>CM059188.1:117663069-117814218 GCA_030323885.1 Branchipolynoe longqiensis
TCTTGTTTATTTATTTGCCAGCGGTTTTTTTTTTTTTTTTGCCATTGCCTTTATTGTATATGGGTTGTCTGCATTGTCGATCATCCTCATTATATCATGTTTCTCATGGAATTTGGCCATTATCGAGCAGTAATATTGCTCAGCTGATGTGTATTTTTTTCCATCTTTTCCTGTGATGTTTGTGTGGTGGAGGTGTAGGGATGTGGTGCGGATTTTGGTGTGTGTGGATTTAGGGGTGTGTGGTCGGGGTGTAGGGATGTGGTGGGGTGTAGGGATGTGGTGGGGGTGTAGGGCCTGAGGGGGGGGGTTGACAGTGTGGTGGTGTGGGGGTGTAGGTGGTCCCCTCCACCCCACGACACACACCTATACCCCAGTAGTCCTTACACCCCCACCACACACCTAAACCCCCACCACACACCTACACCCCCACCACACACCTACACCCCCATTACACACATATCTACACCCACACCACATCCCTAAACCCCCACCACACACCATCACATACACCACCAACACACACACACACCCTACACCCTTCTATCCAAACATGATGGCTGACTTGGACCGGGAACAGGTGCTGCCACCAAATGTATAGCGAGAGAAATGGCTCACGAAAGGTCCCCATTAATGGTGATGTAAACATCAACCTGTAAAGTGACTGAAATTGTATGTTTCTTAGCTCAAAATGCTTAATTATGGAAAGTTGTGTCTCAAACTTATTCATTCTATTATTATTTTGCATCCTTCCATCCATGCTTGTGCAAAATTGTTCTCTATATATTTTTTAATTTTGAATAAAATCGAAGTTTTGCCCTACACATATCGTCAAACTCAATGGCCGTACATACATACACCTTTGCTTTGCTGCCAGCGCCGTTTTCAGCGCATGCACAGTCAGAACGGTGATCTCGTCTATTGAATGAGCCTCTGTTTGCCATGGTGCCACTGGTCTGTTCTCCCAGTGGAGCAGTACAATAAAGTTGCCGTTAGTGTGCGCTGTCATAAGTCGGTACCCGTCCTGATCTAACCTTAGATGTTGCCCATCACATAACACACTCACTGACTCACCCACCATACACACACTCGACCATCACACAGATACATACCCACCGCCTTTCTTTCTCTCTCTCGGGTGTCTTTCTCTCGCTCTTTCTTTCACATACATACATACATAGTATACATACATACATACATACATACATACATACATACATACATACATACATACATACATACATACATACATACATACATACATACAATAAACCATATACACTACACTACACCACATACACACAAACACGTACACACACTCCTCCCCCCCCACCCCCACCCCGTCTCCGCCCTGGCTCTGACACTATAAGTGACAGACCGGCACACCCAGCCGCCTGCCGTGCCGCGCCACCTGTCGGCGTGCCATGCCGTACTTGGCACCCATACACCGGGCACATACCACCGGGCACCAGGCCCCCACTCTGACAGGTCTTCCCAGCGTCTTCGGTTGCTCTGTGTACTGTATTTGTTTTATTTTACTGTACAAACATATAATATTATACAACAAGCAACCCTACCGACTCCTCACCCTCTGCTCTATCACCAATCTGACCAGACGGGGTGGCCGAATGAGTTGAGCGTCCGTCTCCCCTGGTCGAGTCAAACCAATGACTTAAAAATGTATACTTGTCGCTTCCTAGCCAAGCGCTCAGCATTATTACGATAGGGCAAGGACTGGTTGGCTCAGTGTCAGGATAATGTGTCTGAGTGGGATATTAAGTCATGGTGCTTGGTGCCGGGTGTGCCAGTGGGGCAACACTATTAACGTTGCCATGAGTGCACTGTCACAAGTTGGTACCCATCCTGATATGACCTTAGACGTTGCCAGGATGTAAAACAACCCTACCGAGTTTCCCCCCTGCCCCCCACCGCCCCATCTCCTCCATCGCCAGTGTCACGACCTGCTGAGTACTGTATTGATCTAATGTAGGGGTCTTGAACTGCTTTAAATTAATTGTAACCCAACCATTGTCCATATTAGAGGGTGTGTGGCGGTGGATGGTGGTGTCTGCCACTGTAGTGTCAGTCGGCGAGGTGTGTTGTCTGTGGGCACGTTTCACCAACGGATAACCCCAGGTCAGTTCAGTCAAAATAACTGCCCTATTGTCGCCACAGTGCCTCCGAATGCCTCTGTAAGTCTGTATGCTGAACCAATCTGATGGGGGGGGGGGGGTGATTTGTTTAAATTCAGTTTCATTCATGATTAAAGCTGCATAGTCTGATGAAAGTATCAAATTTTAAATACCGAAACAATTATCTAGATTTTATCCTACATATCTAACTTGGATACTGATACATTTAGTAAGCATTTGTTGCCACGTTGAAAGACATACTAAGTCAATTTAATCGAACCTGTTACTGCTGAAGCCTATGGTGTCAAGAGTTTTGGCGTGCTTGCCAAAACTAATTTGACATGTTTGCACATCAAATATCTCAAAATTTAGCCATTTCATATATAAGTTACTTCAAACTAGAGTAACGTAGATTACAACAACCAATCTAATGTATTTATCGCAGAAAATGGAAACCATCGTACTATGCAACTTTAAGCTAACACCAACTGATCAAATTCTTACGCGCCCATATAGGGGATATTTCCGTGAAGTGTGGATTGGTAAAGAATGTGGAGAACTCTACAAATTTGATAAGCCGTCACCGGTACATTCACGGTCCACCTCTTCCCCCCGCCCCTGAGTGGGGTGGAGGCTGTCGGTGTCAAGCGGCCCGGGACCCAGGTGGGCGAGCACCATGTCGGTGTGTACCTGCGCGTGGTACCCTTACAAAGGGCGCAGATATAGGCTTTCAGGTAATTTCAGGTGGATGGGTCTGGGTGGTCACAGGGTGGGGGTGGGGGTTGGGGTTGGGGTTGGGGTGGGGTGGTGGAACCTGCAACGTCGTGAGCTGTCAATGCTGGTTTCTCTCACACACACACACATGCGCACGCACGCACACACACACACACATGCACACACACACACACACACACACACACACACACACACACACACTGCGAGTCAGCCAGTTGGTACATGGCTTTTAAGAGTTTTCAGTTTATTGGGGTTTTACATCCTAGCAACATCTCACACCAACACACAAACACCAAGTTACCAGATGGGATGGCCGAATGAGTTGAGCGTCCCTCTCTAGTTTTAGTAGATCATGGGATTCGAACCCTGGTCGAGTCAAACCAATGGCGTAAGAATTTATTCTTCTGGCTTCCTAGCCAGGTGCTCGTCATCATTAGGGTAGGACAAAGACTGGTTGGCTTAGTGTCCGGATAATGTGACTGAGTGGGATATCAGATTATTGTGCTGGTGGCCTGGTCTCCTAGTGGGGCAGCACTATAAAGTCATCATGAGTGCATACTGTCACAAGTCAGTAGTCATCCTGATATTACCTTAGATGTTGCAAGGACGTAAAACAACCACCCAACACCAAGTTACTTCCACAGCCCTGAGACAGGGCCTGCTGAAGAACCCATTAGTAAAAGTGTTGGAAGGCTGGATAAATGAATTCACCGCATACATTCTTAATCAAAGAAGCAAAATATATTATTCACATACATCTTCATATTTACCCGCTACTTTTGATTTGAAAAATATAATAAAGCGTACTTTACGAAACTAAAATTCAAATCGACAGCATTCTGTTGTCGCCATCTTAATTCTTCTTCTTTTTGCCTTCTCTCCCATTTCACCAAACTCTGTGCCAATATAGATAAAACACGGAACACTGGAACCACTACTTCCACAGTTAATTCCTATTTGAAGCAGTTTTTGCTCGGATTTAAGCTAAGATTCCTTATATGCCCCCGTCCTGATATGACCTTAGATGTTGCTAGGACGTAAAACAACAACAACAAACAATCCTTATATGCGGTATGCGAATGGGAGGATTCCTTCTATGCGGTAAGCGGCATGCGTCTCCTCACCACTACCACTACCATATGTTTCCCCTCCGCACCCCTGTGTGTGACCGTACCGTAATAATCAGTCGCCTCTCCTAGTCTAAAACTAATGGACAGGTGCGACATGTTTCTATTCGCATGCCGCACCGATCACTACAGGGACCGATCGAGTTGCCCCATTCGCATACCGCATGTAAGGAATGTAGCCCATTGACTTCAAGGCGTTTCGATTTTTTGCCGCATTCGCATGCCGCATGCAGCGTGTAAGGAATCTTAGCTTAAGACATAGTTGTCATTCACCCCATCTCTGGGTATGGATGCATGTTTTATATAACCAACACACACAAGGCCCTGACACTCAGGTATAAGTGCACATCTGTTATCAACAAGTAACCAACTCAGCATCGTCCAAATTCTCCTACAATCCTCCTACTTCCACTAGAAACATTTGATTATCTTCCAAACTGAGCGGTAGGCGTTGATGACCGCGTAGTTTAATGGTTTGAATTTGGCAATGGTCGCCATTCACACTGTGTGTGTGTGGGGGGGGGGGGGGTGTTTCCACGTTGTGATGGTGATAATTAAATTTTGTTTGTGTGTTTTATTGTTTGGTAGCAAGTCAAATAGTTATTGCTGCCTCTCTGTGTTAAGTATGTTAAGGCCCTGTCAAACTATGCCGTATTGCATCAGCGTATGCAAACGTATGTGACATACGCTGTCATAAGGCGGGAATTTTGAACATGCTCAAAAATACTACTTATGCCAAACTTACCCAGAACTTATCTCAGCGTACATCAGTGGGCTGTTAATGAATACTACTTATGCCAAACGTGCCCATAACTTGTCTCAGCGTACACCAACGTGTTGGCGCAAAATCACATACGTCGGCATATTCTAATGCAATACGGCATTGTGTGACGGGGCCTTTAGCAATACTACATATATTTAATCTATTTCACAAATTGTATCAGAAGTATGCTTGTATTGATTTTGTGCTAAAGTGAAAATGTGAAAAATTCACACATCGACATCATGAATTAATCTAAACGTTTTTCAACTATTTTGCTTGTAAGGCTAAGAGGTAGGAAAACTCTGTTCCGAAACAGGGAACTGTGTATTCATGCAAGCAAGCAAACAAAAAACATAACCTTGTTTGCTTCACTGTAATCAATAAAATCTTGTTTGCATTTGTTGTGTTTGTTAAAATGATGTTCTGGGTGTGTTTGATTTCCATGGTACACGAGGGATATTAACATATTGCTCAATTTCTATAAGATCAATTTTTTTTTTTAAACCTTCATATTAACACAGATTGTGCTATTATTTGGAAGTTTTGTTGCTGTTATTTGGACATTTTTCTGCTATAATTTGGAAGGTTTTTCACCTTTGGTCTCCCTCGAACATTTTAGTGCCCAGTTTCAGCAATTGACATTTATATATATATTCCTCTTGTGTGTGAGGCGCGAGGGAGGAGATGGGGGGGGGGGGGGCACCCGAATACATTCACCCCGACAGATGGGTGGCGGGAGGGGCGGGGTACTCCACCACAGAGTATATGGAGGAATAATAATAATAATAAAAATAGTAATGTACGTGTTCCCCTACAATTTATACTCGTATAAAAACGTTATACATCACCTAATTCGCTTACAACACTTTGGCATTGTGGTGAATTGCCAAAGCACATTCACGGCTCACCCCCCCCCCCCCCCCCCCCCCCCCCCCCCTCCAGAATTGACTGGCAGACCACAATAGGGTTCTAACACCAAAAGATTTCAACCGCAAATATTAAGTCTGGGGTCTATTATAGTATTAAGGCGTGTGGCTTGGTGGCCGTGGGTGGTGTACACGACTGACCATACTCGTGGGCCGATTGGCGTGTGAATGATAGATTGTCACGACAGAATAAATAGTTTGTGTGAGTGGGTGAGATGCGAACTCACGGGAAGTACTTAAAGGTGCATAGTCCAGTGGTTTTGAGTTTCTGTCATTTTGTGAGATAAATCTACCAGGTTGATTGTTATAATCTACATTGTTTTAGCTTGAAGTAACTTTGCTTTAAAAATCACTTTGATTGTTATAATCTACGTTGTTTTAGTTTGAAGTAACTTTGCTTTAAAAATCACTTTGATTGTTATAATCTACGTTGTTTTAGTTTGAAGTAACTTTGCTTTAAAAATCACTTTGATTGTTATAATCTACGTTGTTTTAGTTTGAAGTAACTTTGCTTTAAAAATCACTTTGATTGTTATAATCTACGTTGTTTTAGTTTGAAGTAACTTTGCTTTAAAAATGACTGATTGTTATAATCTACGTTGTTTTAGTTTGAAGTAACTTTGCTTTAAAAATGACTTTGATTGTTATAATCTACGTTGTTTTAGTTTGAAGTAACTTTGCTTTAAAAATGACTATCTTGGGGTGATATTTGGGGTGTAAACCTGCTCAATTAAAGTTGCATAGTCCGATGGGTTTGAATTTCTGTATTTTTTCTGAGATAAATATATTAGATCGATCACTAGTATCTACTTTACATTAGTTCAAAGATACTTTTTTTTTTTAAATGGTAAACTTTTGAGATATTTCGAGTGCAAACATGGAAAATTAGTTTTGGCAAGCTTGCCAAAACTCTGACACCATAGACTTGTGCAGTAACAGGTTCTGTTAAATTGACTCAGTATTGCCTTCTATGCAGAAACAAATGCTTATTAAGTGCATCAGTATCTAAGTTAGATATGTAAAATCAAATCTAGATAATTGGTTTGGTTTTGAAAATTTGGTATTTCATTGGACTAGAGAGCTTTATTTTTGGCGTGCTTGTCAAAACGCTGAGCCTATAGGCTTCAACAGTGACAGGTTCTATTAAATTGACTTGGTATTCCCTTCTGTGAAGCAATAAATGCTTAATAAATGCACCAGTGTGTATGTTGGATATGTAGGTTGTTTTGACTTTGAACATTTTATATTTTTATCAGACTATGCAACTTTAAAGTTGCTCAGTCCAATGGTTTTGAGTTTGTCACTTAACATTTTTTAATTTTTTAAATACAGTAAATTTTATTTGTAAACGATTAACTTCTGAGATATTTGAAGTGCAAACAGGGACACATAATTTTGGCAAGCACGTCAAAACTGACACCATAGCCAATGTATGTCTCCAGGTCAATTCATTTAAGATAACGGTCCTGTCGCCACAGTGCTTCCGAATCCAGTATATGCTGAGCCAATCCCATTGGGAATGGGGTTCTATTAAAATGACTGAGTATTCCCTTATACATCATTTGCTTAATAAGCGCACCAGTATCTAAGTTAGATATGTAGAATCAAAATGTAGATAATACATAAGTCCACTAGTATCTAAGTTAGATATGTAGAATCAAATCTAGTTGATAGATAAGTGCACCAGTATCTAAGTTAGATATGTAGAATCAAAATATAGATAATATATAAGTGCACTAGTATCTAAGTTAGATATGTAGAATCAAAGCTAGATGATAGATAAGCACACCAGTATCTAAGTTAGACATGTATAATCAAATCTAGATGATAGGTAAGTGTACCAGTATCTAAGTTAGATATGTACATCAAATCTAAATGATTATTACAATGCAGATTACAATGCAAAAAATCAACCATCAGCTAATATCACGAGACAATTTGCCACAGAACATGAACTGCAACAGATGATTAACAAAACTACTAGAAGCACACAAACCTCAAATACAATAATTGACCTGGCTTTTACAAATATACAAATCAGTAATCTAATAAACGACAGTACTGGTGAAACAATACCTGATATTCAACCAGCAGAAGAGATCAACAAATACTTTGTTGATATAGGAGCTAACCTAGCCCAAAAATTTCAACCAAAAGATGATGTCCAGGAAAACTATAAGGTTGTAGTTAACCAACATAGATATGATCTCATAGAAACAACAAAAGACAAGATCCTTACCAAAGTACAAAATCTATCACCATTCAAACCTTCAGGCATGAAGAACATCAGTTCAACCTTTATCAAGGGCACCATCAAGGCTCTGATAGATGAATTTACATACCTATACAACCTCATAATTACTACTGGAATTTTCCCAGAAAAATGGAAGAGAGCAACAGTTACCCCTATACCCAAGGTAGGTAACCCAAAGTCCTGTAATGAACTGCGACCTATATCCATACTACCTCTCCCTAGCAGAATAATTGAACAGATAATTCACGACCAAATAAAAACATTTCTTGAGGACACTAACTATTTAGCCACCCAACAAAATGGCTTCAGAAAAGAAAGGTCAACGACTAAGGCACTTGCCTCATTAATGGATGAATTGTTGATTAGCACAGTCAGAGGTGAGCTTACAATAGCTGTTTTTCTTGATTTCAAGAAAGCTTTTGATACAATTGACCACAAAATCCTGCTATGTAAGATCAAAAGAGCTGGACTGGGAAAAAGATCATGTAGGTTCATATCCAACTACTTAAACAACAGACAACAAGTCACAAAAATTAATAATACAGAATCCTCCACTAGAACTGTCAGAACAGGAGTGCCCCAAGGTTCCACTTTGGGACCACTCCTCTTTCTGATATTTATTAATGACCTACCATTGCTGTATACCAGTGCTAATTTCACACTTTTTGTGGATGATGCTGTCCTCACAGTGCACAATAAAAACATTATTCTGGCAGCTACTATGGTAAACAAGGTGTTAAAAAAGGTCAATATTTGGTGTGCTGATAACAGACTTACCTTAAACACACAAAAATCAGAATATGTGATATTTGGAACAAAATCTAGAAAATCGCACGTGCAAAATATAGAGCTAT
Organism: Branchipolynoe longqiensis; assembly: GCA_030323885.1. Lineage (NCBI taxonomy): Eukaryota > Metazoa > Annelida > Polychaeta > Phyllodocida > Polynoidae > Branchipolynoe > Branchipolynoe longqiensis. Next base: position 117,671,858 of record CM059188.1, read on the forward strand.
GTATAGGCAATGCAGTGCTAAGAGAAGTGAACTCGTACAAATACTTAGGAACCACACTTGGCTCTACACTGAATGCGAACCAGCAACTATCGAGGCTGAACCAAATTCTAGGTATGAGAATGACAACCTTTAGAAAAATAAGATGCTACATGACTGAGAACACAGCGCTAAAACTGTATAAGGCAACTATACTGCCAATAATAGATTATAATGATCTAATCTATGGCCTTTTAACAAAACAACAAGAAAATAAATTACAGAGAACTCAAAACCGAGCTCTTAGAACAGTATATAGGGGCAAAGTTCTCTCAGTGAATAAGATGCACACTAGATCTAATATCACATACCTGAGCCAAAGGAGGGATGCACATCTGCTATCTCTTATGTTTATCAGAGCCAAGGATGAAAACTACATAGACCATACTACCAGAGTTACCAGGCAGGGGGATGCTACACTCCTCAAAGTTCCTAAACCACTCACAAATAGACTGACAAGAGCCCCTATCTACAAAGGCAGCAAATTATGGAATGAACTCCCAGTCAGAATTAGACATGCACAAACACAACTAGAATTCAAGAACCTGGTAAGAATTCACCAAGCCAATCAGGCCCTTCTACATGCCTAGTGATGAGGTCGCCATATTTAAGTTATGCTATCTATTTAATGCTCTATGGACCACCCCCCCCCTCCCACCCCCCACACGCTCCTTTGCCTGCTGCCAACAAACCAAGTTATCCACCGTACAAATTATTTGCCCAGCAAATTCGGAAAGGTGTATCAGTCTGGTAGTATTGCTATAGACCGGGGGCCCTATGGCACTGGGACGGCTCACTCCCTATCTCTCCGATGTGATGTAAATTTTGCGGTGCAACCTTGTGGTGGGTTTGATCGACCCAGCTGCTGGTTGGTGTTTCACATGTAAACACATACGGTTATATCATGCATGAGGCGGGTAAGCGTGAACAGGCACACATCCTCGTCGCCATCGTCACACCGTTTTCACATTCATATATACATTTGTGCATATATTATAGCATCTGTTTAGCCGGGGGAACAGCCAGCGCACCAAGTGGTGGGTTTGATCATTTTGATTACACAGTAGAGGCTGAGTGAGCTGTCTTGGTATTATAGGGTCTTTGTACAAACATAGACACTAATAAAGTCTGTACTAGACTACTAAATGACTGAAACATACAATCCTCCAAGCATTGTTTATCCCATCATTACTAATAACCTACTTACTCAACTACTTTCATGTAGTAAAAAACACTACCTGCCAGGTATTAACCTTTTTTAGCATAACCCTATAAGCTAACCACACTCGATCTAACAGAATAAACAAACCATTCTACTAACACTCACTCCATCTCAAAATGTTAACTCCAACAATATGATAGTTTTGCAATTCAAAACATAGTAGGCATACAAACCTATGAAGGAAGATCTCCTTGTTTGTTTGTCCACTCCGTAATGTAAAGGGTTCTAATCAATGCCACTCATGTATGTATTTCAAGTGTGTAGGAATTACAACATATAACTGTTATTTTGTATGTGAATTGTCAAACTATACCATATGTAAGGCTTTGAATGTTTGATATTGTTATTTCAGCTGATTTGGGCTAGCTGCATATATTGTAAATAACTGTATTGTCACATGGCTGGAAGACCAGTGCCACGGCGCTGACAAAAGACTTTATTCAATGAATAAACTATATTTACAACAACAAAAAAGATAAGCGCACCAGTATCTAAGTTAGACATGTAGAATCAAATCTAGATGATAGATAAGTGCACCAATATCTAAGTTAGATATGTAGAATCAAATCTAAAGGATTGTTTTGGTTTTGAAAATGTGATGCTTTCATCAGACTATGCAGCTTTAACTACAAAAACCTGTCTATGGGAGTACAGCCAGATAGTTGGTTGTCTGGGTTGGAAATTGTATATTGTGTGACTACCGCATCATAAAGTGTGGCGTCATAAAAGTTGGCATATCGAGAGTGGTTGCTTTAGCGCTGTCAGCGAAGTCGAAGGAATTCCAGAAACTGCCGATGTAGTGGGAATCTGTGGTTAGTATACCGCTATAACTTGCATTTTTAAAGTTGCATAGTCCAATGGTTTTAAGTTTCTGTAATTTTTATGAGATACATATATTAAATTTGTTATAATCTACCTAATGTTAGTTTGAAGTGACTTTTATTTTAAATAGCTAACTTTTGAGATATTTGAATTGTGAAGATGTCAAATTAGTTTTGGCAAGCATGCTAAAATTCTGACATCATAGGCTTCTGCAGTAACATGTTCTATTAAATTGACTCAGTATTCCCTTCTGTGTGACAACACATGCTTAATAATTGCAATATCATATAAGATAGATATATCGAAGCAAATTTAGATGGGTGGGTGAGTACTTTCCCAGTAGTGGATAAAGAGGCTCTAGAGGTCTCAGGTCTGAGTGCGGTTGTGGTGATGGTGTATGCTCCTGATCTATTCCATGCTACAGGCACACTTCACAAGTCCAACGCAAACCTCAGTCCACAATGTTGGACCCAAATGGCGCCTACTTCCTCCTCTCCCCATTCACATCGCCTCCCCATCGCCCTCCCTTCCTCCCTCCCTCCCTCCCTCCCTCCCTCCCTCCCTCCCTCCCTCCCTCCCTCCCTCCCTCCCTCCTTCCTTGCCTCCCTCCATCCCTCCCCTCCCTCCATGCCTCCTTCCCCCCCTCCGCTCCCACTCCCCTCCGTTCCCATCTTCCACATCTCTCCCTCCATCGCCCTTTTCCCTCATCCCTCCCTCCCTATCCCCATCCCAACACCCCACCCTATATGGGAAGGCCACACCTCACAATTCCAACACAAACTCTCAGTCGGCTAGTTGGACAATACCTCCACCCAAATGGCGCCTATTTCTCTGCCCCAACCGCCTCGCCCCCCCCCCCACGGCACCTCTCTCTCCCCAATCACCCAACGGTCTACCACAATACCACAACACCACGGCCTGTCATGTGGACACCTCCTGCGTCCCGCCCCAGCCATGTCCATCTCGTCATACCGACATTATTCATGTCTTAATCATACTCAGCTCTCCTCTGTCGCAAAGGAACGGCCCCCCACGTCACCTTCACCCACCACCACCACCACCACCACCACCACCACACCAACACAAGCACACGCTCCCCCTCTAACCCTCCTTCTTGTCGGTCTTCTATTCATTCGGTGCCAACTCTCCCCGGCTTCAACCCAGCCAGTTCCGCTGAATGTCTCTTCTGTCTCCAACTCGGCCTCTTTCAGCCACTCCCTTCTTCCAAAGCGCTCCCCTCCACCGCTCCCCTCGCCCTCCCCCTCGCCCTCCCCCTCTCTCTCTCTCTCTCTCTCTCTCTCTCGCTCTCACTCCCTCCCTCTCTCCCTCTCCCTCACTCTCTCTCCCTCTCCATCCCTCTCTCTTTCTCCCCCCCCCTCTCTCCTCTCCCCTCCCTCTCTCCCCTCCTCCTCCTCTCTCCACCTCCTCCTCCCTATCCTCCTACCACTCCCTCTCTCTTCCCCCCTCTACTCCCCTCTCTTCCTTCTCCCTTTCCCTTCTCTTCCCTCCCATCCCCTCTTCTCCCCTTCCCTCTCTCTCTCTCTCCCATCCCTCTCTTATACCCCTATCCCTTGTCCTTTGTCCCGCACCCCTCCACACTCCAACTCCTCCACCTTCTCCCACTTTCCTCCCTCTTCCCCTTCCCTCTTTCCTCTTCTCCCTTTCCCGCCTTTCCCCCTTCCCTCCCATCATATCTAGCTCCATCTCACTCTCGCTTCCATACTGTCTGCGCGTTTGGGTCCCTCCCTCCCTCCCTCCCTCCCTCCCGCGCAGCGCGCACACGCACACACACACACACACACACCACCACACACTCACACAACACACACACACACACACACATACACACACACACACATACGCCTTCCCCTTCATTACTGCCTAAAATGTGCTGGAACGATGCTGGCCGATTTGTGGTGAATTAGGGTGCCCGGCACCAGTATAGCTCGGATCTCTCGGTGGTGTCTGAGGGGTCTCCCCTCCTCAGAAAGGGTAGCGAGGCGCCTGATGGGAATGCTTTATTGAGCGCGTAAGGGTTGTTGTGTATTCTGATGGTATCAGGATTATCAATGTGCATCATTATCATATCATGTAACTTGTATGGTGGTTGTACAAAAACGTGGTGGTACACTGTATGATGTATGTATGTAGGTATGTATCTATGTATCTATGTATCTATTTCATGCATGTAAGTATGCATACATGCATGGGGAGAGAGACAGAGACAAACAGACTGATGAAGAGAGGGAGGAAGAGAAAAGGCAGACAAAGAGAGAGTTGGTACAGAGAGAGAGTGAGGTTAGTTCAAGAGAGAGGGACCGAGAGAGAGACACCAACCACAGAGAGAGAGAGAAAGTGTGGAGCCACCTGGAGGGATGAAGGAGGTGGGGCTGGTTGGAAGCAGACCCTGGCGTCCAAGCCGCACACCAACCTCCAGTAACCCAAAGGAACATATAATAAGGAGGTTACAGGAGTAGTAGACAGTGACAATTACAATAGCAGAATTAAATAATAAAGACAGCAAGATGATCACAAACATAATCTCTTTATGAGTGCTTTATAACTCACATAGACCTTTTCTCTCTTCTTTGTCCTTTCCTTCTGAATGAAACTAGCTGGTATTCATTCGCAAACATTACATATTGAGGATTTGCGTCAAACGATTAGCACCATGTGATCAGTACATCGTCGGCCATCATGGTTGGATAGAAAGTACAGCGTAATACTGCCGATGCAGCGGCGGTGTTAAAGTTGCATGGTCCGATGAAATATAATTTTGTCAAAATTAAAACAACTACTTACATTTGATCCTATATATCCAACTTAGATACTGGTGTAATAGCTAATGATTTGGGACAGTGTATACAGAATAACCAGTGAATTTATAAACTCACCCCTTTAGACACTCACTTTGAAACACCCATTATGCAGGGAGGCCATTAACCAACTAGGCCAATCTCATGACCTCATTAGCCTCCCCACAACCAAGTAGGCCTGCTGTGCAGGGCCATAGAGGGGAAGGGGAAATGAGGTGGATGTGTCTGTGTGTGTTTATGTGTCTGTGTTTCCTGGCCTGACTTTACAGAGACACAGAGACAGACATACACACAAACATACACACACAGACAGATATGCACACAGACATACACACACATACACAGACAGACATACACACATAACTACACACATAGATAGACACACACAAACAGACATGCACAGACAGCACACACAGTCACAGAAATACACAGACATGCACACACCCAAAATACACAGACGCACAGACACACAGACACACATACACTCGACCTGACTTTGCAGAGAGAGAGACACACACACAGACACATAGACAGCCGCACACAGACAGAGGCAGACACACACATACATACATGCCCACACATACATACACACACATACATACACAGACAGACATACACATACAGACACACACAGACAGACACACACAGCCAGACACACACATACATACATACACAGACATACACACAGACATACACACACAGACATATACACAGGCACACAGACACACATAGATAGACACACACAGACAGACATGCACATACACCACACACAGACACAGAAATACACAGACATGCACACAACTGACATACACAGACACACATACATCCGACCTGACTTTGCAGAGAGAGACACACACACAGACAGAGACACATAGACAGACACACACATACATAGGCAGACACACATACATACATACGCAGATACCCACACAGACAGACATACACAGACACACATACATACACACAGACACACATACACACACACAGACATACACACACATATATACACACAGACACACACAGACAGACACACATAGATAGACACACACAGACATACATGCATAGACAGCACACACAGACACAGAAACACACAGACATGCACACACCTGACATACACAGACACACATACACCCAACCTGATTTTGCAGAGAGAGAGACACACACAGACACCCACATACAGAGGCAGATACACATACATACATTCACACACATACATACACACACAGACACACACACATACATACATACACAGACACACACACATACCAACACACCCATACACACAGACATACATACACACATATATATATATATACACACAGACATACACAGACAGACAGCACACATAGACATAGAAACACACAGACACACATACACCCGACCTGCCTTTGCAGAGAGAGAGAGACACACACAACCAGAGACACATAGACAGACGCACACAGAGGCAGACACACACACATACATACACATACCTACACATAGATACACACACATACAGACATACACAGACACATACATACATACACATACACACAGAAACACAGAAACAGACAGACAGAGACAGACACACACAGACACATACACTCCCACACATACACAGAAACACACAGATAGACACACACAGACATACACACACACAGATACATACATAGACAGACAAACACAAGCAGACAACACACACACATTATATTTTGTTAAAAACCCTAGTGCCATGGGCCTATGGCACTAATCCGTTCCCAGAATGTGCCCCATCCAACCAGAAATACCTACCTACAGTCCTCTCAGGTTCCAGGTCATCTCACATCACGTGGTCACTGCGAGATGACCATCTGGGTCATAGCCACAGGACTTTTGACAAGCTTGTCGAAATTATTTTTGGTTCTTTCAGCTCAGATTACTTCAAAACTAATCATCTTTAATCAAAATCACTCCGGACTAATGATTAGTAGCTTGTAACGATCAATTTGATATAGTTATCTAAAAAATAACACAAAAATTCAAAGGCCATCGGACCATGCAACTTTAATAGCGCTTCGATTTTGGGGTTAATTTGACCAAATTTCACTTTTAGAGTAAGCTATTGTCATAAATAACATTATTTCAACCCCCGAGTGAATACCCCGAGTGAATATTCATGATTCTAAATAACAGAATTAGATCGTAGCAGTGAATAGATTCGTGCTTTTTGTGTTGTTTACATTGGCAATAGCTCAAAATGTTTAACTATGGCTAGTTTTGTCTTAGTTATATTCATCAGATCATTATATTGCATGTGTGCATACATGTTTATGCCAAATTGTTATGTATTTCTATTAATTGTGAATAAAATGGAAGTTTTGCCATACACGTATTGGCAAACTCAATGGCTGTACGCCTTTGCTTTGCTGCCAGCGCCGTTTTCAGCGCATGCGCAGTCGGAACAATGATCTCGTCCATTAGCTCCAGAGTGGAAGATGCTATCGAGTCTGAGTTGAATGGCCTTTTTATTTTAAGGGTTGCTGGGGGCTGGGGAGGGGGGGCAGTCCATGTCACCGCTTTTTATAGCTCGTTGGTTTTGTGGGACGGAATTGGAGTATTTAGTGTGGTGATGAATAGAAACTTGTGGGAAAGCATACTGTCGCATAATTTGTTTCCTCTAGCTTCATTTACTTTCTGACAGGCTAAGTCTGAGTGTGTTGGGCTTCTTACATTTTGTGTTACAGTTGCTGGATGGCCCGAGGATGGTTAACATTAGGCGGGGTGGGGTGGGGGGGGGGGGGGGGGGTAAAGGGAGATGTGAGTTATATGTTGTAGAATACAGGGATGGGGGGGGGGGGGGGGTTCAGTGATCTTAGGTTTCGTTGAAGCAAGTTGTGTTTAGCGTGTGAACGCCAACTTTCTGGCCACGCGTGATCCGATATGGACGCGACTTCGGAGAGGGGAAGTGTGTGTGTGTGTGGGTGTGTGTGTGTGTGGGTGGGTATTATTTGTGTATGATTATTACATGTTTAAAAAAATGTTTCGTGTTATATTTATTGCTAAATCAGGAAAAAATTTCAATCATAGACAATCAGTCTTCCTCATTCCACTGATCCCTGCCATATCCTAGTAATGCTGGCCGCCATGATAGGTAGCGACAAGTATACATTTTAAAGTCAATAGTTTGACTCCACAATGTTTGGATTCCGTGACCTGCCACACGCAAATAAAGGCTCAACCCATTCAGTCATCATGTTTGGTTACAAGTACGACAGTGTTTTTGTGGGGTTAATACAAAAAAGTTGGTGTGTGTTGTTTTTTATTTATAATTTGTTAATGGACCGTCATGCGTGTGATGTGGTGTGAAGGTGAGTGTGCAGTCTATGCAGTGGTGGGCTATGGTGTGGCTAGGGCTGGGATTTCTGCATGATGGGGTCTGGGGAGGTGGGGGGGGGGGGGACACCGAAGATGGATCATTGCCTCTACAACCCATGTCACCCACCCCTAGGTCCGCCTTGCACCTACATGGGGGATTACACCGGCTTTCAAGTTTGGCGCTCACATCTGACTGGCTGTGGTTAGAGAGCCACGGCGCCATATTTCATCCTCCCACGTGGTGTCAATTCTGACCTTGTTACCAGAGAGCATTGACCCTGTCACTGGACAGGGCTGACCTTGTTACAGGACAGGGCTGAAACCGGTACTAGACAGGGCTGACCGTGTTCCCAGACAGGGCTGACCTTGTTACTGGACAGGGCTGAAACCTGTTATCGCTGACCTTGTTACTGGACAGGGCTGACCTTGTTGTCGGACAGGGCTGACCTTGTTATCGGACAGTGTGACCTTGTTATCGCTGACCTTGTTACTGGACATGGCTGACCTTGTCACTGGACATGGCTGACCTTGTTGCCAGACTGGGTGGAGGAGTCTGACCTTGTTATTGTATATGGCTGGCTTTGTTACTGGACATGACTGGCCTTGTTACCGGACATGGTGGAGGTGTTAGTGAGCGGATAGACAGTTCAATTGCCCGTCTCTCCATCGCTAGTCAGTGGGATCGACAGCTGGTTGGTGTGCTTGATCCCCTTTCAAGTCAAACTAATGACATAAAAAGTTTACACTAACTTGGCTAGTGTTTGGCATTACTGAGATATCTCAATGACTGGTTGGCTCAACATCAGTATAGGTTATTGTGCGGATGACATGTTATTTCAAATTGGAAAGCCCCATAGAGCAGCCCTGAAGGCGCACTGTCATGATAGTTATGACCTGCCATTTGTTTCTAGGATTGTAAACCCCAAACCAACTGGCCATGTTGCTGTTAGTCTTAGATTTGTTAATTTGGTCAAAACGGTAAGCTATGCGTACAATAGATGAAAGCTTCAAATTTGTTAAACCAAGTCATTTTTCTGGATTTGATTCTACATATTCAACTTAGCTGCATGGAAGGGTATGCTAAATCAAGTTAATAGACTGTTGCTATGGTCTCAAATTTCGTTGTGCATGGCAAAACTAATTTTGCATGTTTTCATTTTAAAATATTTCCAAAGTTAGCCATTTGTAATGAAAGATTGTTCAATCTTTAGTAAGGTTGATTATAGCAATAAATCTAGTATATCTATTTTTTTAAATGTAAAGAATTCAAAACAATTGATTTGAAGGTATGTGTTGCAATGTTATAACAGGGTGGGTGGGGTGAAACAAATACATGACTAAGCATACAACTTCTTGTAGTGTTGTCCCATTTTAGGCCGGCTCTAGCAACTCGTGGCACCCTAGCAATGTGTTGCAATGTAGAAAATTGTGCAATCTAATAGCTGACTATGCACTCTAGCAACTGACTGCAACCATCTAGTTAATCATGCGGTATAGAAACCAACAAAAATCTTGCAACTCGATGCAACCTAGCAACTCACTGCAACCTAGCAACTCGAGGCGACCTTGCGACTTGACTAATAACCTAGGAACTCAGTGCAATATAGCAACTGACTGAAATTGAGCAACTAATATAGCAACTTGGTGCAGTCTAGCAACTCGATGAAACCTAGCGACTAACTACAATCTAGCAACTGTCAACCTCTAGCAACTGACAACAAACTAAACTGCCATGCAATGTCAATAACTGATGACAGTGAGTATAATTCTGTAGGTTATTTAGAAGAGAGACCCGTTAGAACTGTGGCGTGTGCTTGGGCATTGGATGGCGGACGTTAATAATTGAATAGTCGATTGGTCCATGTGCGATTTCATGGTTGAATGGTTGGAATTGATGTGTTGTCAAGCCGCATAGCAACGAGTGTAAACACCACGGAGCTGCCGAACACCATCCCTGCTGCACGCATATCTAATGTAGCCATCTATCTAGGGGGCGGACCGGATGTGTTGGCCGAATCCGTAGAGCAGGCTTCCCGTGCGGAAGGGCGGGAGTTGGAATCACACCCGAGTCAAACCAATGACGTATCAAATTGATACTTGTCGCTATATAGCCTGCCGCTCGGCATTAATAGGATAGGACAAGGACTGGTTAGCACAGTATTGGGATAATGTGACTTTGTGGGGTATCGGGTCATGGTGCCGGTGGCCTGGTCTCCCATTGGGGGCAGCACTGATGAAGTCACCTTGAGGGTGCAGTCACAAGTTGGTTCTCATCCTCATATGACATTAGATGTTGCTAGGATGCAAAACAACAGCAACAAACAATCTAGATGACAGGAAAGGCTGCTGGTTAAAACTGTCGGGTTTGACCCATTTAAAATCACTTCATGATGTTCTAAAAACACCTTAGCTATTTTCAGTTATACTTGAAGATAAATAGTCCGGTAGTTTTAGAGCTGCATAATCCGATGAAATAATCAAATTTTCATGACCCTTATCATTGGAGAGTATTCCACGGTCCTTGTTATAACCACATTATCGCTCATCGCCATCGCTTTCCCTCTTTTTTTTCTTTGCAATCACTTTCATCCCAAAAGTTGTGCAATATTGTAGAATGTAAGGCAATTACTCGAATAAAACTATTATTGGGGCAACATTATTGACAGGTAACCTCGCTATGAATTTTAGCTTACACTAAGCATTTTTTTTCTTCTTATTCCCAGACCACTTTCATCCATGCACTATATCTATGCAGTGGAGGGAATGGGGGGGGGGGGCGGGGTAGGGAGGAGGGATGATTTGGGGGGTATAGTATACATTTGTAGTTGGTTGTGGGGGCTGTTTTTATCTCACTCAACCTACTCCCGCTGACGCGCGCTCACACACACACACACACACACACACACACACACACACACACACACACACACACACACACACACATATGCACATATGCACATACATAGACACACACACATATGCACATACATGAACATACACACATATACATAAACACACACGCACATGTGCACATACATAGACATACAGACACACATGTGCACATACATAGACATAAACACACATATATGCACATACATATACACATACACACATATACACATACATAGACACATACACACACTCACACACATACATGCACACACATACATACACACATATACACACATATATATAAACACCAAAGACCTTAAAATACTAAGACGGCTCACTCCCTATCTCTCCCATGCTCACTCCCTATCTCTCCCATGGTAATGTAAATTTCGCAGTTCCACCTTGTGGTGGGTTTGATCATCCCGGTTGCTGGTTGGTGTTTCACATGTAAACACATACAATTATATTATACATGAGATAGGTAAGTATGAATACATATATATCAATATGAAATTGCTATGAAGAAATGCACATCATCATCAGCATCACCATCATCACACATCTTTCAGATTCATATATACATTTATACATATAATATAGCAACTATTTATCCAAGAGAACAGCCAGTGCACCAAGTGGTGGGTTTGATCATTTTGATTACACAGTACAGGCTGAGTGAGCCGTCTTAGTATTATAGGGTCTTTGTACCACACACCCACACACACACACCACACACACACACACACAACACAACACACCACACACACACACACACACACACACACACACACACAACACACACACACACACACACACACACACACACACACACAACACACACAACACACACACCACACACACACACACAACACAACACACACAAACACACACACACACAAACACACACACCAACACAACACACACACACACACACAACACACACACACACACACCACACACGCACACACCGCACACGCACACGCCACGCCACACGCACACGCACCACGCACACACGCACACGCACAAAGCACACGCACACCGCACACGCACACGCACGCACACGCACACCGCACCCACGCATACGCACACGCACACGCACACGCACACGCACACGCACACGCACACGCACACGCACACGCACACCGCACACGCACACGCACACACGCACACGCACACGCACACGCACCACGCACACGCACACGCACACGCACACGCACACGCACACGCACACGCACACGCACACGCACACGCACACGCACACGCACACGCACACGCACACGCACACGCACACGCACACCCATCTCTCACTCTTTCACACTGCGCTGTGGAAGCACTTTGCGGCTTGTAAAAGCCAGTGCTGAGTGGCGGGCCGCTGGCCGGGTGTTCTTAATAGGATGCATTACTGGGTGCACAGTTAACAGCTTTTAGGTGTTGTTTGTTTATTTATCATCGACGCGTCTCAGGTGAACTTGGGGCTGCCCCGTAGTGAACATGTCACCATCCTTATGGCTTCCCACCGAATCGGTAGAGCGCGAGATCGGGAGTTTGGGCCTCAAGCGCTTGTTTTATTTAACGACGCCTCTAAAGCACATTTGTTTTTTTATCATCAGCTATTGGACGTCAACCATATCGTCATCCTGACATATTTCTTTGGAGGAAATCTACTGCCACCATATAGGCTACTCTTTCCGATAAGCAGCAAGGAGTCTTATATGCACTTTCCCACAGACAGGACAGCACATACCACATACCTTTGATGAACCAGTTGTAGACTGAGAGTTTGGTTCCCGGTCGAGGGAACCCAATCGCTTATAAAATTGATACTTGTCACTTTCTAACCTGGTGCTCGGCATTAATAGGATAGGGCAACATTTGGTTTAGCTCAGTGTTGGGATAATGTGACTGAGTGGGATATCAGGTCATGGTGCCGGCAGCCTAATTTCCCAGTGGGGCAGCACTATAAAGTCATCATGAGTGCGCACTGTCACAAGTCGGTGCCCGTCCTGATACGCCCTTAGATGTTGCCATGACGTAAAACTCCGACAACCAACCAATCTTCATGGCCGCCAGTTGATAAGTGACTTCTGAGCTCTGTTTCACCCTGGCCTTTTAGAAGCCGTTCGTTATGCACTCCTCGACCCGTGTCTACTATATATTTTCTTTTCTTTCCTCCCACCATTTTAAACACAATTATTTTTTGTAATTCTCCGTTTCCACAATCCAACGTGCCCATTAATTATTTCCTCCCACCGCTTCAGTTATTATATTCCCAAAAGAGTTATATTCCGAGTTCCGCTGTTTCCCTCACGAAGGACTAAAGCATCAGGATGATTTTACCGAGTGGGATATCAGGTCATGGTTATGGCATTCTGGTCTCCCAGTGGGGCAGCACTGTTAAGTCGCCATGAGTCCGCACTGTCACAAGTCGGTACCCATCCTGATATGACCTTAGATGTTGCCAGTGTTTACCCTGTCCTAGTAATTTGAAGCACCTGGTAGGCGCTCGGCATTATTAGAATAGGTTGGCTCAGTGTCAGGATAATGTGACTGAGTGGGATACCAGATCATGGGGCTGGATGCCTGGTCTCCTAGTAGGGCAGCACTATAAAGTCGCCATGAGTGCGCACTGTCACAAGTTGGTACTTGTCCTGATATATATGACCGTAGATGTTGCCAGGCCGTAAAACTCCAACAACCAACCATCGAAGCACCAGGCTAGATAGTGAGATTGACAGGTGTCAATTTCTGTATGTCATTGGTTTGACTCAATCAGGGCTAACTCATGACCTCCTGCAAGCGAGGTGTAAAATTTCCCGATATTGAAGACATTGGTCATGGTGAACTATTCTATAATAAATTACAAATGGTCTATATAATGGTAAATGGTATGTAAAACCAAAGGCATATAAGGTATATGTGGTGTTGGTGATCCATTACTATTTACTAATAGAAATTGTGTATTATAATAGATAGTGTGAGAGGGGCACTTCTTGAGATGTACAGAGTCTTTGGAACTCTGCTCACATACCCCCCCCCCCCCCCCCCCCCTCCAGTGTTATTTATCGATCACTGCACACCAGACACAACAGGGCGCTGTAGCCAGACATAACCATGCCTTGGTTACAAGGATCTTGAATGTTCATTGGTTGATCTAAGAATGCCTGTTGGTGATTGGAGGTTTTGATCAGGTGTGTGCCACCATCTTGATTCATGAAACTATAAATATAATAAAGACTGGAGTCTACCTCTCCTACTTTCACTCTATATCTGCTTTCCTTCCTTGCCTGTAGTGATTTCCTCTTAGCCTACTGACACAACTGCCAGCCGAGGACTTTACAGAGGGCAGCAAGTGCCCTTTTTGATTTAGCCAACCCGTCCTATTGCTGTGCCACACATTTATGCATTATTACATGCTGTTGTTGAAGATTTATACTGCCTATCATGGATAAGTCTGACTAGACTTGTTTTCACCATTAGAGAGTTTGTCGATAGAAAGCCCGAGCCTACACTTTAACCGACCCAAGGGATTTTTAACCTCCCACACTACATAGACATGGCATGAGAGCAACTGGCCTTTGATGACGCTGTAAGTTAAACACAGCGGTGGAAATCCAAATTGGCAGACCTGGGGCCACGGGGAATCGAACCACCGACCTTCAGATTAGGAGTGTGACGTAGAAAAAAGTCAGACACTCTAACCACTCCGCCACAGAGAACACCAAATTACACACACACCGTTTTTTTTTATCGATTTGTTTAAAAAGCTAAATAAGAACTTCTGCTTTCGGCAGAAGGGAATTGATTCAGTGTGTGCAACAACATCGGTAGCAATGCACATCTGAGAAAGAAAATGGATTTCCATCTCTTTGTGTCAGTAGCGAATCGATGTCATTGTATTTTTGATCTATACATAGCCCAAGTTTCCATACTTGGGACAAAAGTAGGGCGCTCCACAATCTGGCATGTATCGATTTAGTATGGTTTTCAACACAAACTCATCAATATATTATTCCATAACTCTTCGTTTTTTTGTGGTCAAGTCATGGGAATTTAAGCAAGTGTCACACCCGGAGTTTCTGGTTGGATAGTGAAAGTGTGATGTGGGGCTTCCAGTGCGGGATTTTCACTAAGCGCTGGCGCATGAGGGCACTGGTGGTGGTTTGTGGACTATGGGGCTGGGCTCTTCACTGACTAACAGCACTGTAATTGTCCGGTGGTGGTTTGTGGAATGTGGGTGCTGGGCTCTTCACTGAATACCATTCACTGTAATGGTGCGGTGGTGGTTTGTGGAATGTGGGTGCTGGGCTCTTCACTGAATACCATTCACTGTAATGGTGCGGTGGTGGTTTGTGGAATGTGGGTGCTGGGCTCTTCACTGAATACCATTCACTGTAATGGTGCGGTGGTGATTTGTGGAATGTGGGTGCTGGGCTCTTCACTGAATACCATTCACTGTAATGGTGCGGTGGTGGTTTGTGGAATGTGGGTGCTGGGCTCTTCACTGAATACCATTCACTGTAATGGTGCGGTGGCGCTTTGTGGAATGTGGGTGTTGGGCTCTTCACTGAATACCATTCACTGTAATGGTGCGGTGGTGGTTTGTGGAATGTGGGCGCTGGGCTATTCACTGAATACCATTCACTGTAATGGTGCGGTGGTGGTTTGTGGAATGCGGTCACTGGGCTCTTCACTGAATATTGTTCACTGTGGTGATTTGTGGAATGTGAGACTACTCTTCACTGAATATTATTCCCTGTAATGGTGTTGGTGGTGGTTTGTGGAATGCGGGGCTGGGTTCTTCACTGTAATGGTGCGGGTGGTGATTTGTGGAATGGTGAGCTGTACTCTTCACTGAATACTGTTCCCTGTAATGGTGCTGGTGGTGATTTGTGGAATGCTGAGTTGTACTCTTCACTGAATATCGGTCAATGTAATGGTGCGGGTGGTGATTTGTGGAATGCTGAGTTGTACTCTTCACTGAATATCGGTCAATGTAATGGTGCGGGTGGTGATTTGTGGAATGGTGAGCTGTACTCTTCACTGAATATCGGTCAATGTAATGGTGCGGGTGGTGATTTGTGGAATGGTGAGCTGTACTCTTCACTGAATACTGTTCCCTGTAATGGTGCGGGTGGTGATTTGCGGAATGTTCAGCTGTACTCTTCACTGAATACTGTTCCCTGTAATGGTGCGGGTGGTGATTTGCGGAATGTTCAGCTGTACTCTTCACTGAATACTGTTCCCTGTAATGGTGTGGGTGGTGATTTGCGGAATGTTCAGCTGTACTCTTCACTGAATACTGTTCCCTGTAATGGTGCGGGTGGTGATTTGCGGAATATTCAGCTGTACTCTTCACTGAATACTGTTCTCTGTAATGGTGGTTTGTGGAATGTGGGAATGGGCTCTTCATTGAATATCGGTCACTGTAATTCTGCGGGTGGTAATTTGTGTGTGTGCGTGTGTGTGTGTGGGGGGGGGGGGGGTATTATAGAGAAAGCCTCCTATTTAATGGTGAATTCGTGACCATGGTGGGACATACGTTACAGGCGTTCTCGGCGGTGTGTAAGCTAAGTCTAAACATGCTTTACTCAGGAGAGCCTTAGATAAACCTCCTGCCTGATGTCACTCTCAGAGATAGCCGGCAGTCAGGAGTGTTTGTTTAGTCAGCTGTCCATATTATTGCCATTATGCAATTCTCTCCCGTTTCCGGTTACGTTGGTCTGCCTTTCTGGTTGCCACCTACATCCTGTCGGTTAAATGTGCTTATGTCCTTGGTAACGGCAGCGCTCATTTATTTCTTTCTTTCTTTCTTTATTTCTTTATTTCTTTATTATTTTATTATTTATTTATTTTATATATTTATTTATCTATCTGTATATGTATATATCTATATATTTATCTGTCTATATATTTATCTATATATTTATCTATTTTTTTAATTTATTCATTTATCCATTCATTTATTTGTATATTTATCTATGTATTTATTTATTTAGATAAGATTAGACCATTTGCGCTGTATGCTCAGGCTAAGTAGGAGAATGCACCATCAGGGCCCACTACATATGGTGAGGATGCTCTGTTCAGTTTTGTCCTGTGCAGCAATTATTTGGTGTATCCTGGGTGTATCCGAGAATCTGAGATTCATCTGGTATTGCTGTTAGCACCTTGTCAAGCTGCCTTTTACCACACCTGAAGACATCTTGTAACTTTTAAAAGAAATGATACTGTAGTAGGCTGCACTGACCTCTCAGGCAAGGAGCCACATAGACAGGTAGGCATGGGTAGTATGGTGATATCAGGTGGTGTAATGGTTAGAACATTGGCATGGAGTGCAAAGAGATGTGGGTTCGAGTCCCGCTCTAGGCACAATATTTCCAATTTTCATCACCCCCACGACACTGGTTGCCATGACCATGATCCTATACACGCTTCATGCTGTATGATTGTTGAACCTGCCCTGTGTAAGCATGTGTAAGTGCATTGCCTGTATGTATGTATGTAATTGTAAGCACTAAAAGACTTACAATTCCAGGGGGACGAGTGTAGTAGTCTGCACTGACCTCTCAGGCAAGGAGCCTCATAGAGAGGTAGGGCTGGGTGGTATGGTGATATCAGGGAGCCTAGGTGGTGTAATGGTTAGCACACTGGACCAGAGTGCAAAGAGATGTGGGATCGAGTCCCGCTCTAGGCGCAATATTTCCCATTTTCATCAGCCCCACAACAACACCATTGCATTACTATTAGTACTATCTGTTGCCACAGCCGGGTCAGCTTTTACATTGGGTGTAAAGATAATGCAGACCTGATGGTTAAATATGACTTAATACAATTCTGACACCTCTCGCCTTGCGTATGACCTTTCCTACCGGCATGGTGTAAAATTACCAACCAATCAATCACTCAATCAGTGAGACCTCCACACTAAATGAAAGGCAGTCACAGTGGTTGGCTGTTATATACAGCTTAATCACCTAGCTGGATTTCAACACAGGTTGCGAATAACACCGTGGTTCGCTACCGTTATTGGTATGTAATTCATCACCATGAATCACCACGACCAGTTCCCACCTTCCTGCCCCTGTGAGCTGAATGGGAAACTTGTATGTGAAATCTGGTGTGGGACGTAGCTCAGGCAGTATAGTGCCCACCTGTGAGGGTATCAGTAAATCTAATCGACCCTGCTCAGTGTAGACATTTGCAGTTTGGGCTATTTTCTGTTCCAACCAGTGGTCCACAACTGGTTCATCAAAGGCTGTGGTATGTGCTGTCCTGTCTGAGAAAGTGCATATAAAAGACCCCTTGCTGCTTATCGGAAAGAGTAGCCTATGTGGCGGCAGTTGGTTTCCTACAAAGAAATATGTCAGAATAACCAAATGTTTGACATCCAATAGCCGATGATAAAAAATCAATGCGCTCTATAGGCATCGCCCCTAGTCAGAGGTTTCACATTTACTGCTCATAGTAACTGTCGTGGAGCTGGAGTACTGATGATCTCACCATCTAGACCAGTGTGCGTATGTGGCAGGGGGAGGATACAGGAGAGAAGGCATTTAGTAGATTTACATTATTCAATGGGCGCGATTCTCTCCATTAAGGTTTCATGATGTGATTAAAGTGTCACGAGGGGATTTGAATATAGCAAATATAGAAAATTCAAACCCACACGTCTTGCTTTTCAGGATAGTGTGCTAACCATTAAACCACCTAGGCTTCCTGATGTCATCACACTATCCACGCCCATCTGGGTATGTTGTTCCTTGCCTGAGAGTTTAGTGCAGACTACTACTATAAAACATGCCCTTCGCACATCTAGCATGGCGTTCAGCATTACTAGGATAGGACAAGGAGCAGTGGAATGAGGAAAACCAATTGTCCGTGATTGAAATTTTCCCTGCTTAATCAACTTAATGTACTGCCCCCCTCTCCACCCCGCACCCCCAAAAAAAACCTACCAAAAAAGCCAATGAACTTCTTTTAAATTTTTGTATTTTTTGGATGCTGTGTTTATACTGTCCATAGCATCTACGCTCGAGTACTCAGGCTTGTTATCAATGCTGGCCAGTTGTAGTAGTGGTTTAATCTTATCACACACACAGTAGTAGGTGATAAGATGTTTTTGTTTCTCACACAGTAGCAGGTACATGGTGATTATTTAGTATCTGTAGATGTTTGAGCTTCTTTTGTGTTGGGGTGCACTATGGTTGTACCTTGTGAAGAAATAAGAGACATCTAGTTAGTTTTTACCATACAGCCGACGGGCACTGTCTGTGTGTGTGGGGTGGGATGGGGGGGGGGGGGGAGTACCTACCATTAAACATTTTAACCAAAGAGCCATCTGAACCTGGGAATCCGAGGGCGGGAAACCTTTCAATCGCAGATGATTGGGTCTTCCTCATTCCACTGCTCCATGTGCTATCCTAATAACGGAATTGAAACGGACAAAAATATTCTAATCTGGTGTGATTCGGACTTGAAATGTATCGATTATGTAATGGACGGTAAACATACGGGTAACAGTTGATAACGTATCTAACGAGCAACAGACAATTCAGTATACAAAAAGAACTATGACGAACGGCAACGGACATGTAATGGATATGTAACGGACGGGAACGGATAATAACCGCATACGTCAGTCCGGCCCGTTCAATTACAAGTTTTGTGCATGCTCAAAACTTGTAACGGATCGGGCCGGATATCAACGGATATGCAATGGACACAAACCGGACTTTGCTGGATATCAACAGACTTTGTTCCATTTCAATCCGTTTCCTCAATCTTGTAAAGTGTGACAGGGCCTTTAGGGACAAGTATCAATATTTAAGTCATTGGTTTCACTACACCAGGGTTCAAACCTGTGGGTTCGAATCCCACGATCTACCAACACTGGAGACGGGCAGTCAACTCATTGGGCCATCCCGTTTGACGGTGAAAGTCCTGTATGAGACCTTTCCTGTGGAGCATGCTGCACATGAGCTGCTTGCTACTCGCACTAATTCTACCAAAATCCTCTATAAGGTCTCCCAAAGAGCACGGTGCACAATGAGCTGCTACCCGCATTAGTTGTTTCACTACATTGTACGCGGTGGCCGAATTAGTAGAGCGCAAGCTTCCTGTGTGGAAGGTTGGGAGTTCCATTCCCAGTTGTGTCAAACCAATGATGTACAAAATAGATACTTGTCGCTACTTACCCTGTCGTGTGGCATTACTAGGATAGCGCAAGGACTGGTTAGCTCAGTGTTAGATCAGTTTGACTGAGTGGGATATCAGATTATAGCGCTAGTGGCCTGGTCTCCCAGTGGGGCAGCACTATAAAGTCACCATGAGTGTGCACTGTCACAACTCGGCCACTAGTACTTCCACTACCACCAGAGGGCAGGTTGGTGATGGAATCTGTGTAGTGTGTGTTGTTGATACCATGCATGAAGCTGAGTGATAAAGCTAGCAATGTACACTTTTATGTATGTGCATGTGAAACCCACACAGTAAAACCTCTCTAAATAACTGGCCATGGGACTGACTTTAAATGGTCCATTTAGGGAGGTGATTGGTTTATGGAGGTCTTTTTTATCATTACAATGGTATTGTGTGGGTGATCGTTTGGGACCCAAATAAAGCGATCAATATAAGGGAGTGGTCGGTTAGAGAGGTTTTACTGTAGTTTGCAAGGGAATACAGTATACATCCATCCACTTCTGGGCAATTTAACACTTGACGCGACGGACATAAACCTGTGTGACTTTACTCTCTTTTTAATTTGTTGAGCCCCCGTAAATTGACTTCTGTTGGTGGTTCATTATATATACATCCATATTTTTTTGTTCAAAAGCCAATTGGTCAGGCAATCCCGATGTTGTTATATATTTCTTTTACACACAGAACACTGATATATTTTGCCTGGAGGAGTTGGAGAGTGGTACGGCCAGAAACTGCTTTAAGCGGGGGGACCTGGTTTGTATTGTGTTGGCGTGTTTTATGTGTGTGTGTGTGGGGGGGGGGGGGTCGTTAGCGTGTGGGTGTTTACTCGGGATAGGACGGCGTGGCAGAGGCTGAATCTATAGTAGAAGTAAACCGGGTTGCGTTGGCCGAATCAGTAGAGTGCGGACCTCACGTGCGGTAGGTCGGGAGTTCGGTTCCCAGTAGAGTCAAACCGATGACTTTAATTGATACTTGTCACTTCCTAGCCTGGCGCTCGGCATTACTAGGATAGAGCAAAGGATTGGTTAGCTCAGTGTCAAGATAATGTGACTGAATGGGTGCTGGTGGCCTGATTTCCCATTAGGGCAGCACTATGAAGTCGCCATGAGTGTGCACTGTCACGAGTCGGTACCCGTCCTGATATGACCTTAGATGTTGCCAGGACGTAAAACTCAAACATATAAACAGTATTTGGATAGCGCAGTTCCTACTATTCAACATCATGCTGTGGAGTAATATTTACACATCACATCATGCCATGCAACGCTCGTCGACAACTACTCTGGTTGGTCAATATTCAGCGTTTGGTAAGCAGTAAAGCCTCTCTAACCGACCACCTCTACAGAACGACCACTCACTTATATCGGTCGCTTTAATTGGGTCCCAAACGATCGCCCAGACAATATCATTGTAACGATTAAAAAAACAACCTCCCTAATCCTACCCACCTCCCTGAATGCACCATTTTTAATGTCAGTCCCATGGTCGGTTGATTTAGAGAGGTTTTACTGTGTATATGTATGCTCTAAGCCTAGTTGTTCATCCTGTGTACTTCACTTGCAATGGGCTCACATTCGTCTACTTTTACCAACCCGATAGACGAATTCCACCACCAATCCGCCCTCTGGTGGTAGTGGAAATGTTAATGTTATGACTGGCAGATAATTATGCAGCATGCTCTGTGGAAGAGGTCTATAGATGATTTCCATCGCACTCTGATAGCAGTTGAAATGCTAATGTTATGGTTTGCAGGTCATTCTGCAGCATGCTCTGTGGAAGAGGTATATAGAGGATTTCCACCACCAACGTGCCCTCTGATGGTAGTGGAAATGCTAATGTTATGACTGGCAGGTCATTGTGCAGCATGCTCTGTGGAAGAGGTATATAGATGATTTCCACCACCAACCCACCCACCCTCTGATGTCAGTGGAAATGCTAATGTGCAGCATTATCTGTGGAAAAGGTTTTATGGAGCTAATTTGAAGGGTAGCAACTGTGTAGAACGCTCCTTCAAAATGGTCTTATAGGGGATTTCCACTACCAACTCACCCTATGATGGTAGTGGAAGAGCAATCAAGATCGTTATAGTTATATCATCTTATGGGTGGCAGCTCACCGTGCAGTATGCTCTGTGGAAAAGGTCTTATACTATAATAGAGCTAATGTTATGGGTGGCAGCTGATTGTGTAGAATACTCTTACAAAAAGGCCTTATAAAGGATTTGCACCAATCCATCCTCTGAAGGCAGTGGCCAGAACAGGGTCTGTATGGGGCATAGAAAGTCTTGAACTTAATTAGCTCCATTTCAAGGCCTTGAAAAGCCTAAATTGGCTGTCACACCTCGCCGGATTGAGCAATGCACACGATTGTCTATTCCGGGGGTGATAAGTATCAAAATGTATTAAAATTTGTCAAAATGTTGCGCTATAGGGTCAATGGCCGCTGGATGAACAGACATTAAACGGACATGAACGGATAGCCAACGAACAAAACAAACTCAAACCGGACAAGAACCGTAGACATCGATCCAGCGGCATCCGTTCCTAGTTTTGTGCATGTTCAAAACTTGTACGGACACAAACCGGAACTTGTTCTTTTTCTGTCCGTTTCCCCCATTCCTGTGAGGTCTGACAAGGCCTTTAAATTTTGGGTAATTAGTCTGGAAAAGCCTTGAATTCCACTAAGCTGTCCCCACTATCTAAATTAGTCCGAAATCGCCATTCGCCATTGTTTTTTCCGCCATAAGTCCAAATGAAGATAGTCTTGAATTTGTACCAAAACCAGCCTTGAAATAGCCTTGAATTCTATATCTTCACATGTGTACAAACTCGTGTTGTGGGTAACTGCTCACACTGCTCATCCTTTCTGCGCAGAACCATATGTTTCCGTTCCCTCACAGCCATGTAACTCTAGTGGTGCAGGCTTAACGCTATCCAACACTGATATATCTCACTTACCGAGCACAAGTAGTCAACTAGACTGGCCAAGATGGAATGACTACATTATTAGGTCAATTTTTAGATTTAAAAGTTTGTTGTTTAAAGAAAGGAGATTATTATTGTTATAGTTATCGATGATGGTTTAATAGGGTGTCTGCAATCAGAGCCATTCACAGTGAAAAGCTAGTGATATCTATTTTGTCAGTCTCGTCAATCACATTCACAGTAGTTTGAATCCTGTTCTTAACTGACCTTGGATGTTGCTAAAACATAAAAACCCAAACAAGAATGAGTTAGATATGGGTGATAATATCGGCACAACAATGATAGTTGAAACCTGACTTCCAGTATTCGCCCCCCCCCCCACCCCCCCACCCCCACCCCCCGCAATTCGCTGACAGTGCTAAACGGATGGGGGAAATGCACATTTTCGCAGAAATGCACTGTTGGTGCAATAATCTGACTTGTGTTCCCCGTTTTTTGTTGGAGACCACTTTCATCCCTGAATAATAGACTTTGAAAGTTGAAAGGAGACAATCCAGTAGCCGCCATCTTGGTATGATGGCAATCTCTCCCAGTTCACCCAACTCTAGGCAATTATAGATAAACTCTCCTTGCTGGAACAAGAACCTCCACAGGTTGGATTCTTATATATTAGGCCTCAGTCACACTACGACTTGCGACAAAAACGGGTGACCTCCTTGCGACCAAATCAACAAAAAGGTGAGGGAAAACAATGGTCGGCGACCACTCGGCCACCTCCGTGTGACCGTTTTTGGTGTAATGAGGTCGGCGACCAGTCAGCCTTTTAGTTGCAAAGTATTCACAAAGTGGTCGCCAGTGGTCACAAGCCGTAGTGTGACTGGGGGCTTAACCCATCTGGTACCAAACAATGGCCACTGAGTACTCACGTCCCACTACACACTCAGCTCAATAATGAGCGAATTAAAATGCAGGGTAAACACCAATAACTTAGTGCTGCTGCACCAGGTGCGCAGTGTTGGAGATGCTCCTCCAGGGAGTCTGTGCTAGACTAGAGGATGATGTTTTATTAACAAACCCCCGCAGCAAACTGGCACCATCGTCAATGTAACACTAATAATACCACTATAATTTAGAAACCAGGTGCGGTAGCTGAATGAGTTTAGCGTCCGCTCTCCATGTGGCAGGTGGGGTTCAAACCCTGGCCGAGTCATGGTGATGACTAAAAAAAAAGAAGATTATTGCTACCATGCCTGATTCGATGCATTACTAGATACAGTTTACTGAATTACCTTTTGATGAACATAATTCTGGGCCCAATGAATCATCCGGGCCGCGTTCAGGGACCGTCTCGGAGGCGCCTCGGCGGCGGGCATGATGTCACGCCAGTCTGAACGACAAAAGCAGTTGGTTGTCTCAAAAATGGCCACCCCCCTTAGGGGGTGGCCATTTGCAATGGAAAGGCTGCACTGTGATTGGCTGAAAGCACTGAATGTGGTGGCCATTTTCTAGGCGCTTTTCATCTCCAGTCTGAAAAGAGAGGCGTCTCCGAGACGTCGCCGAGACGCACTCTGAATGGTATTAGGCCAAAAAGCATCGCGGAGACGTCTCCGCGGCGCCTCCGAGACGGACCCTGAACGCGGCCCAGGTTATATCTGACTTCACGTTAAATTGGGGCACATTATGACAGGCTTTCACTGTATTTAAATTGAATTATCACAAATCGATTCCATTCATGGCATTCATATTTGATAATGAGTTGGTTTTGATTTAGTGGTTGGGTATAAAGCTGCTGTCTCTGAGAATAAATAACATTAGACATGTTTGTAGCCAAGTGGCGCTTGTAATATATATAGGTAGGGTGGGGTTAGCTTATTTTGTTCTTCTTTGAGGGATCTTAGCTACACTACAAAGCTGATAAAGGCTACTTGTAAACCCACTCCTTATTATTGTAGCATTTCATCATTATGACACTATCGAAATTGCACCCCTCTTGGGGAAGTTGAGAGGAGGGAGCGGGAGGAGGGTGATGTTTAGCTATAATAGGCTCAGCACCAATATACCTTTTCCGAGGTACCAAATTTGGTGTCCACCCAGACACTAATCAGGCCATGCTAGGCATGACGGTGAAGCATAATGTCAAATTGAAGCTTGTTTTATTTAACGACGCCTCTAGAGCGCATTATTTGTTATCATCGGTGATTGGACATCAAACATGTGGTCATTCTTACTGGCTACTCTTTCTGATAAACAGCAAGGGGTCTTTTATATGCACTTTCCTACAGGCAGGACAGCACATACCACACCCTTTGGTGAACCAGTTGTGGACCACTGATTGGAACTGAAAATAGCCCAAACTCCAAATGGGTGCACTGAGCAGGATTGGTCAGATGACCGACACCTTCACATGTGGACACGCTACTGCCTCAGCTACATCCCACCCCCCTAAAAGCATACTGTAGCACTATGCACTGCTACACATACATACATATATACAGTAAAACCTCTCTAAACTGACCGACCATGGGACTGACTTTAAGTGGTCGCTTTAGAGAGTTAGATTATCCTTACAATGGTATTGTTGCGACCCAAATAAAGCGATCGATATAGGGGAGTGGTCGATCTGTGGAAGGGTCGGTATAGAGAGGTTTTTTCTGTATATATAGGAAATAGTTGGGTTATTTCTATTTTCTGTAGAAAATTGTTGGCTCAATTTTATTGTAGCCCTGTTCTAAAATAATGTAGGACAAGAATTGTGCTAAGTTTGGTCACGAGGATCCATGTTATAAGTGATTTCAAAGTACAGTGTATATGAGATGTGGTTAGTAATAGGGCTGGAAGGGACAACACACCCACTTCCGGGTATGTAAACATGCCATGCCACAGCTTCAGTGCGTCCTCAGGAACCAGCGGGCAGTAACTAGGAATACACACATATTATTTTCCTATGCCACAATTTTTATAATCGTGAGACGTGGGACGGTGGCCTAATCGGTAGATCGCGGGCCTCGGAGGTGAAAGGGCGGGAGTTCTGTTCCCGGTCGAGTCAAACCAATGACCAGAATTTATACTTGTCGCTTCCTAGCTTGGTGCTTGGCATTAATAGGATAGGGCATGGACTGGTTAGCTCAGTGTCAGGATAATGTGACTGAGTGGGATATCAGGTCATGGTGCTGGTGGCCCGATTACCCAGTGGGGCAGCACTATATATTTGCCATGAGTGCGCAGTCATAATTCGTTACCTGTCCTGATATGACCGTACATGTTGCTAGGACGTAAAACTAACTTATAATTGTGAGCTTCTTTACTTCATATGTGCCTTTTGACAAATATTTAATTGAATGCTTTTGCACTTTGTAAAAGTGATGGTTAAACAAATTCAAGTTAAACACTTCTTTCCGTGAATATGGCATTTGTTGCCGACACGGCGTTAACCAATCAGCGATCACAATCACAATCACAATCACAATTGTGGTGTTGGAGTGAAGAAAATGGGAAATATTGCACCTAGAGCAGGAATCAAACCCACGTCTCTTGAATTCTGGGCTAGTGTACTAACTATTAGACTACCTAGGTTCCCTGAGTATCACCATCCTATCCACACCTACCTGTCTATGTGGTTCCTTGGCTGAGAGGTCTGTTTGCAGACTACTACACAGATATTGTCAGTGATCCGCTCATAAAATGGTGTCTGTTCTAAACTGATTGGTCTCTGTTTGATATTTATGGTTCTCTTTCCTTCTCATTTCAGATTATGTCAGACGTTTATTATTTTAAACACAAGCATGTAGTCAAGCGCTCCATACGTCGAAGCACGTCTCATCACGAATTGTTAGCAAATGACCCTCAGGTGAGTTCTGTTTACATATGTTCATGCGTACACGTATACATACATACATATACATACACACATACATACAAATACATACATACATAAATGCATACATACATACATACATACATACATACATACATACATACATACATACATACATACATACATACATACATACATACATACACACATACACACACACACACACACACACACACACACACATACATGTATACATGCGATGCTATTACCGATTCACAAATCTGGTAAAGACAAGAGTGAAGCCAACGACTATCATCCTATAGCCCTCACAGGCTGCATCTGTAAAACCATGGAGCATATGGTTAATAAGCGCCTCGTCTGGCTACTGGAGTCAGGACAACACTTGTC
This sequence comes from Branchipolynoe longqiensis, assembly GCA_030323885.1. NCBI lineage: Eukaryota > Metazoa > Annelida > Polychaeta > Phyllodocida > Polynoidae > Branchipolynoe > Branchipolynoe longqiensis. The sequence goes on from CM059188.1 coordinate 117,699,326, forward strand.
CGACCTCCAATGTGGCTTCAGACGAGGCCGCAGCACCCTCGACCATTTGGTTCGCATGGAGACCTTCATAAGAGACGCCTTCCTTAAGAAGGAGCACGTTGTGGCTGTCTTTTTTTTACCTCGAAAAAGCCTATGACACAACATAGCAGTCGTTTTTGCGTCCCCGTCAAGACTACATATTCCAGTCTACACTCACAGGAATTGCTGACCCTCGATGGGGATCACTTTCAACACGAAGCTGTCTTTCGTGTCTCATATCAAGTGCCTCAAAACACGATGCCTTAAAGCGCTAGGATGTTCTGAGGGTGCTGTCCAGTTCAGAGTGGGGAGCGGACAGAAATGTTCTGCTCGCCGTGTACCGAACCCTAATTCGGTCAAGGCTAGATTACGGCAGCATAATATACGGTCCTGCAAGCAAGTCATATATTGGGCTGCTGGATATGGTGCATCACCAGGGGCTAAGCAAAATTTTATTCGGCCCCCTGGTGCTCCGGGTGAAACCTCATTTGGAGGCTTTGTACTTGGATCTGGATATATTAGAGGATACCCAGGTCCCAGAACACCCCCCGTGGTTGTTGAGGAAGCCATTGGTCATCCTCCAACTCACGGAATTGAGGAAGTCTGGGACACATCCACTTGAGTATCAACGACTGTACACAGAGATTCAAGGCCAGTTTGAAGACCACTTCTCCATGTATACTGATGGTTCGAAAGACCTAAGCCGGGCAGCTGCTGCGGGAGTTTGCCAGGGCAAGAAATTTGGTGTTTGCATTCCTGATCAGAAGCACTCCTTCTCGACTGGAAGTCATTGAACTATCCAACTACACTAAATATGTCATATACAGCGATTCGTTTTCCTGTCTGCAAGCTGTTGCTGGGATAAAAAACGGACCACACTATCGTGGCAAAGGTCATTTACAAAATGAATCAGCTGGCAACAGATGGATATGACATCCACTTGTGTTGGGTGCCTGGCCATGCCGGCATCCAGGGAAACAAACGAGCTGATCGGGCTGCGAAGGAGGCTCTGAACTATGATGTTGAACCGTGGCTGATACCCCATTCTGATCTGAAAGCACTAATAGCCACCCACATCAAATCCAAATGGCAAAATGAGTGGGATGAAAACATTAACAAATTGCATGAAATTGAATGGGCTGTGGGAAAACCACCACAGTCTCATTTGGGGGGGTTGGCGGCACCAAGTGGTTCTTAGCCGCTGGCGTATTGGCTATTCGTGGCTAACACACGTTTCCTGCTCAAGGGGGACCCTCCCCTTCAATGTATGTCCCCACTGACAGTCAAGCATTTTTTTTTTTTACTAAACTGTATTGATTTTATGGGACTGCGCCAACAATTTTACTCTGCAAACAGCATGCATGACATTTTACTAAGTAAAACAAGAAGACATTTTAGCCTTTTTGAGGGCATCTGGCCTGTATCATCTCATATAGTTCATTAAAACAATTTTTATCAATTAATTCTTTCATCCATTATATTTAACTTGACCACAAATTATATCATTGTGAGCTTTTAAAAATTCATAAGTGTCTATTAACACATAATTAATTGTGTGCTTTTACATTATATGTAAAGGCGATGGTTGAATAAAAAACAAACAATTCTCCCCGTGATTATGGCCTGTGCTGCCGACACGGCATAAAGAAACCAGCAATCAATCAATCAATCAATCAATCATGTTACTGTCTAGATAAAAGATTTACCCCATACTTGCAGTAGGGATGAATGACAATGTAGTCTAAATATGGGTGAAAATAACTTTAATATGGAACAGGAAGTGGAATCTCTGGTTCCAGTACCAAATGGCTACTTACATTGGTACAGAGTTGGTGAAATGGGAGAGAATGCCAAAAGACAGGTGACGATAGAATGCCGTTGATTTCACTTTTAAGCTCCATTAAACTACATATTTTATTTTGGTCAAATCAATGGTAGCGGGTAAATATTAAGATATATGTGAAGAATATATTTTGCTTCTTAAATTAAGAATTCATCTGCTCATTTCATTTACCCAACATGTAGATAATGTTTGGAACTTTTTCTAATGGGTTTGTTTTCACCCCTACTGCAAGTAGAGGGTGAATCTTTTATCTAGCTACTACCCCTTTAAGTGTGTCACGCTGAGCTGACGTCATCTATTCCAAGACGGTCTGCTTTCTGCTCGAGGTCTGCTGAATCTCCGGGGATGTGTGGGGTTTCCTTACCAGGACACGGATGCCCCTGTGCTTTCTGAGCCACTGGACTCGCTGGGTAGATCACGTGATATAGCAAGCGCAGACGCAAACCCAACCTCCAGTGTATAGAGTAGACTTGCAGTCCGGCTTCTTTAGATTCCATCTCTTCATGTTAAAGCGACCAGACGGGATGGCCAAATGAGTTGAGCGTCCGTCTCCCGTGTTGGTAGATCGTGTGATTCAAACCCACGGATTCAAACCCTGGTCGAGTCAAGCCAATGACTTAAAAATAGATAGGTGTTTGTTTGTTTGTTGTTGTTTTACGTCCTAGCAAAAACTAAGGTCATATCAGGACGGGCACCGACTTGTGACAGTGCACACTCATGGCAACTTTTATAGTGCTGCCCCACTGGGAGACCAGGCCGCCAGCACCATGACCTGATATCCCACTCAGTCACATTATCCTGACACTGAGCCAACCAGTCTTGCCCTATCCTAATAATGCCGAGCGCCTGGCTAGGAAGCGACAAGTATAAATTTTTAAGGCATCGGTTTGACTCGACCAGGGTTCGAACCCATGGTCTACCAACACGGGAGACACACGCTAAGTCATTCGGCCATCCCGTCTGATTCTTAAAAATAGATGCTTGTCGCTTCCTAGCCAGGCGCTCGGCATTATTAGGATAGGGCAAGGACTGGTTGTCCCAGTATCAGGATAATGTGACTGAGTGGGATATCAGGTCATGGTGCTGGCAGCCTGATGTCCCATTGGGGCAGGCCATGAGTGCACACTGCCACAAGTCGGTACCCCTCCTGATATGATATTAAAATTTTTTTTAAAAGGAATGTAGAGATATTTAATCTAAATACTATTTATACCAGATTTCTCCTCCTTCTGTTTGTTCTATACATGCTCAGTGTTTCTTTTTAAACTCGACTCGCCCCGACTTACCTCGCCCATTCTTCTCAAGTAACACAGTAATCTTGCTCTCACGTGACCTGTCTCCTGTTCTGAGAATCATGTAACCAATTTATCAGGATCTCTACCGTCTATATCCTGCTCTATCTGTCAAAGTCCGGTTTGATATCCTGCTTTTATCGGTTTTGCTTTACTTCATCCGGTATTGTTATTTGTACTATCAATATCATACACTGGCGCTGTGGTTGTGTGATTTGAACTATTATATAAGGCTTGCAAGTTGCAGTTCTAGTGTGTATAATAAATAAGTGTAGATGGCTGGTTTCAATTATGGTGGTTGCGCTTAAAACTGCATAGTCCGATAAGTATCAACCTTTCAAAATTAAAACAATTATCTAGAATTGATTTTATACATCTAACGTAGATACTGATTCACTTCATGACTTGTCGCCACGTAGAAGGGGATACTGAGTCAATTTAAAGTTGCATAGACCGATGGTTTTGAGTTTCTATAATTTTTCTGAGATAAATATGTTAGATCGATCACTAGTATCTACTTTACATTAGTTCAAAGTTACTTTTATTTTAAATGGTAAACTTTTGAGATATTTGAAGTGCAAACAAGGAAAATTTGTTTTGGCAAGCTTGCCAAAACTCTGACACCATAGAACTCGTTCTATTAAATTGACTCAGTATTCCCTTTGATGCAGAATCAAATGTTCAATACGTGCATCAGTAGATATGTAAAAATCAAATCTAGATAATTGTTTTGGTTTTAAAAATTTCATATTTCATCGGACTATGCAGCTTTAATAGAATCTGTTACTGGTTAAGATTATGGTGTTAGAGTTCTGGCGTGCTTGGCAAAACTAATTTGGCATGTTTGCACTTCAAATATCTCAAAGGTTAGCTATTTAATATATAAGTTACTTCAAACTAAAGTGGTGTAACCAATCTAATGGATTTATCTCAGAAAATTGCAGAAAATCGAAACCATCGGACTGCAACTTTAATCTAACACCAACTAATCAAATACTTACACGCCCATATATATTTTAAAACATACCCATTTAAAATCAAAGTTACTGTAGGTTATTGCAATCAATTTAATAAATTTATCTTTTAAAAAAAAGACAAATTCTAAACCCTACGACTATGCAACTTATTTGACTTATTCAGAACTATTATTGTTGAATATGCTTATTCATGGTTTATAATATATATGTCTTGAAACAATCTATTCGTTTAAAGGAGTTATGTACTGTTCAGTCAAGAGTGAAGGTCACTGAGGTGAAGGTCACTGAGGTGAAGGTCACTGAGGTGAAGCTGTGAGTATTAAGGTCATCCAGTCCTAATTACCCTCCTCAGCTGTTAGAATGACATAGGCCAGGGAATGTTTACACAGTTCGATAGTCTAATGGCGTTTAGCTTCATAGAGCGCTAATTACAGGGAACCGTTATGAAGAAGCAGTGCACTGCAATAGAGTTCCCCAAGGAAAGTAATCACAAATCCTACTTTTACTAAGACTTTTAATACTGAATTTGAAGCCCTTTTGACGCCTTTTGTATGTTGAGGGTTTATGTCCTAACAACAGCTAAGGTCATATCAGGACGGGTACCGACTTGTGACAGTGCACAGTCATGGTGAATTTATAGTGCTATCCCATCGGCACATAGCCTGATTTCCTAGTCAGTCACATTATCCTGATACTGAGCTAACCAGTCCTTGCCCTAGTAATTCCAAGCGCTGGGCTAGGTAGCGACAAATACCAATTTGATAAGTTATTGGTTTGACTCAGCCGGGTTTCAAACTCCTGACCTTCCGCACGGGAAGCCTACACTTTACCGATTCGGCCGCTGTGTCCGGTCTACTCCGCCTTATAACGTAAGTAATTCTAAACTATCTCTCCCCAGAATGATGTCATCAATTGAGCTATTCGAGTAGGTAGGAAATGACCTGACTAGAACCGTTACACTGAGCATCCCATAGCTATTTGATACTACAGTAAAACTCTCGAAATCGACCGACCATTTAGGGAAGTGCTCCGTTTAGGGAGTTTTTTTTTTATTGTTACAATGGTATTGTATGGGTGATTGTTTGAGACCCAAATATAGCGATCGATATAGAGGAGTGGTCGATCTGTGGAGGTGGACGGTTAGAGAGGTTTTTCTGGAGTTCTAAGTGCAGTGCAGTTAAAATTGATGGAAATTAGACTATTTTGTAGCGAATATTCTGTGGCAGAGTGGTTAGCGTGTCTGACTTTTTTCTAGGTCGGACTCCTAATCTGAAGGTTGGTGGTTCGATTCCCCATGCCCCCCTACCTCTGCCAATTTGGATTTCCACCGCTGTGTATAACTTACAGCGTCATCAAAGGCTGGTTGCTCTCAGACCATGTCTATTTGGTGTTGGAGGTTAAAAATCCCTTGGGTCGGTAAAAGTGTAGGCTTGGACTTTCTATCGACAAACTATCTAATGGTGAAAACAAGTCTATTCAGACTTAAGCATGATGTGCAGTATAAATCTTCAAGAAAGTATATGTGTTAAAATTAGGTGGCCTGATGTTTGAATGATTCACCAGTCTGGTATTTGTAACTAGCTACATGTTCCTGCCTATCTCTAGGTTCTTTTATCTGAATGCCTTTTGTTTTTACTAGTCAGTCCTTTTATTTGTGGCGTGCCTTTCACTCTAAAGAGGCCTAGTGAGATGATCAGTTGTGGCAATGCCATTTCTCTTGCGGAAATTCCTTGTTTGATTAGAGCCACATTGTTTTAAAGCCACATTGTTTCACAATATATCCAGGCTGGCCTGCCCAAACCAACATGTTACCATGATGCTGTGTGCCTTGGAAACACAGCCAAGCTGAAGCCCCATTCTATTATTGAATCAAATATTTCCTTTACATTGGTCGTAATGCGAAGCATTTCGTTTGATGCGAGGGGAGGGAGAGCGCCTTCAACACCGCCCTGAGCCGACTCACACCCCCCCCTCCGCCACTGCTCCACTACTCCCCCCCCCTGAGCGACTCACCCCCCCACTGCTCACCTTCCCCCGGCCCTGAGCGACTCACCCCCCACCTGCCTCTGCTCACTTCCCCCCTTATAAGGGAGGCCGGCGGGCCTCCCTCAGGCACTCAGCCTCCAGCCGCCTTCCAGCTCTCTGCCCCTTCTTCTTCTTTGGACTTCAACCTCGGACCGCTTCCACCTCGGACCGCCGCCCAAAACACGAACGCACCATGCCCCGAGGGAAAGGTCGTGGACGCAAGAGCTCCCGGGCTGCCCCCCGGACGCCGGGGCCTACATCATCACCGCCCCGGGAGGAGTCGCCGGCTTCAGCCGCGGCGTCCCCCGCGGCCCCCTCGGACCGCGCCTCGGGCTCCGAGGTGTCCGTGCTGCTGGAGGCCATGCAGCGCATGCAGCTCGAGAACCGACAGGCCGCCGCCCAGGCCGCCGCCGAGGCCCGCCAGGCAACGGCAGACCTCCACGCCCGGATCGACGCCCTCGTGCCGGAGGAGCCCGCCTCGGGCGCGCACCACCACTGCAGCCCGGCCCCCGCCGCCGCCTCACGCGAGCCTGCCCGGGGCACCGCTGGCGGAGTACGAGAGGTACCGCCACCTCTCCACGCAAGCACCATCTACCACGTCCCCGGCCTACCAGGAGGACTTCACCCGCCACAGCCCCGCATCCGCGGCCGACGCCGCCCGGGAGCTTTTGGCCTCCGCCGAGGCGCGGCACTCCACCAGGCGGCAAGGGATACCAGCACACTACATCTTTCCTTCTGATCTTGTGAAGCGAGGGGCAGAGAGAAAGCCGGTCAAACGAGGAGAGGCGACAAAGGATGAGTACACGCTCGCCCTCCTCAACCTCATCGACCACCCCGACTTCCCCCCCCCACTCCGCCCAGGGACTCCACCACCACCTCCTCGGGGTGTGCCGGGACAACTTAATATACCCGTGGGCTACCGTCCGCCGATACTCAGAGAGTGTGTTCTCTGCCATCGCGGACGGGACCCTCCCCCACGGGTGGCACGACCTGGTGGCCATCAACCTCCACAGACTCGACTGCCTCGCCATGCCCGACGACCATGCCACCGCCACCCCCGCCCGCCCACTCGACCCCCTCCAGCGAGGCGCGCACTTCCCCCGAGCCCAGGCCGACGCCCGCACCACCTACGATAGAGAGATCCACGGGGTGCCCTGCCCGGCCTGGAACCGCACCCCCGCCTCGTGCGATCGGGCCCACCTCGGGGAGGCCCACGGCGAGGTGGGGGACAGACGCCGTCACGTCTGCGCGTATTGCGCCAACGTGAGGCGCGTCTTCACCATGCACAGCGAGGCCGACTGCATCACGAAGCAAACCCGTGAGCGCCAGACCCCCCCTCCACCTCGGCGGATTTTTGATTCGCCGGCCGCCCCCCGGCCGGCCCGGGGGGCCCCTTCCGGCGCCCCACCTTCACCACTGCCGACAGCCCCGCACCTCCCCCCGACACCCTCCCAGCGACCACCGATCGCAGCGCCGCCCAGTCTCAGCCGGGGATCACCACCTCGGGCATCACACCTCAGTCCACAGCCCAGCCCAGCCTCACGAGGAACCCTCTGCCGGCACCCCAGCCGCCGACCGTATCGACACCGCCGTCCACCGCCGTCCACCGCCGTCCACCCTCAGACCACAGCCCAGCCTCAGACCACAGCCCAGCCCAGCCTCACAGGAACCCTCTGCCGACATCACATCGTAGGCCCCGGACCCTCCTCTCACCCAGGCCTGCCTATCCGGGCCCCCGCCTCGGCAGCTGCCTCGCGCCCTCTCCCCCCCCCCCTTACTCTTTGGCGGAGGGCTCCTCGGCCCCCCCTCTACCAGAACTCTGACACTGCTCCTTATGAGCCCCTCACTATTTATCCTCTGCTCCTCATGAGCCCCTGACTCTTTGCTCCTCGCGAGCCCCCTGCTCCTCATGAGCCCCCTGCTCCTCATGAGCCCCCTGTATTGCTCTGCCTCCTCAGCCTGTTTACCTCCTCAGTTACCCTGTTTGTACCTTACTTTGTCATTTATTGTTATTTCACTGTTTCTCTGTATGTTGCCCGAGGCGTCACAATAAACGCCTCAGTTTTCCCACCTCCGCCTCTGTTCTTCCTTCTCGCGCATTGGTCGTAATGCGAAGCATTTCGTTTGATGCGAGGGGAGGGAGAGCGACTCCCCCGGCCCTGAGCGACTCACCCCCCCTCCTGCCACTGCTCACCTCCCCCCGCCCCTGAGCGACTCACCCCCGCCACTTCTCACCTCCCCCCGGCCCTGAGCGACTCACCCCCCTCCTGCCTCTGCTCACTTCCCCCCTTATAAGGCCGCCCGCCGGCCTCCCTCAGGCACTCAGCCTCCAGCCCCCTTCCAGCTCTCTGCCCCTTCTTCTTCTCCACCCACCCACCCAACTCTCCCTCCTCTACCCTCCCCCCTCTGCGGCGGAGGGCTCCTCGGCCCCCCCTCTACCAGAACTCTGACACTGCTCCTTATGAGCCCCTCACTATTTATCCTCTGCTCCTCATGAGCCCCTGACTCCTTGCTCCTCGCGAGCCCCCTGCTCCTCATGAGCCCCCTGAATTCACTGCTCCTCAGCCTGTTTACCTCCTCATTACCCTGTTTGTACCTTACTTTGTCATTTATTGTTATTTCACTGTTTCTCTGTATGTACATTAGAAATTATGTGCGTGCACATTAAAAACTGGTTTCTATTTGACGTTCATCCATAGCTGAATGACAGGATGTGGTGCCTGAATCAGTAGAGTGCATGCTTTCCATGTGGTTGGTCAGGGCTGGAAGGGACAACATACCCACTTCCTGGTGGAAGGTCAGGAGTTTGAAACCTGGCCGAGTCAATAAATTGAGACTTGTCGTTACTTAGCCTGATGCTCAGAATTACTATGGTAGGGCATGGACTGGTTAACTTAGTATCAGGATAATGTGACTGAGTGGGAAATCGGGTCATGTGACTTGTGGTTAATTGCTACACAAACATTAAATCAGTTGTCATTGTTTTGTTACTGCTGACAACTACATTGACAGAAGTATATATATTAGAACATGCCAATTGCAGTGGTTTGACATGACCCTGAAAGCTTGTAAATAATATCTGGATATGTTCGGCTATTCATTGTTGACTGACGTGACCCACGCATAGGCCTAATACTGAATTCTGGTATTGACTAATATGTCCAAAGATTGGTTGCTAGGTGTGATCCCTAGTTAAGCACCACACAAAAAGGTAATAAGTTGTCATTATTTTGTTACTGTCGTCAACTATATATTGTTGAACATGTGAATTGCAGTGATGTGAGTAATGCGCTTAGTGTCATGCTGCATATTGTAGTAAGAAAGGCATGCTGGTACAGCATGTTGATACTTATAATTACTGTACACTGCACTACCTAATGATGCATGGTATCATCCTTACAACTATTATGGGTGATATTTGGTTACTAATCCTTGCGAGCATGCTACACAGTCACTAACCGATCAGATAATATTACATCTCCTAACCCATGAGACAGACCTTGATATCAACTGACACTCCAGCAATGGATCTCCAAATCACTAACTGACCCCCATCTACCAACACAACTTATACTCACCCTATGCAACAGTCAATTACTTGGAAAATAGTCGTCAAGATGACATTACTTTATTCCATTGCAGGTGGGATAACAACTTTTATAACTAATCTTATGCTGGCAACAGACAGGGCAATAACAATATTTACTGGGGAGACTGGTTCTTAGGTTTGAGCGCGCTGGGACCACAACTGGGGGCAATAACTGGCCAGGCTTCCTCTGAACGACCTGAAGGGTCTGCGAGGCTTTAAAATAGGACACCTTAATGTATGTAGTCTAACCCATAAAATTGAACAACTAAGAATGGAATCTGCCATGGTCAGGACTTGATATTTTTACAGTATCAGAAACATGGCTCAACAGCCACATTGAGGAAAAGCTGACATCAATTCAAGGGTACAAGTTCCTAAGATTTGACAGGCAAACAAAGCTTCCAAATGGCCAAGTCAAAGCTGGTGGAGGCCTAGGATTCTACTGCAAAGACACACTGCAAATAGACACTGAAAAGTATGCCAACCACAATATTTCAAATGGAACTCTAGAATTACAGTGGGCAGTCATCACCAGACCACATGCAAAGACAATTCTAATAGGTAATGTATATAGGCCACAAAATGGGAATATGCAGGAAGCTTTTGACCTACTAATCTCAGCCATGAAACAAATTATAGACATTAACAAATATGAAATTCTTCTCATTGGTGATTACAATGCAGATAACAAAGCAAAAAATCAACCATCAGCCAACATCATGAGACAATTTGCCACAGAACATGAACTGCAACAGATGATTAACAAAACTACTAGAAGCACACAAACCTCAAATACAACAATTGACCTGGCTTTTACAAATATAAAATATTGTACTACAGCCCATGTCCTCAACTACAACATAAGTGATCACAAACCTATTAAGATAATCAAGAAAAAAAACAAGGAATAACAAACAAACCACATCACACTGGGGCCGCACATATAGAAACTGCACCTATGAGAACCTCTCAACCACATTACGGGGATTAGCTACCAATGAAATATTTCATGAGCAAGAGCCGAACAAGTGCTGGGACATGGTAAAAGCTATACTTAATAGAGCTGCTGACAAACTTTGCCCAATGATTGAATTGAGAATAAGAAAAAACATAGCTAAATACTTAAATGATGAATTACAAGAACGACAACAAAATCGGGACTACTTTTGCCAAAAGGCTGAATTAACCAAAGACAATGGGGATACATTCATAGCCAAATGCATAACTAGAAAGGCCAGGACTGAGGTTCGAAAAGCAACAAACACCAACAAACTTTGGTATGAATCAGATCAAATAGAGCCATTCCCATCCCTTCCATTCCCTTGTATTCCAATCCCTTACAATCCATTCCCTTCCATTCCAATCCCTTCCATTCCCATCCATTCCCATCCCTTCCCCTCCCTTCCCCTCCTTTCCCCTTCCTTCTCCTCCCCCCCCCCCCTTGCCCTCGACTCCCTTACCCTCCCTACCCATCCCTTTCCATTCCTTTCCTTCTCTTTCTCTCATTATTCTTCAAATGTACTTATTGTGCACCTTTGTACCATTGCACATCCCCCCCCCCCCCTCCCACTCCCCACAGACCCCGGTACCAGGAGGGGACCCGTCTCGGTGTACGCGCTTTCATGGTGTTGATTTGTGGGCGAGTTGCTCTGAGCAGATGACGGCATTACTAGCGATGTGTCCCGATGTGTGTAAGCCTCCCACTGTTGTAGCCCTTCCACACCCTGTCGTTCACCACCACTTTTACTTAGATTTTTGTTTAAATACAGTAAAGCCTCACTAACCGACCACCTCCACAGATCGACCACTCCCCTATATCGATCGCTTTATTTGCGTTCCAAACATTCGCTCATACATTACCATTGTATTGATTTTGTTTAAACTCCCTAAACCGACCATCTCCCTAAATGGACTATTTAAAGTTGGTCGCATGGTCGGTCGAATTAGAGAGGTTTCACTGTATATTATTATTGAAGAAATGTGGCCCCATGAGCGCATTGGCGATATTAAACAACCGCAGATTTGGGACCTTGTTTTGTGCCTCTCTCCGCCCGTCACATTGGGGAGCACCTGTTCCAAATGTTCACACTTTCCATTTTAAATCAACGAGACTTGGCATTGAGCGTGGTGCCAATGAGTGAAAAAGTCCTCCTCCTCCTCCTCCTCCTCCTCCTCCTCCTCCTCCTCCTCCTCCTCCTCCTCCTCCTCTCTCCTCCTCCTCCTCCTCTCCTCCCCTCCTCTCCTCCTCCTCCCTCCTCCTCCCCTCCTCCTCCTCCTCCTCCTCCCCTCCTCCTCCTCCCCTCTCCATCCCCTCCTCCCCCTCCTCTCCACCTCCTTCCTCCTCCCTCCTCCCTCCTCCTCCTCCTCTCCTCCTCTCCTCCCCTCCTCCTCCCTCTCCTCCTCCTCCCCCTCCTCCTCCTCCCCTCCTCCCTCCTCCTCCCTCCTCCTCTCCCCCCTCCCCCCCTCCCCCCCCCCCCCCCCCCCTCCCCTCCCTCCCCTCCCCTCCTCCCTCCCTCTCTCCTTCCCTTCTCCCTCCCTCCCCTCCCCCCCTCCCCTGATACATTATGCATGCGGGATGTTTTGGCCGGAAAGTAGCCTTCACCAGTTTCATCTCAAAGCCTTCAAAGCCGACTCCCCCGTCGCCAGGCATTCACTCGGGGATGCTGGGGCACACCTGGGGGCGCGGACGGGCGGGGGCGGGGGCGGGGGCGGGGACGGAGGGGGCGGGCGGCCAGGAGGAGGAGGCTGGTGTTGAGTACTGCATTCACGTAGCGCCACCACCCTGGAGGGGGAGCCGTGTAGGGATCTCCTCCAGCTGGTGGTAATCGCTGGGCTGTGTGCAGGTAGATTAGCTTAGCGTCGCCTGAAGGGTCCTGCAAATTAAAGCAAATGCTGTCAGTATTACTTAAAGTTGCATACTCCGAGAAATGCAACAAATTGTCAAAACCAAAGCAATTATCTAGATTTGATTCTACATATCTAACTTCGATACTGATGCACTTATTAAGGGTCTGTTGCCAGAGACAATAATACTGAGTCAATTTGATAGAATCTGTTACTGCAGAAGCCTATGGTGTCAGAGTTTTGACTAGATCCAAGATTCACCCCGTACTGCTGCAGTAGCCACAGGAGGGGTGCATACCAACCCTATGTAAAAGCTGGCGAAAAAACGGGTCAAAGAATTGAGAGCCTAATTTCACAAACTAAGAAGCAACAATTATTCTTTACATCTGTTTTATTATTAGCCCGCTACTTTTGAGTTGAAAAATATAATATAATATCTAGTTTAATAAGATTTAAAAGTGAAATCGACGGCGTTCTGCGGCCGCCATCTTGTCTTTTTGCATTCTCTCTCATTCACCAACTCTGTGTTGATATAAGTAACTATTTGATACTGGAGCCACAGTTTCTAGTTCAGGTTCAATACTAAAGCTATTTTCGCCCGTATTTAGACTAGGTTGACTTTCACCGGGTGAATCTTTTATCTAAGTTTTGACATGCTTGCCAAAATTAGTTTGATATGTTTGCGCTTCAAATATTGGCGGTTAGCTATTTAAAATAAAAGTTACTTCAAACTAAAGTAAGGTATATTATAACAAGTAATTTGATATATTTCTCTCAGAAAAATGAAATTCAAAGCCATCAGACTACGCAACTTTAAATCCTTATACGATTTCTGCTCTTCAAATATAGTCTGCATATTTTTCGATTAATTTAGTTAATTAAAAAAAGACAAGAAACTACTCCCTATGTGGTAATCTTTTAGCGCATTTGACTTTGTTTTGGTGATTAGTAAAGCGGGTAGGTTGGTTCCAACCTGAGATTTTAAAAATAAATTCTCTTTTTCGTTTTCTTAAGGGAAATAATTATCCCTATGGGAATTTTAAGCTCGCCTGACGTGGTATTTTCTAGCTCTCTCAGTAAACTGATTCGGTTGTTTCCAGTATGGGTCTTTAAAAAAGTGTTTTCTTTCTCTTAAATTTCCTGTAATGAAGGTTTAAAAAGGTGTCTTAATTTCTTGTAAAGAAAGTTGTTATAAATAGTGGGGTTTTTTTTCCTCTTAATTTCCTGTACAGCTGAAGGGTTTTTACAAAATTGTGTTTTTCTTTCTTAATTTCCTGTATATATAAGAAATAGCTATCCCTAATGGAGTAATGGATTTGAAAGCTTTTCTATCATTCTATTTTGGTGGCTATGGGTTAATAAAATCCCCATGTTTTTTTCATTCTGCAATGATCCATGCTTGCGCTTACCATTGTTCCTGTTGCTATTTCATAACCCACTATTATTCAGGGATGAAAGATGTCAGCGGTTTCCCAGATTTCCAGGATTTCTTATATTCACCGATTAACGTTAAGCAAAATTGTTAATATGGGATGTAAATGACAACAGTTGGGTGGTTTGAATCCCGTTCTTATATGACCTCAGATGTAGCTAGAACATGAAGGAAAGTTAGATATGGGTGAAAATACAGTCACAATAAGGCTAGTTGAAACTTGACTTCCGGTATTTTCCCACGATTCCCTGACTATGCTAAGTCTATGGGAGAAGATCTGCGTTATTGCGGAAATTCGCCGTTGGTGTAATAATTTCAGCTTGTTTTCCGCGGTTTTTGCTGGAGACCATTTTCATCCCTGATTATTATTAGTATTTTAGGTGATTTATAACGTATTATGCTAGTATAAAAATAGGGAAGGGAATATTACTTATCATTATTATTGTTATACTCCATAAGACGTAACACTGTACCAGTGGCGCCATCTCGGCCCATCTTGCCTCCACCGGATGTTGACCAGTGTCAGTCGCACCAGAGGATAATTATTATAAATATTTTAAAAGTTAGTTTGCCAAGTACTGTGAACGAGCGTACACATGTATATACTATTACTAACTAGGTAGTACTCAGCACACCAACCCACGGTACTCTGCCGCCAGGTGGCGCCACACAGAACATAGACCTACACACCCTGTGTGACTGACATGTCCCGTGATATTTAGTTCCGCCGGTCAGTCTGGGGTCTGGTATTACTTCTAATTTCACCAGCATGCTACTTAATATAGCCTAACTGAAAATACACACTCCTTGTTCTAATTGGCATTACTAGGATAGGTCATGGAAGGGTTAGCTCAGTAATAGGATAATACAGGGTTCGTACGGATCCTTGAAAACATGGAAAGTCTTGGAATTTGATTATTCAGGATTCCATTCCTGGAAAGTCCTGGAAATCTAAAGACCCTTGGAAATCCTGGAATGTAGAAATCTTTCTTCTTTTTTTGCCGACGTGCCCAAATTATGAAAGTGATTTTTGTGGGTTTGTTATCCTGCCTCTTGATTTTTATTTTAAAGTTATGCATGCATTTGTTGTTATTTTGTTATGC
The DNA here is from genome assembly GCA_030323885.1 of Branchipolynoe longqiensis. NCBI lineage: Eukaryota > Metazoa > Annelida > Polychaeta > Phyllodocida > Polynoidae > Branchipolynoe > Branchipolynoe longqiensis. The sequence continues at coordinate 117,714,449 of CM059188.1, forward strand.
TTATTTGCACATCACATTTTACCCATTGAATCGACTATGAATATGGCCATGTTTCAGGATACTTTAATTTAATAAACGCCTCGGAATTTTGCACTGAAATGTCCTTTAAAAGTCCCAGAATGTTCTGTGGGCAATTGGGGTCATGGTGCCGGCAGCACTATTAAGTCGCCATGAGTGTGTACTGTCACAAATCTGTGCCCGTCCTGATATGACCTTATATGTTGCCAGGATGTAAAACTCCAAAGAAACTCGCCGGAACTTGTGGGCGCATTCAGACAACGACAAACAAAGTTTTATTGTGGCTTTACCTTTTCACAATTTCAACCAGACGGGATGCCCGAATGAGTTAGAGCGGCCGTTTCCCTTGCTGGTAGATCATGGGGTCGTGGGTTCGAACCCTGGTCATGTCAAACCAATGACTTAAAAATTGATACTTGTCGCTTCCTAGCCAGGTGCTTGGCAGTATTAGAACAAGGCAAGGACTGGTGTGCTCAGTGTCAGGATAATGTGACTGAGTGGGATACCAGGTCATGGTGCTGGCGGCCTGGTTTCCCAATGCGACAGCACTATAAAGTCGCCATGAGTGCGCACTGTCACAAGTCGGTACCCGTCCTGATATGACCTTAGATGTTGCTAGGACGTAAAACAACAAACAAACAAACTTTCACAATTTCAGCTGCATAATCCTGATGAAAGAATAAAATTGTCTAACCCCAAACACTTACCTAGATTTGATCCTACATATTGGACTTTGATGACGTCTATTGCAGTTTTTTGCCTTTGTGCTATGCTTGGCAACAGGTAGACAAACCCCAATGTCCGGAATTTCTGTGTACACAGCACAATTACTTTAGTATGGTTCCTCTTCAAATATCTCCAAAGTTAACATTTAAAATAAGTGATTTAAAATTATTACAATACATTATCAACCCGATATAATCCTCCAATGCGACTAACACTTGTCAACATCCCGTGTTGGCGAGGAGGGCCGAAGGTGTCGCCACTGGTACCCATTATACAGAGTATAACAATATGATAATTGCCGCACATATTTTTTTTTTACTTGCATAATGCGTTATGCATCAGATAAAATATCGGAAGATCAAAACCATTGGGTTGTGTAATTTTACCGATTTGTGGTTTGTTTTAATAGTATGACATCGACACCTTGGGCCCAACCCCAACCCCCCACCTCCCCCACCCCACTGCCGGCCCATGTGTGGGGGAGGTGGTAGGGGGGGGGGGGGTGAGTTCAGTAGGGAGTTATTGTTGGGTTATGTCTCATCCAAACCAGGTGGGGCAGGTAAATGCTAACCATCCACCCATCTGGTGCACTGTGCCCTGCAGGTAGCGGGTTTCACCCCAAAACCCCTATGTTTGTCGGAGTTTACACCCTGGCAACATGTAAAGTCATATGCTGTTCAACGATGAAAACAAGCCACGATGCGGCTTACTCGTTATGGACAGGGTAAATAAACCATCACACACAAAATATCAGGACAGGTACCGACTTGTGACAGTGTGCACTGATAGTGACTTTATAGTGCCGCCTGGGCGACAACCCGATTTCCCACTCTGGCACATTATCCTGATAATGAGCTAACTAGTCCTTGCCCTATCCTAGTAATGTCGAGCGTCTGGCTAGGTAGTGACAAGTATCCATTTTGTAAGTCATTGGTTTGACTCGACCAGGAATCAGGACCAGGAATCAAACTTCTGAGCTTCCGCATGGGAAGCCTGCACTCAGCCCATTGGGCCACTGCATCCGGTCAGCCTCTATCATCCCCAAGCAAGCATCGACTATCAAGGGATGTGCCACAAGTATTTATTTACCTGGTTCAAAACAAAGAAAAGCTTGTTTTATTTAACGACGCCTCGAGAGCACATTGATTTTTATCATTGGCTATTGGATATCAAAGATATGGTCATTCTGACATCTTTCTTTGGCGGAAACCCACTTCTGCCACATAGGCTTTGTGATAAGCAGCAAGTGGTCTTTTAATGCACTTTCCCACAGACAGGACAGCACATACCACAGCCTTTGATGAACCAGTTGTGGACCACTGGTTTTACTTGGTGCAATAAATAACCCAGAACGCTGCATAGAACATGGGACAAATCAGTTGCTGCCCAAGACCGGTATAGTTTTGCACACTTGGTCGTGCGTTTGATCCCCAGCCGAGTCAAACCAAATACTTAGCAAAGTTATATGTGTCTCCACCTACCATAGTTATACTTGTCACCACCTACCAAGGTTATACAGGTCTCCACCTACCATAGTTATACTTGTTGCCACTTAGCTTGGTGCTCGGCATTAATAGGATATGACATGGACTTGTTTGCTCAATGTTAGGATAATGTAACTGAGTGGGACATCAGATTAGGGATATCCCAAATGGGCAGCACTATAAAGTCACCATCAGTGCGCACTGTCACAAGTCGGTACCTGTCCTGCTTTGAACTTAGATGTTGCTAGGATGCAACCACCCACAACAAACAAACACACTTGCTGGCTGAAGTAGGGCGAGGCACGAGCAGGTATTATCTTGTTTATCGTGTGAAATAGCAGACGCCTACAAAGGTGAGACCCCTGATTCAATCTGGCACATTTCTATGCGGCTGTTGGGATTGCACGATAGAGGGCTTGTAATGACGTCATGAGACAACTTTCGGTGGCCATATTGGATTACATACAGAAGGCTTGCAACTGCCTACACTGTGCTTATTTACTGATTTGTTGGTTTATTTGTCACTGTTTGGAGCAGTTTGTCCTCAGAAGTTGTTGCTAAAGTGCTATAAGTAAACACATTGGATGTAAACTCAGAACACAAGAAAACTCAGTTTTTCTCCATCTGCATGCATTCACAACATGGCTAGCGAGGGTGTTCATAATCCAAGATGGCTGGCCACTGACTGCTGAGTGATGACGTCACGTGCACTCCCTCTATATAGCATATACAGGGATGAACTTCTCCACGATTTCGCAGATTTCCGCGACTTTTTATATTTACTGATTAGCGTTAAGCAAAATGCCAAGGAATCAGGATGTGTATATGACAACAGTTGGTTAGTTTGAATCCCGTTCTTATATGACATGAAATGTAACTAGAACATAAAAACCCAAATAAGAAAGTTAGGCATGAGCGATAACATAGTCACAACAAGGATATCTGAAGCCTGACTTCCGGCATATTTTTCGCGATTCCCTGACAATGTTAATCCTATGGGGGGAAAGTCTGCGTTATATTGGAAATTGACAATCGGTTTAATGTTCTTGACTTAATTTCGGTGCTTTTCTCCGGATACCACTTTCATCCCTGTATATATACTACATGTGTTTACTGTGCAGCCGACAAAATATTATCTTTGTATAGAGTGCTCATCTAAGCAATTCTTATCATTACATCTAAAAGAACGTTATTTAACAATACTCACATGGTCTCTGGTCATGATATGTATTTTAATTTACCAAAAATGAGTATATAATCGTATTATTTTAATTCCCAAACATCAGATCATATGGTCATAATATGTATTTTAATTCCCCAAAAATAAGATCATATGGTCATAATATGTATTTTATTTCCCAAACATAAGATCATATGGTCATAATATGTATTTTAATTCCCCAAAAATAAGATCATATGGTCATAATATTATTTTAATTCCCCCAAAATAAGATCATATGGTCATAATATGTATTTTAATTCCCCAAACATGAGATCATATGGTCATAATATGTATTTTAATTCCCAAAACATAAGATCATATGGTCATAATATGTATTTTAATTCCCCAAACATAAGTGTACACTATCATATATGTATTTTAATTCCCCAAACATCATCATCATCATCATCATCATCATCATCATCATCATGCTGTCGGTCGCGATGCGACAAAGACTGCTTTCATGACTTGACTGTCACTCTCGATTTAGCTCTCTGCTGTGAGAGTGATGTCCATGAGTCGGTCTTCATGTCTCTCAGCTTCAGGTTTCTCTTGATGGTATTCTTGAAACAGGGGACGACGGCACCCCCTCTTTCTGTAACCAGAAGGCAGTTGAGAGTAGAGGATCTGCTTTGGTAGCCTGTCTGATGACATCCTCATGAGGTGTCCAGTCCACCGGAGATTCTGTTTGATCTGAAGATCTTCCATATAGAGGGCAGCCCTGTCCGTTTGAGTATTTCCTTATTTGTCACTTTGACCTTCCAGGTTAGCCTCATGATCGAACGCAGATGTCGCATAGACCAGACGGGATGGCCGAATGAGTTAGAGCGTCCGTCTCCCGTGCTGGTAGATCGTGGTTCGAGTCCCGGTCGAGTCAAACCAATGACTTTAAAATTGATACTTGTCGCTTCCTAGCCAGGCGCTCGGCATTATTAGGATAGGGCAAGGACTGGTGTGCTCAGTGTCAGGATAATGTGACTGAGTGGGAAAGCAGGTCATGGTGCTGGCGGCCTGGTTTCCCAGTGGGACAGCACTATAAAGTCGCCATGAGTGCGCACTGTCACAAGTCGGTACCCATCCTGATATGACCTTAGATGTTGCTAGGACGTAAAACAACAACAAACAAACAGATGTCGCATAAAGGCATGCAGCTTTTTCACCTGCATAAGTGTATATGATCGTAGTATATATTTTTATTCCCCAAGCATAAGTGTATTTGACCATAATGTGTATTTTGTTTCCCTAAGCCTAAGAATGTATGACCATAATATGCATTTTAATTCCCCAAACATATGAGCATAAGAATGTCGATGATGTATATTTTAATTCCCCAAACATAAGAGCCTAGATGACCACAATATACATTTTAAATTACCATAATATGTATTTTATTTCCGCAAGCATTCGCATGACTATTTCGCTCAGTTGAGGGCGGTGGCTTTTGATTGGATTAGACGTGTCCCCACAGTCACGTGACCATCCTGCAGCGTTCCTTGTTGGAGCTCAGTGACATGATGAAGTAGGAGATTAATGCCCGCTGTCACTAGCCGGGTCCCCAGTTCGCCTGTCTTGTACCAAAATGCTTAGTCCTTCGTCCATCCTCAAGTGATTGATGTTTTGCAAATTTAATTACCGTATTTTCGCGGGTTAAGGCCTGTGTGTGGGTTATTTCGGTTTTGCACAATTTAATTACCATATTCTCGCGGGTTAACGCCCATGTGTGGGTTAGCGCCCACCCCCCACTTGGCCAATGTTTCGTAAACGCCCACCCCTTAAACAGCCATATGTGGGTAAATGCCCACCCCTTAAAGCTGCATAGTCCGATGAAATATCAAATTTTTTAAACCAAACCAATTATCTAGATTTGATTTGACATATCTACCTTAGATACTGATGCACTTATTAAGCATTTGTTTCTGCGTAGAAGGCAATCCTGAGTCAATTTAACAGAACCTGTTACTGCAGAAGTCTATGGTGTCAGAGTTTTGGCAAGCTTGCTAAAACTAATTTTCCATGTTTGCACTCGAAATATCTCAAAAGTTTACCATTTAAAATAAAAGTAACTTTGAACTAGTGTAAAGTAGATACTAGTGATCGATCTAATATATCTATCTCAGAAAAAATACAGAAATTCAAAACCATCGGTCTATGCAACTTTAAATACCCATGTGTGGGTAAACGCCCCCCCTCCACCAATTCAGTGATTTGCCAATTTAAACGCCCAGGGTGTTAACCCGCGAGAATACGGTACGTTCATTTCCAGATTTAGTTTTTTTAAAATAATTTTTTAAAAATGAAAGCGGGCGGAAAAAAGGGGTGCGTCCTTTTAAATTAGGAAATATCCAATGTGACACTCAGGTGCTTAGTCGTTTTGAGACCAGCAAAAAAGGGGCCTGGTGGTTGGTGGGCTAGTATTTGTAGTTCTTTCGGCGAGCGTTTAACAAAAAAAGAGAAGAAATTGGTGGTTGTTTTCGGTTCCTAAAATGTGCGATGGACAAAGTCTCTTAATGCAGACATGCGCATTAAAACCCCAAAACATAAAAACCTTATTGTTGGTTTTAGGCAGTTTTAATTGTGATTCCTTCCAACCGATGATGTTAAAGTCGCATAAATTGGTAGTTTTGAGTTTGTGCCGTATTATATATGATATATATTTTATAGTTTAATTTACATATGTCATCTGGTGAAAATAGAAAATATTGTACATAGAGCAGGATTCGAACCCCAGTTTGCCATTTCGGGGCTAGCGTGCTAACAATTACACTACCTAGACTCCCTGATGCATTCACCCTATCCACCACGACTACCTGTATATATCAGTATATGGCTCCTTACCTGAGGTGTAAATGCAGACCAATACAGTTAGATACTACAGTTAGATACTACAATTAGATAACTATGATCTACGTTACTTTAATTTGAAGTAATGTTTATTTTAAAGGATTAACTCTAAAGATAATTTAACTGGTAACATGTGAAATGATTTTAGTGGGCACACCGAAATGCTGGACATCATATGCTTCAGTGGTGATATGTTCTATTAGATTGACTGTTTTATGCTGATTGTTTCGTTTTATGCTGTAAATACATGTCTAATCAGTGCACCAGTATCGAATAATTTACTAATATTGGATATGTAGGACTAGGATCAAATGTAAAGAGACCGATGAATCAGTGTTTACAGGAATTGTACATGCTCTTGGACTTAGGTAGGTGTAACCTTTGACCCGGCGATAGTCTCAAATTTCAGAGCTTGTTCCACCCCCTGATTATCACCTGATTGCATCGCGTGGGATTTTTTTAAATGGGGTTTTACATCCTACCAACATCTACGGTCATATCGGAATGGGATACTCGTGACTGTGCACACTCACGACTACTTTATAGTGCTGCCCAATGGGGATACCGCGCCGCTGGCCAGCATCATGAGCCAATATCCCATTTAATTTGGCATGTTCTCACTTCTCCAAAGGTTAACCCTTTAAAATGAAATTCAGTTTAAACTAAAAGTAGAGTAGTTTCAATCAAGTTAATATAGTTGTCTGAACGGTCTGCTAGAAATTCAAAAACATTGGATTATGTCAAAATTATTCACTGGCTGACAGCATGCGGGTCTTAATTCACTTATTACTGGCTCGCTCACTTATTATCTCGCCCGCTCTTTCAATCAATTATTTAGCCAATCGCTCAATCCCATAGTTACATTAATGTCATCAGTCTCATCAGTATTTGTAAAGCCATCCGATATTTAATAGTGAACTAATAAAGCTATGCGAACCAGATGGGATGGCTGAATGAGTTCAGCGTCCGTCTCCCATTTTGGTAGATCGTGGGATTAGAACCCTGGTCGAGTCAAACCAATGACTTAAAGATTGATACTTGTCGCTTCCAAGCCATGCGCTTGGCATTATTAGGATAGGGCAACTACTGGTTGGCCCAGTGTCAGGATAATGTGATTGAGTGGGATATCAGGTCATGGTGCTTGTGGCTGGGTCTCCGAGTGGGTCAGCACTATAAAGTTGCCATGAGTGTGCGCTGTCACAAGTCGGTACCCATCCTGATATGACCTTAGATGTTGCTAGTTTGTAAAACACAAAACAAAAACAAACTTATCCCGGTGCTCACAGACAGTAACTGTGGATTGTTGTCATGAGCGTGACATTTGACCTGACTCATATAATCGCCTCTCATGTGCCCGAATGATATGCTCTGATCTCTGTGCGCATCCTACACTGCTCTCCAACGGTGGCCTTGGTTCGTTTTGATCAACAAGGGTGCGTTTTATAAAGAATTGTGCGTCTAATTGCCATAGGTCCATGAAGCTGATCTGAAGTCTGGAATCTGAACTGTGAAATCTACACCACCATTGACAATGGAATGTGTGTGGAAACATGTACAGCATAACAACAGTAGCCTCAGAAAGAATTACATTTTTTTTTGTTATATATGCTGAGACAGCCCACAAAATATGGTTAAAGCATTCAGTGGTAATAATACATTTGTTTAAAAGTCACTGTTGACAGTGTGATATGCACTAATGCTATCAATCCTAAAGCCCCAGTCACACGATAGCTTGCGACTACTTTGGACCAAAGAACCCACCTCCATGTGACCAAAGCAATGGTCATCGACCTCTGGGTGACCATTTTGGTTTCAAGATTTGTTGTGTAGTAGCTGCAACCTCCTTGTGGCCAAAATGGTCGCAAGAAGATCGGCGACCACTGAGAACCATTTTGCGACCATCTTTTTTGTGTGGCCGCAAAGTGGTCAAGCGTGTGACTGGGGTATAACTGCAATTTCATGTAAAGTATAGGTTTTATTTGGTTCTTTTTAAGATTTAAAAAAAAAAAAGTCAACAACAAAAAAACTGGGTGGAAATTGATTATTAGTGAAACATGTTACCAGGGGTTGACCTTGACCTGCCTCCTGTCTCTTATAGACTGACCGCTAACCGTGTGTTAACCCCGATAGTGGACGGGGTGCTGACCCCTCTACCTTGACCTCTGCAGTAATCTCCCGTGCCTGCCCCCTAAAGATGACCCTCCCCACTAAGAATCGCTTCTCTGAAACAAAGCTAACTGTCTACCCCACCTCCCCACCCACCACCACCACCACCACCACCACCACCACCACCACCACCACCACCACCACCACCACCACCACCACCACCACCACCGCCACCACCACCACAGGTACATACACGCATCTCCAGTTTCTGCTTTCTCTAACTAAAAGACAAGAAAATCTTTCTGGGTGTTCAGTAAACAGGGGGAAAGGACAGTACTGTTATCCCTTTAAACACTGCACCACTTCTTTTTTCCTACAAATAAAAATAGTAAAATCAATATTACTTGATGCACGCTGGACGCGGTGGCTAGGTAAGAACGCAGGCTTCCCATGCGGAATATTGGGAGTTCGAATTCTGGCCGAGTCAAAGCAATGACTTTCAAAATTTATACATGTCACTACCTAGCTTGGTGCTTGGTATTACTAGGATAGGGCAAGTACTGGTTAACTCAATGTCAGGATAATGTGACTGAGCGTGGGTGGGAAATTGGGTTTTGGTGCCAGTGGCCTGGTCTCCCAGTTGGGAAGCACTATAAAGTCACCATGAGTGTCTACTGTCACAAGTCGGTACCCATCCTGATATGACTTTAGCGGTTACCCAAAAATAAAAACCCAGTCAAACAACAAACTGGATGCACATGGACGATATTACAACAACCTTCTCTATATTACTTGTGGCACACTTATTTTTGTCACTGCTAGGTTTAAGGGCAATACCCGGGTGTGTGTCTGTAATCTGAGCATGGGCGCGGTCGTTCAACAGGTAGCTTTCTCAGACAATCTCGTCTTTAGGAAAGGCGGAGCACACACTGGTGGGACTTTGGGATGGGTGTACGTTGTGAGCAAAAAGTGGGTTGAGTAAGCAAGAAGTGGGCTGGTTGGTGAACATGAAGTGGGCTGGTTGGTGAACATGAAGTGGGCTGACTGGTGAGCATGAAGTGGGCTGGTTGGTGAGCATGAAGTGGGCTGGTTGGTGAGCATGAAATGGGCTGGGTGGTGAGCATGAAGTGGGCTGGTTGGTGAGCATGAACTGGGCTGGGCAGTGAGCATGAAGTGGGCTGGGTGGTGAGCATGAAGTGGGTTGATTCGTGAACATGAAGTGGGTTGATTCGTGAACATGAAGTTGGCTGGTTCGTGACCATGAAGTGGGCTGGGTGGTGAGCATGAAGTGGGCTGGGTGGTGAACATGAAGTGGGCTGCTTGGTGACCATGAAGTGGGCTGGTTGGTTAAAATGAAGTGGGCTGGTTGGTGAGCATGAAGTGGGCTCAGTGGTGAGCATGAAGTGGGCTGGTTGGTGTACATGAAATGGGATGGTTGGTGAACATGAAGTGGGCTGGTTGGTGAGCATGAAGTGGGCTGGTTGGTGAGCTTGAAGTGGGCTGGTTGGTGAGCATGAAGTACACTGGTTGGTGAGCATGAAGTGGGCTGGTGGGTGAGCAAGAAGTGGGTGAGGTGAGTTGGGTTCTTTGGGGAAATGTGTGGTAAGGGTTAGGTGTTTGGGTTCAAATGGGACTATGGTAACTAAAAGTGTGGGAGGGATGGCTTATGTGTGAGGTGAGGCTGCATGACGAGGTGTGTGGTACGGGTTGAGTGCTGAGTTCAGGTGGGAAGATGGTAACTGACATTGTGTGGGAGGGACAGTTTGTGTGTGAGGTGAGGCTGCGTAATGTGAGACTGTGGGAGAAGATCCGTGGTAAAGGTTGAGTGTTGGGCTCAGGTGGAAATATGGTAACTGACGGTGTATTGTAGGGATGGCTTATGTGTGAGTTGAGGCTGCGTCAGCTGGTGTGTGGTTAAGGGTTGGGTTCAGGTGGGACTATGGTAACTGAGGGGGTGTGGGAGGGACGGCTTATGTGTGAGGTGATGTGAGGAGATGCATGATATGGGTTGGGTGTTGGGTTCTGGTGGGAATATGGTAACTGACGGGTGTGTGGGAGGGACAGCTTATGTGTGAGGTGAGGCTGTGTCAGGCGGTGTGTGGTTAAGGGTTGGGTTCAGATGGGACTATGGTAACTGAGGGTGTGTGGGAGGGACGGTTTATGTGTGAGGTGATGTGAGGAGATACATGATATGTGTTGGGTTCTGGTGGGAATATGGCAACTGACGGTGTGTGGGAGGGACAGCATATGTGTGAGGTGAGGCTGTGTCAGGCGGTGTGTGGTTAAGGGTTGGGTTCAGATGGGACTATGGTAACTGAGGGTGTGTGGGAGGGATGTTTTATATGTGAGGTGATGTGAGGCTGCGTGAGGAGATGCGTGATAAGGGTTGGGTGTTGGGTTCTGGTGGGAATATGGTAACTGATCGTGTGTGGGAGGGACGGCTCATGTGTGAGGTGAGGTTGTGTCAGGTGGTGTGTGGTTAAGGGTTGGGTTCAGGTGGGACTATGGTAACTGAGGGTGTGTGGGAGGGACGGTTTATGTGTGAGGAGATACATGATATGTGTTGGGTTCTGGTGGGAATATGGTAACTGATGGTGTGTGGGAGGGACGGCTCATGTGTGAGGTGAGGTTGTGTCAGGTGGTGTGTGGTTAAGGGTGGGTTCAGGTGGGACTATGGTAACTGACGGTGTGTGAGAGGGACGGTTTATGTGTGAGGTGAGGCTGTGTGCGGAGGTGCATAGTAAGGGTTGGGTTCAGGTGGGACTAGGATAACTCAGGGTGTGTGGGAGGGGCGGTTTATGTGTGTGGTGATGTGAGGCTGCGTGATAAGAGTTAGGTGTTGAATTCAGGTGGCAATATGGTAACAGTGCGTTTGTGAGGGATTGTTTATTTGTGAGGCGAAGCTGCATGAGGAGATGTGTGGTAAGGTAAACTGACGGTGTTTGTGAAGGACTGTTTATTTGTGAGGTGAAGCTGCATGAGAATATATGTGGCTGGGTGCTGGGTTCATGTGGGAATAGGGTAACTCTGTGTGTGTGTGTGTGTGTGTGTGTGTGTGTGTGTGTGTGTGTGTGTGTGTGTGTGTGTGTGTGTGTGTGTGAGGGACGGGACATATGTGTGAGGAAGTGCGTGGTTGGGGTTGGGTTCATGTGACAATGGGGTGGTTGAGGAGGTGTATGTTGAGGTCTAAGCAAATGAGGAGGTATGAAGTGGGGGTGATGAGGGTGTGGGTGGGTGGGTGTTTGAGTAAGCGCCCTACCTGTGCTGATCACACAACAGTGTTTTAGCCGGCCCTGCCATGTCAGCCACCCAGTGTTTGGGTTGGCGTGCACCTGGTGGTAGCAATAGGCACCACTCATGTCCAGGGGTGGGCGTCCCTCCAGGGTGTCTGAGGCCGTTGTACTAACACACTGAGCTCATCGTTTACAACTCTCCATGACTTTTGACATAAATTTCACCGTCTCTTGACACATGTTGGTTTCTTCTAAGAAAACCAGAGTGATGGAATAAATTTTACTCACTTTTTGCCGTGAATATTGCTTTCACTGCTGACTCGGCGTAACACCGCCATCAATCGAGGAATCAATCAGTGGGTAGATCATACAATTCTCCAAAGGGCGCTCTCACACTCACCTACGCGTATGCGTACACACACACACGCACACACACACCCACACACACCAAAACACACACATACACACACACATATATATACACACACACACCATTATGCAGTCAGTATGTGTACAACCTAGGGTATTCCTCCTTCAGCGAAAATAAATATACAGATGATGTAAAGCAATGGCTGCATTGTCTGCAATTTAGACCCGACATTGTGGAGTACTGATTAATGGAAAGTTGGCGGCGTGGTGCATTTGTATACACCGCGTTTAGTCTAGAATTATCGGTAAGTTAGTAGTCACCTTCACCGCTAGGGGTCAGAAGGGCAAGCCGCACCCAGCTGCCAAGATCCTCCTAAGTACAAATGGCTGCAGGTGGGGTGTGTGTGTTTGGTGGTGGTGGTGGGGGGGGGGGTAGGTGTGTGTGGCGGTTTATCATCACCATATGTATAATGTAGAGCAAGTCCGGGTACTCATGTGACACCTAGGCCTGACCATGTGTTTGAAGCCTACTCAGAAGTTCTGGAATCAGCTACCAAGGCTACTGGACGCGGTGGCAGAGTCGGTAGAGCGAAGACTTCCCGTGTGGAAGGTCAGGAGTTTGAATCCCAGTCTAGTCAAACCAATGACTTATAAAAATTGATACTTGTCGCTACCGAGTCTGGCATTTGACATTAATAGGATAAGACAAGGACTGGTTAGCACTGTATCAGGATAATGTGACTTGAGTGGGTGGGATATTGGGTTGTGGTGCCAACGGCATGGTCTCCCAGTGGGGCAGCACTATGAAGTCACCATGAGTGCGCACTATCACAAGTCGATGCCTATCCTGATATGACCTTAGATGTTGCCAGCATGTAAAACTCCAACAAACAAACAAAAATAGCCAGCAAGGCTGGTATGAAGTGCAATTACATCTCTGCATTACTACCTTATTTTGGATTGAAGTAACTTTTGTTTTATATTTGTAATGTTTTATATTTGAAGCGAAGACATGCCAAATGAATTGTGGTGTGTTATGAGAAATGCTGTGCACGATGTGCTTCAGTGGTGATAAGTTCTATTAAATTGGCTTAGTATGCATTCTATGCTACAATAAAACTATTTATTGAATGCAAGAGTATCTCAGTTGGAAATGTAGAATAAAATCTACGTAAATATTTTGGTTTAGAATATTTGATGCGTTCACTGCATTATATTTTTACTACAGATATGATGTGAAGTGCGTGGTTATGAACAGGGTGTGTGTCTGTGTGTGTGTGTGTCAGACGCAAGACATAGACAGACAGAGAGACAAAGGGACATAGATAGAAAAGCAGACAGACGGAGGGACAAACAGAGACAGATACGCACACAAGATGACCTCACACACAACCTCAAACTGTGTTCTCTAAACTAAGATTAATTCAGATACAACTATCAGAGACTAGTAGTAGGTACTCCAAAGTGATTTTTTATTTTAATGTTTCAGTGTTTAAAATTATTTAGGTGTATAGATCTTTTAAATCCAATTCCAGTGACATAAAATGTATATAAATCTCTTGAAAAATTCTGAAATTCTGAGGTTTTAATGATTAATTTTTTGGCCCTTATTTGTGCACATTTGCAGATTAGGGAAATCTAGGTTTTTAAGGCCCCAACACAAAAGCTATGTTGAATCTAATTTGTCCAATATTAAATAATCACACTCTCTATAGTACAAATAGCAGGCTCCATTTTTTTTCCAAACCATTAGCTCTGTTATTCTTTCAGATATTTCATGCTAAACTTGCTTAGTTCCTTAATTTCTGATGAATATCATCAGGGTTAATGATCAATTCTTTGAAACATCATAACTTATGTTCTACTTACACTATCGCTCTATTTGTTATTCTAAAATAATCAGAATCAAAAGCTCTATATGATAGTACATGTTTTGAATTTTTATGGGGGGAAAACTGAAAGTTCCCTTTTACAGGCATGACTAGTTGACCATAAGTCTAGGTCGCAAAGACATTAACTTTATTAAGATAATTAAACAGATTCCTTCAGGTGACAATAGGCTTCAGAAATCTATTTAATGTCTAGCACCTTCCATACTCTAAAGTCATCATTGATGGATGCCACATCAAGCTTTTTCTGCTGATGCAGAAGCTTCAATCAATGCCATGTTCGTTGCTCCAGTGCAGGAGACAGAAAGACATGGTCACTTCTCAGACCAACCTTGCCGAGTATGATATAAATCCCAACCAAATATTATTCTGGTTAGTTAGAGGAAGACTTGAGCTTTCTGATGATATAATTTTCAGGACGATCCTGATTAATTTTCAAGGAGAATGAACGTCTTAATGATTTCACTCCCTTCTGTTCAATCAAATTTTCTGCTTAAATGACAGCCATGCTTGATATGCTAATGAAGCCCGGTTTCTTGTCCATCTTTCATTGGTAGTTATTTTTAGCTCAGGTGACCATACACAGCATGGTAGCAATTTTAGGGAAGGGAGTGGTTAAGACTGGATGCAAACAGACTATGGTGAACATGCACAGAACTGCTGATGGTACACCCGAACAAGTGTCCATTGACTCTAATTTATTTCATCATGTTAATTAAAAAATTACCCTAAAAGACAAAAAAACAGGCATTTGCATATAATTTTCATTTCAAACATAGCAGAATTAGTGGAGGTGGAAGTGGATTTAGAATGGTTAAATAATATAAAATTTTGCGGTATGCCCACCTTGGAGTACCTACTAGTAGTAGCACCCAATGCCTCCAGTGTGACATGGAGCCCTGCCTACCCATACCGCCTCTCTCTTACATGCGTTTTGAATAATGGATGACCTACCCCTTCACAGGCACTCTCGTGATCATGTTATTGGAAACACATGTATTATCAAAAGGTTATTACATCAAGTAGAGCTGTGCGATTAGTGGCTGGTGATTTAGTATTCAGCTGCACGAAAGGTACTTTCATCCTCTATAGGCTTAGTATTCAGCTGCATGAAAGGTTTTTTCCCCCTTTATATACTTAGTATTCAGTTGCGTGAGAAAAACCTACAAGATATTGTGAATAGAACCAATAAAGCTGGAATACTATTCAACATGAAGATGAATGGCAGGAAGAACAAAACAATGGTTATAAGTAAAAAGACAGATTCATTAAACCAAATATAAATATAACCATAGATGGCACAAACATAGAACAAGTATCCGAATTCATATATCTCAGACAAAAGATTACAAATGATGGGAGATGTGAGGACGAAATTAAGAGAAGGATAACAATAGCCCGAACAACATTCTCCAATATGTATAGAGTGTTAACATCAAGTAAGATATTAATACATACAAGGAAGCGTATTCTTTAGCGTTATGTGTGGTCTACTCTAATGTATGGGGCTGAGACATGGACAATCTCTAAGAAAATGTACAAACGTTTAGCAACATTTGAGATGTCGACTTATCGAAGGATGATGAAAATATCATGGACAAAGCAGATCACCAACAAAGAAGTTCTCAGAAAAAATAAAAATATGAAATGCTTGTTTGCCACTATACAGACAAAGAAACTTATATATTTTGGCCACATCATTCGTCAGAGTTCAATATACCGTACATTGTTGGAAGGGAAGGTGAATGGCAGCAGAGGGAGATCGAGACCAAGAACATCATGGTTTACAAATATTTCACCATGGACAGGCTTGAATTATTCACAGTCTATCAGAACAGCACACCATTGGGACAAGTGGAGACCCATTGCATCCAACCCTCGACTAGAGGACGGAACTATGGATTGATTGATTCAGTTGCACGAAAGGTTCACATTCATCTTTTATAGACTTAGTATTCAACTGCACGAAAAGGAGTTTCCCCCTTAGTAGACTTAGGATTCAGCTACATGAAAGGTACACATTCACCTTTTATAGACTTAGTATTCAACTGCACGAAAAGGAGTTTCCCCCATAATAGACTTAGGATTCAGCTACATGAAAGGTACACATTCACCTTTTATAGACTTAGTATTCAACTGCACGAAAAGGAGTTTCCCCCTTAGTAGACTTAGGATTCAGCTACATGAAAGGTACACATTCACCATTTATAGACTTAGTATTCAACTGCACGAAAAGGAGTCCCCCCTTAATAGACTTAGGATTCAGCTGTACAAAAGGTACACATTCACCTTTTATAAACTTAGTATTCAGCTGCACAAAAGGTACAGTTTCCCCGTTTATAGACTTAGTATTCAGCTGCAGGAAAGGTACATGTTCACCTTTTATAGACTTAGTATTCAGCTGCACAAAAGGTACAGTTTCCCCGTTTATAGACTTAGTATTCAGCTGCAGGAAAGGTACATGTTCACCTTTTATAGACTTAGTATTCAGCTGCACAAAAGGTACAGTTTCCCCGTTTATAGACTTAGTATTCAGCTGCACAAAAGGTACAGTTTCCCCGTTTATAGACTTAGTATTCAGCTGCAGGAAAGGTACATGTTCACCTTTTATAGACTTAGTATTCAGCTGCACAAAAGGTACAGTTTCCCCGTTTATAGACTTAGTATTCAGCTGCACAAAAGGTACAGTTTCCCCGTTTATAGACTTAGTATTCAGCTGCAGGAAAGGTACATGTTCACCTTTTATAGACTTAGTATTCAGCTGCATGAAAGGTACATGTTCACCCTCTATAGACTTAGTATTCAGCTGCATGGAAAGTACACATTCACGTTTTATAGACTGGCTGTGACTGTGGGATATCAGGTCATGGTGCAGGTGGCCTGGTCTTCCAGTGGGGCAGCACTATAAAGTTGCCATGAGTGCGAACTGTCACAAGCGGGTACTCGTCCTGATATATACCTTAGATGTCGCTAGGACGTAAAGCAATAAACAACAGCAGGTTGCATTATTTAATTTGCCGCAGCACTGCAGGAAAGGTAGTTTCCCCCTTTATAGACTAAAGCTAGGATTCCTTACACGCGGTATGCGGTATGCGAATGCGAATGCGGCAACAAATCGAAAAGCATCTAAGTCAATGGGGGTGATTCCTTACACCCGGTATGCGGCATGCGGCATGCGAATACTGAATCGGTCCATGTACCGATCGGTGCGGCATGCGAATGCGAATGCTGCTGCGTTTGCCATAGAGAACAGTGGTGAGGAAACCTGACACTGTGTGTGGGTGTGGGTGTGGGTGAAAGGACCCATCCCGTAATCACGCCGCACGCCGCATGCCGCATGCCGCATACCGTGTGTAAGGAATCCTAGCTTTAGTATTCAGCTGCACGAAGTATTCAGCTGCATGAAGGGTAGTTTCCCCCTTTATAGACTTACTATTCAGCTGCATGAAATGTACACGTTCCCCCTTTATAGACTTAGTATTCAGCTGCATGAAATGTACACATTCCCCCTTTATATACTTAGTATTCAGCTGCATGACAGGTACAGGTGCATTATTTAATTTGACGCAGCCCTCGATACTAGGTTGAAAATAAACTCAGCGTGCTTGTTAAGAGGTGTTTGATGGCAGCAGTAGAATCCAGATCCGAGACATGATCGGGCTGTTGGACCTGGCGGTAGTTCTTGTTTGTTTTAGGTGGGTGTTGTCAGTGTCAGAGTAGAACGTGAAGTGCTGGCAACAGGGGCCAAGAATGTTCAATATAAAGTAAATGGTTTGGTTAGTTTGGTTAATTTGGGTTTTACGTCATGGCAACACACTCATGTATTTATATATATGGCCCGATAATCCCACTCAGTGAAATTATCCTAACATTTAACCAACCAGTTCACACCTGATCCTAGTTATGCCAAGCGCTAGGCAGTGTAGCGACAAGTATCCATGTTTGTATGTCTCTGCTTTGACTTGGTAGGAGATTTGGCCATACCTCCTCCTTGTCTTGGGGGTGAATATGAAGCAGATATCATGGAATGAAATGAATAATAGTTGAAGAACAGCTACTATATGTTTTACTGATTTAGAGGTATTCTAGTTACTCCCGCAGCCCTGATCCTGTAACAGGCTGCTGAACAACGCATTAGAAAAAGTGTCAATAGGGTTTGGTAATGGAAATGGCCACATAAATTCTTAATCAAAGAAGCAACATATATTCTTCACATACTTCTTCATATTTATCCGCTACTTTTGAAGGAAGAATTTATGGAATAATGTCTGTCAATATGCTTTAAAACTCAAATCAAGAGCATTCTGAGGCTGCCATCTTGGTGTACAAATGGTACAGTTGGAAAGCTCTTATCATGCTGATCACAAATATATATAATAATAAAAGAATTGGTCTATTAGTCCCTGAGTTATGGATTTTTTAATATTTAATTTTTGCCCTTAATTTTACACACAATTTTTGAGATTCCGCAAATGCTTAGATCCTGATGTTTGAGGTTGCCTGCTGAAGGCAAATTACATTTTAATCACATCATTAATCTTTTACCTTATTATTTCTAGTACAAATTCTAATATCAATTTTTTTTTAGACCTTACAAATAAATATTTGTTGAGCAATTTGATATCAAACACGGCAAATCGTGTGATTTTCACTAACCGTCCTAGATATAATCTTTAGAAAGTTGTTCTTTTCTCCTAACAACATTTTCCCTGACCTCGACACCTGACTATTCAGCCAGTACTCAAGTGTTCAGGAAATGAGAGTTTTCCTTCCTGCAGAAAACTGAGTATGTTTGAGGTAGACAGATGGACAGGAAACTAACATGGGAACCTTTCCGGTACGGTTATGAGTTACTGGAGCTGTGCTGGCATACCCCCCCCCCCCCCCCCCCCCCGATACAATTGCTTGTATGACGCCATGGTATTGTGTAGACATACATACCTCTTCCATGGAGCATGTGTAGTGAGCCTCTATCCATAATATTAATTCTTTTGAAGACCTTTTCCACAGACCATGTCACAAAGTGAGCTGTTACCCACAGCATTAGTTCCTCCACTGCCATCAGAGGGTGTGTTGGTGGTGGATATCATCTATTGGGGACCAGGCGGGATGGCCGAATGAGTTAGAGCGTCCGTCTCCTGTGTTGGTAGATCGTGGGTTCGAACCCTGGTCGTGTCAAACCAATGACTTAAAAATTGATTCTTGTTGCTTCCTAGCCAGGCGCTCGACATTAATAGGATAGGGCATGGACTGGTTGGCTCAGTGTCAGGATAATGTGACTGAGTGGGATATCATCAGGTCATGGTGCTGGTGGCCTGGTTTCCCAGTGGGACAGCACTATAAAGTTGCCATGAGTGTGCACTGTCACAAGTCGGTAGCTGTCCTGATATGACCGTAGATGTTGCTAGGACGTAAAACAACAAACAAACAAACAAATCATCTATTGGGAAATTCTCCTACCCATTTCTGGTGAATCTTTAAACATTTTTTGCATAGTGGTTTATGGACTATTGCTCGGGGACTAAAGGCTATCATTAGAGTAATAATCAAATGTCTCATGTAGATAGCGGTTTTTAATGGGAGGGGTAGAATAAATCTATTGTTTAACAATCGAATAGTAATAGCCCAGTCGCACTACACTTGCGGTCGCTTGTGACCTCCATGCTTCCATTTTGGTTGAAAGCAGGTTGCAAATGCTGCACCCAAATCCTCCTTGCGATCAAAATGGTCGCAATGACCATTTTCAGTGCTTGCGACCGGTTGCCGACCAGTCACTGACCATTGTTTTTCCTGCCTTCTTTTGCTTTGGTCGCAAGTTCACTGGCTTGTTGTCGCAAGCCGTAGTGTGACCGTGTCAGAGAGTGTAACTTATGTGTCTAGGCATGGACCCACCCAAACCTAATCACAAAGCTATTCAATCCTATTACAGTCGACACTAAGCCAAGGGTGCATGGATGGCCAGAGTCATTACATCCCACGTATTAACACTGTCGTGAGTTGCACTCAGCCTCCCCCCCCCCCCCCTCCCCCCCCAGTGAAATGCCACGTACACAGATACTGATAGGCCTGGTTATGTTGATTGCATCAGGGAGCCTGGTTAGACTAACGGTGAGGACACTCGCTCTGGAATGGCAGGAATGTCTGTCCCGATTTAGGCATGTTGTTCCCATTTGTTGCAACTTCCGAGTACAACTCACTGCAACACTATACAACTAACGCACACTGCTGCTCTAAAGCACGCGCGCGCGCGCGCACACACACACACACACACACCGTCCTTCTCCATGCCTTTCCAATACAGAAGCGATAGCTAGTTGGCTTTGCTGGTTAACCCATTGGCATTCCTCTGCACCGTTCCGTTAATTACGTCGCCCGCTCCGTTTTTAATGCCATAGTTACAGAACGCTGGTGTAATGAAGCGCGCAGAAACAGTGCAATGTGTCAGCACAGATACCCGCCTTGCAATGAGCCGCAACTAGTCCTGGGGCTCGCTCACTCACTCACTCACTCACTCACTCACTCACTCACTCACTCACTCACTCACTCACTCACTCACTCACTCACTCACTCACTCACTCACTCACTCACTCACTCACTCACTCACTCACCCACTCACTCACTCACTCATTCACTTACTCACTCACTTACTCACTCATTCACTCACTCATTCACTCACTCATTCACTCATTCACTCACTCAGTCACGTACTCACTCATTCACTCATTCACTCACTCATTCACTCACTCATTCACTCACTCATTCACTCATTCACTCACCCACTTACTCACTCACTCACCCACTCAATCACTAACTTACTCATCCACTCACTTAATCATTCACTCACTCACCAACTTATTCCCTCACTCACCCACTTATTCACTCACTCACCCACTCATTCACTCACCCACTCACTTACTCACTCATTCACTCACTCACTCATTCACCCATTCACTCACTCACTCACTTACTCATTCACTCACTCATTCACTTACTCACTCATTCACTCATTCACTCACCCACTTACTTACTCACCCAATTACTTACTCATCCACTCACTTAATCATTCACTCACTCACTCACCCACTTATTCACTCACCCACTCATTCACTCACCCACTCACTTACTCACTCGCCACTCACTCATTTACTCACTCACTTACCCACTCATTTACTCACTCACTTACACACTCACTTAACCAGTCATTCACTTAACCACTCACTCACCCACTCACTCTCTTACTCACTTACCCACTCACACTCGTATTCACTCACTCACTCACTCAATCGTTCATTCACTCTTGTATTGAACGGAAGCGGTGGCCGAAACGGTAAAAGCGCAGGCTTCCTGTGCGGAAGGTCTGAAATTCCAATCTCGGCAGAGGCAAACCGATGACTTGCAAAATTCATACTTGTCACTACCTATCCTGTATCCTGGCGTATAAGTTGATCGGTATTATATACCTTGCTTTACTTCTATTTTAAATGGCTATCCTTGGAGATATTTAAAGTGAAAACATGCCAAATTAATTTTGACATGCACATAAAAAATATGTTGGTGTGTTTGCCAACACTCTTATTCATATACTTCAAGCAGTAACACTAACAGGCTCTTGGATGGTTTAAGACATTCTAAAATTCTGAGTCAATTTAATAGAATTTGTTACTGCTGAAGCCTATTATGTCAAAGTTTTGTCATGCATGCCAACAATAATTTTGCATGTTTGAACTTGAAATATCTCCACCTAAGTTAGCCATTTAAAATAAATGTTGCTTCAAACTAAAGTAAGGTCAATTATACCCATCAACCTAATAATTTATTTATCTCAGGAAATGGCAGAAACTCAAAACCATCGGTCTATGAAACTTTTATCAATCTGGAATAAAAAGACTGGTGAGGTGTGGGACGGTGGTAAATATACCCTGGTGGGCGGGTCTGGGTGTCGTGGCGTAATGGCGTAGCGGCCATGCTGCAGCGTCCCATTTGTGTCTGCTGGTAGTTGTTATGCAACATAACGAGGCTGGGCGCCAGTTTGAGATGAGGTCAGAGGTCACCGACGAACCGTCATTACCATGCGCACTGAACCCACGCCCGCACTAGTTGTGTGCTTGATGTGTTTTGTCAGAGAAAAGAAACATGGCGCGCCCCCCCCCCCCCCCCCCACACACACTCGGCCCTAGCGGCCGCTAGTAATCCAAACTGAGAATAGATCCAATGTGTTTTGTTGAATATCACTAATACACTATTACTAGTACTGGATGGCTACCAGACGCAATGGCCGAATGAGTTGAGTGTCCTTCTCCTGTTTTCGAAGATTGGGGAGATTGGGGTGATCCGAACACATGGGTTCATGGGTTAGCACCCTGGTCGAGTCAAACCAATGACTTAAAAATTGATACTTGTCACTTCCTAGCCAGGTGCTCGCCATTATTAGGATAGGGCAAGGACTGGTTGGCTCAGTGTCCGGAAAATGTGACTGAGTGGGATATCAGGTCATGGTGCTGGTGGCCGGGTCTCCCAGTGGGTAAGTACTATAAAGTCGCCATGAGTGTGCCCTGTCACAAGTCGGTACCCATCCTGATATGACCTTAGATCTTACTAGGACTTAAAACAACAACAAAACAGTACTGGATGGGACGGTCGAATCGACTTCCCATGCGGAAGGTTGTCGGCCTAAACCCCGACCGAGTCAAACCAATGACTTACAAAACGGGATACATGCCGCTACCTAGACTGTCGCTCACTATTATTACTGGGATGCGACACGGACTGGCTTTCTCAGTATCGGGGTTATATGACGGCATTGGGATATTGGGTCATGGTGCCAGTGCCCTTGTCTCTGAGTGGAGCAACACTATAAAGTCGCAAGAAGTGTGCACTGCCACAAGTCCGTATTCCTGTCCTGATGTGATATGAGTTGTTGCAAGGATGTAAGACCCCAATAAACAAACAAGCTTCTCAAAAATAGTCACTTAAAGCTGCATAGTCCGATGAAATATCAAATTTTCAAAACCATACCAATTATCTAGATTTGATTTGACATATCTAACTTAGATACTGATGCACTTATTAAGCATTTGTTTCTGCGTAGAAGGCAATACTGAGTCAATTTAACAGAACCTTTTACTGCAGAGGTCTATGGTGTCAGAGTTTTGGCAAGCTTGCCAAAACTAATTTTCCATGTTTGCACTCGAAATATCTCAAAAGTTTACCATTTGTAACTTTGAACTAATGTAAAGTAGATACTAGTGATCGATCTAATGAAATTCAAAACCATCGGACTTGCAACTTTAACCTGCGAGTCACTTAACCTAACATCAGTCTGCCTTGGTTTGTTGGCTGTTGTTTTTCTTCAATGCCTGCTAGACACCTTCCGATGATGGCGATTACCGGCAGTATGGCTGTCGTACACTTGCTGGATTCGTGTACATGTTGTACCTTAATTGCCTTAGCAAGTAATTAGCATGACCACATGACTTATATTGGTGTATTATATATATATATATATATATATATATATATATATTAAACAAATTAGAAAGTAATATGAGCACATTTGTTTGTCAATGCTCCGGTATGCTGCGTGCTTTGGGCCCTTTTTAGGCGGGTCGGCTGTGTTTATTGTGGCTGCAGTTTGTCAGTGGCAGACAACCAGCTCCAGGGCACGTAAACCTGGTGGCCAATAACCTATTAGCAGGACCTCCTCCAGGCGAAGGCCAACAGCATGTCTGGGCACTGTCCGTCCTCCGATATATATATATATATATATATATGTAGGAGGGGCAGACCAACACGGAGACTAATAGGCGAATAGTTATTTTTTATTTGGCTTATATCATCGTCGGTAAAAAAAGGAGCACAGGACAGGAGCAGGTGTTGACCGGTCGAGGCGAGCGAGGGAATGGGCCCCAGTCCTATGGGGAAGGGGCGAGGGAAGGTGGAGCGGGGGCGCCATCTGCCGGATTCGAACCCAAGCGGTCAATAGTACACCGCCAACTTCCAACACCAGGTGGGGGAGGGGGGGGGGGGGTCTGCGCCCTCCCTACACCAGCATATCCTAGATATACATGTGTGTATATGTATATATATATATATATATATATATATTTTACCTCGGTATACAACCTCTGGCTAGCCGCAGGCTAGGGAGAAGGAAGCACATCCGGGTCCAGCAATTAGCATAAGTGACTCACAACGGGAGGACGTTTGTGAGTTGCTCCAAGATTTATCTACTAAAACTACTTATTCACAAAGTAAGTAATGGAATCTTAGGTTAAATTGTGTAGTAATGGAATCTTAGGTTAAATTGTGTATGATGCTTTATAGCATCACATTATGAAAGTTCAGAACTTTCTCAGGTCCCCTTTTGGACTTTGTACGTGTTTTTTACTTGAGGATAGAACACTGGGTGCCGCTGGCACAAACGAAACCGATAGTCCTTTGTTCTATCGACACCTGTTTTTGAGACAGGGAGAAATGGTAACCCGAGTTGCTCATTTCCTAAGAAAATTCTCCCGGATCCTGAATAGAGGATGTTGTTGGGGATGCTTCTGGGTGTTTTTTATAGACACCCCAGACCGGTTTTTAAGGCGAACCTCCGAGTTTCGTAATATTTTCTCCAACTTGCTGGCGTCGTAGCCGCGGGTGGGAGAAGTGTACGGAACAGAGAGAGTGGGCGATCTTTGGATCGATACCCCCCGTTTGGTTGGTTTCGTTACCATAACCCTACGGCAAAATTTAGCTTCACGCCTGTACTGAAACGTTGTAATACACGCTATTCTGTACCCTTAACCTCAACCCAGTTTACTGGTTACACTTTGTGTAGTTGAGATGATTCCGGTTAAGTAACACTTTTGTCGTTACAGGAACCGATGGCCACTCGGCGGAATAAGCAGCCTGCGGCAGCAGAGGGCATTGCCCCTACGGATTACGATTCGTCACCAGCGCCTAGGGCTCCGCCGTCTCCACAGCCCGGGGCACAGGTTTCCAACCGGGACAGTGACCAGCCACCTCAACCAAGTGATTGGGAGGCTAAGATGGCAGCCATGATGGAGGACAAGATGCGCCAATTCCAGGCTCTTTCCTTTGCGGGCCCTCCCCAAATCCCTGATGAGGATTGGGAGGACTTTTCTGACGACGAGGAGGACACGGTTTCGGCCCCTGAGGTTCCGAAACCGAAAGCGCGCGGCAAGAAACGCCGCACTGTTAGCAGCTCAGGTGATGAGTTCACCAAAGCCGCAAACGCTAAACGCCCTAAGAAGTCCAAGAAAAAGAAAAAGAAAAAGAAAGACTCGTCCTCGGACTCGTCAGACGACTCCTCTTCCACGGAATCAGATTCCGATACAGAACGCGCTGGAGTGTACGCCAAAATAGGCGCTAAGGTTGGCAAGAAGATTGTCAAGAAAAAGGCAAAAAAGGTGCGTACCACAACCATGATGAGGAATACCGTCAATGGCCATTTTACAACATTCAAACCAGTTGAGGTCATTAATAAATTGACTGAACAGATTTCCGGCGTCAAAGGTATTCCCGCTACGGTGTGTAAGGAGATGGATGCTGGCATCCATCTGTCCGACGAACGTCGCCGCTATGAAACTGCCCTTTCTGTGATACATAAGGCAGTGTTGGGCTCCTTGACTTCTATTATCCCCATTGCTAACCGCATGCAGACCGAAAATAAGTTCTCGTCCTTGGCTCGGGTAATGGATAGGGGCATTGCCTTGCTCACTGCAGCGAGCAACTACATGACACATCGCCGCTTCGAAAATGTGTTTAAAACCGTCACTACCGATGCGGGCAAAGAGGTCGCCCGGTCAAAGAAGATGACGGATCATGACGGCAAGGAATAGGTATTCCCGCTACGGTGTGTAAGGAGATGGATGCTGGCATCCATCTGTCCGACGAACGTCGCCGCTATGAAACTGCCCTTTCTGTGACCCATAAGGCAGTTTTGGGTTCTTTGACTTCTATTATCCCCATTGCTAACCGCATGCAGACCGAGAATAAGTTCTCGTCCTTGGCTCGGGTAATGGACAGGGGCATTGCCTTGCTCGCTGCAGCGAGCAACTACATGACACATCACCGCTTCAAAAATGTGTTTAAATCCGTCACTACCGACGCGGGCAAAGAGGTCGCCCGGTCAAAGAAGATGACGGATCATGACGGCAAGGAATACACCATCTATTCCGGACCTACCCCCGTCAAAGGCAAACCTCTGGACAAGTCCAAGATGTTTGGGGGTCAGCTTGCTTATTTGTACAAGCAAGTAGAGGTGGACACTAAGAGTGCTAAGAACACGGAACTCAAGGGCCGTAAATCCCAAAACCCACGCGGGTTCCGCCGCAGCCGGACAGATTTTCGCTTCCGCCGGGGAGGAAGGCCGTTCAGGGGCGGCCCATCCTTCGCATTCAGCCAGAGGGGAAGAGGTCGAGGCGACAGACAACCCTCAAACTGGAACGACAACCGCGGTTACAAACGGGACTTTGTCCCCAAGCCGCAGTTCCCCAAACCAGGGAACAAGTAGAGAACGCCACACAAACTTTTCAGCAGCCTGGCCCTGACATGGTCACAGAGGAAACTCAAACTGACGTAAGCCTTTTTCAAGCGGGCAACATTGTTAATTATTTAGAACAATGGCAACAATTAACCACTAACCCAGAGGTTATTAGTATTGTTAAAGGCATTGCAATTCCTTTCACACAATTCCCTGTCCAGAAAAGAGCACCTTTTTCATATAAATTCAATTTGCAAGAAAAATTTCAACTAAATGAACAGGTTAGGATTTTTGAAGCCAAAGGCATTGTCAAAAGAGTACAACATGCTAAAGGTGAATTCATTTCAAATATTTTCTCCACTCCTAAACCAGATGGGTCTATTCGCATGATTTTAGATTTAACTAAATTGAATGAAATCATTGAATACCAACATTTCAAAATGTTTTCATTAGAAACAGCTCGAGATTTGATAACCCCAGAGTGTTGGCTAGCGAGTGTTGATTTAAGAGATGCTTACTATACCGTCCCTATTCAAGAGGGGTATCGCAAATATTTACGGTTTGTTTGGAATGACCAGCTTTTTGAATTTACCTGCGTACCTAATGGTTTGGCGTGTGCGCCACGACTTTTTACTAAGTTGTTGAAACACATGGCTAAACTTGGTCATTGTATGTTTCCATACATTGCTGATTCTTTCATTATGGGACAATCTTTCAAACAATGCAAGCTCGCCGTTCAAGATTTATGTCAACTGTTCTCAAACTTGGGTTTCTTCATTCATTATAAGAAATCCGTGTTTTCTCCTACTAAGCAGCTTGAGTGTCTAGGCTTCATTTTGAACACGACGGCTATGACCGTGTCACTCACACAACAAAAGAAAGATAAGTTGCGGGACACAGCGATACAGCTGTTAGACATTTCTAGGCCAAAGATAAGACAGGTCGCAGTCTTAATCGGTATAATGATTTCATACAGCCCTCCTATTTTATATGGGGCCGCACAAAATTAAGTTCTAATGAATAAACTGTTTACAACATTTTTTTTTAATGGTCTGGTCCAATAAATTGTGTCTCAGCAGCAAATATGCCATCGTTGATTGATGTCATATTGGGCACGGTAGTGGGGAGCTTCGTGGGTGAGGGTGGCGGCGGGGGTGGGGGTGGGGCGGGGGTGGGGTGGCGGTTGGGGCGGGGTGGGGGTGGCGGTGGCGGTGGAGGTGGAGTGGGATATGGACAGGTTGGATTTTCATGTGGGCGATATTAAGTCAATTTCTGCATATACGTTAAAAATTAAAAATTCGCTTGTAGTTGATTTGGTTGAAGATGCGGCGACAGTGCCGTCATATTCGGGCACGCCGGGGGCGGGGTGGGCGTGGGGTGGTGGCGGGGGTCTGAGCGGGGGGTGAGGCTGGCCAGACGGATGCCGACCTCGGGATTAAAGGTTTGAGGTTTGTTTTGACACGTCCTTAATTGATAAAAATCTAGCTTTGGCCCGAGCCAAGGGTAACTTTGAAAAGACAATGTTTATCTCTGAAAATGGACTAGCCAACATTTATTGGTGGCTAAGTCACTTTGATAACTCCCCCAATCCCATTCGAATGGGTGAGCCCAATACTACAGTTACGACTGACGCGTCACTCCAAGGTTGGGGGGCACATCGCAATGATGTAGCAACGGGGGGACGATGGCTAGAATCGGAAATTTCTGAACATATTAATGTTTT
Organism: Branchipolynoe longqiensis; assembly: GCA_030323885.1. Lineage (NCBI taxonomy): Eukaryota > Metazoa > Annelida > Polychaeta > Phyllodocida > Polynoidae > Branchipolynoe > Branchipolynoe longqiensis. The sequence continues at coordinate 117,742,550 of CM059188.1, forward strand.
AGAATTACGAGCCATTTACTTAGGTTTAACCAGCCTTGTTAAAGTACCCAAAAATAATGTTTGTATCCTTACGGATAACACCACGGCCATGGCTTATGTCAGAAATATGGGAGGTACAAAATCTATTAAGTGTAACGAGTTGGCACTACTCATTTGGAATTGGGCGCAAAAGTTTGACGTCTGGTTAACAATAACACACATACCCGGTACGGAGAATTGTCTTGCTGATAAGATGAGTCGCCATTTCCATGACCACTTAGAGTGGTCACTAAACCCATCAATTTTCAAACAGATCTGTAACTTATGGGGCTGGCCGGATATAGATTTATTTGCTTCACGTAATAACTTTAAACTGGAGAAATATGTTTTGTGGCACCCAGAACCCAATGCTTGGCACATAGATGCCTTCTCGCTAACTTGGCAAAATCATTTCTTTTACATTTTCCCCCCTTTTACCATTATTAGCAAAGTCGCCCGAAAGATACTAATGGAGAAAACACACGCCATCCTCATCGTCCCCGAATAGGACACTCAACCTTGGCTAGCGAGATTAGTCGTGACGGCCAAAAGCAGGCTACGCTTCCCAAGATACTGAGGAAACCTGAAACATCAGGGACCGTTAGCGCGCCACGGAAACGTGTCGACGACTCCTTTGGTAGCATTCCTTTTTAAAATAAATATTTGGAACAATTCGGCTTGGATAAGATTACACAACAACGGTTGGTCTCTCACACCTGGAGGAAGGGAACTGTGAAAATGTATACAACGTATTTAAAGAAATGGGGTATTTATTGCTTACTTAAGAAAGTTAAGCCAATGAACCCAACAATTTCCCAGGTAGGACGTTTCCTACGTTTTTTAGAAGACGAAGGTTTAGGATATGGCGCTATCAATGCAGCCAGATGTGCGCTCTCAATAATCCTACCTAGGATTAATGGAGAAACAATGGGAAAACATCATGTTATTTGCTGGATCGTACAATCAATTTATCAGAGGAACCCTCCCAAACCCAAATATAATAGGTTTGGGGATATTTCTCTTGTGTTTAAACTCTTCAAGGAATGGCCAGAGAATAAGTTCCTGGACGTTAAGCTATTAGGCTTCAAAGTAGCTTTGCTCCTTCTGCTGGTTACAGGACACAGGGGCCAAACAATAGTCGCCCTGTTGCTCAATGGTCTTGAAATCGATAGCAAGGAAGCAACGTTTGATCTAACAACTTTGTTGAAATCAAATCGTTTAGGTGATCCCCTGTCGACAATAAGTGTCACTAGTTTCACAGAGGATCGCAAATTATGTGTAGTCTCCGCAATACGGACATATATATCCAAGACACGAACAATACGCAACTCAAGGCAGCTTTTGGTGAGCTTTATTAAGCCACACAAGGGCATTTCGAGGGACACCCTCGTCAGATGGACCATGACTGTGTTAAAACTTTCAGGAGTAAACACAAACAGATATTCATCGCACTCTACACGTGGTGCAATGGTATCTAAGGCCAGATTACTTGGCATTTCCGTGAAACGGATCCTGGCTCATGCAGGATGGAAAACTGCTAGATCGTTTGCAAAACATTATCACAAGTGACTAGAGAAGCCTCAACCTATCGCACAGAGGCTACTCACCAACTAAAAGACACAGGTGAGACAAAGTGCACTTTTTCGCTTTATTGTCATACCAATTGTACACACATACTTAAATAAGACTTGATAATAGAATCATAGTAACTAACAGGAATATCAGGATAAAAATGATATTACGTAAAGGTCTCCCTAGCCTGCGGCTAGCCGGAGGCGGTATACCGAGGTAAAATAGATTAGTTAGACGAATCTTACCTGGGTATAGATGATGGATAACTATTGTTTTACCGAGGTAGGAGCCTCGGTTAGACGTGGGCGAGGGCCCACCCACCTCGCCCTGCCAGTCTACTCAATTCACTTGTACCAAGGTTGGTCATATGACCATGGTTTTTTGTTTTTTTTGAATCATTTTTATCCTGAATTAGTAGGTAAAGATTGCTGGACCCGGATGTGCTTCCTTCTCCCCTCGACTATCCGAGGCTCCTACCTCGGTAAAACAATAGTTATCCATCATCTATACCCAGGTAAGATTCGTCTAACTAATCTATATATATATAATATATATATATATATATATATATATACTATTTATATATATATATATATTATATTATATATATATTCCAGTGTGCACAGTATTCCGTGGCACTGGTAGTGTTGGGAGTGGTGGGCCAAACTGTGAAAAGGGGTCACCCATGAAGTAGTTTTAGTACACAACATATGGGTGATAATATAGGGGAACATTGTTTTCCGTGCCTTTATACTCGTATGATACGCAACGAAGGAGGAACAGAGGCGGGGGTGGAGAATTTTTTTTTTTATTCAACAATAAAATAAGGACAATGAGAATGAAGACTAACAATGCAAAAGGAACAGGAGATAACTTACACATTCAATACTATGTGGGAATCAATAAAGGGAAACACAGGTAAATATACAACAGTAATCTCAGTATCAATGACAGGACCTGCCGGCGTGGTGAGGTCATCCGGGAAGAGTCAGTGGGGAGGGAGGAGCTCCGAAAAGCCCTCCACCCTAGGAAGAGAGAAAAAAGAAAAAGAAAAAAAAGAGAGAAAAAGCAGGGGTGGGTAGAAAAAGTGAGGCTACTGGAGGATGGCAGGAGGCGGAGTGGCTGGAGGCTTGACTTGACTTCTGGGTTGTTTGTAACCTTACGACGGTTACCGGTTGCTTTTCTGCAACATTATAGAGAGGCCCCAATAAATCAGTCCAATCTTTGATTGAAGAATAATCTTCTCGTGGGACAGTTGTAAAAGCTGGGGGATGTCTTTACAACGATTAAACGACGAGTCGTCGGAGCGGTCCAGAATCACTCTGGTCCGGCGGTAGCACAGCACTTTTATCCAGCAGACAGCAGCAAGGGTTTCGAGGAAGGGTGGGTGAAGATGGGTCCAGCGGTGGTTCCAGCAACGAGAACAAAGCGGGAGAAACGTAAAGGTAAAGGGCCCCACCCAAGTACACAACTCCCCTGTTGAACCAAAAAATAGCCCAAACTGCAAATGGGTCCACTGAGCAGGATCGATCACATGACCCACACTTTCACAGGTGGACATTCTACCGCCTGAGCTAAGTCCCGCTCCCGTAAAGTGTGTCCTTATACTTGGCCCCACTACCTCTTTGGAAGTGCATTAAGCACACAATTGGCAGTGTGTGTGTATATATATATATATATAAATAAAATATTATATATATATATATATATATATATATATATATATATATATATATATATAAAATATATTATATATATAAGTGTTCAGCCTTCATATACACATACATACATGATGATGATCATCATCATCATGCTGTCGGTCGCAATGCGACAAAGACTGCTTTTATTTCTTAAGCGCCGCTATTTTATGCGGTTGTGCATGTCATAAAAGCTGCTTGCAAAGTGTCGAAGTGCTGATGGCTTTTGCAAGTTACTAGCAGCACTCTCTTTGGGAGCAAATAGAGGTCTCATACCGGCAAGAACACGTCAAGACAGGCGCAAACTATTTGTCCCTGCAGTGGCTGGTCGGGAGATGTTGGGAGTTCCATTCATCACCGCCAGAAGCATGGTTTTCTGTTAGGGTTTGCTCCCTTAGCCTTTGGTTCTATCAAGAACCTGTACACCACAAGGCAGTGGTTTATAAATTTGCATGGCATGGGGCGTCAAACTCCCTGAGGTATTTTAGCAGGTAGGTACTGCAATACCCACATACAGATACATACATACATACATACATACATACATACATACATACATACATACATACATACATACATACATACATACATACGTACGTACGTACGTACATACATACATACATACATACATACATACATACATACATACATACATACATACATACATACATACATACATACATACATACATACATGCATGCATGCATGCATGCATGCTTACTTACTTACTTACTTACTTACTTACTTACTTACTTACTTACATACATACATACAGTCATACATACAGTCATACATACATACAGTTATACATACAGTCATACATAGTCATACATACATAGTCATACATACATAGTCATACATACATACATACAGTCACACATACATACAGTCATACATACAGTCATACATAGTCATACATACATAGTCATACATACATACATAGTCATACATACATATGACTGTACATACAGTCATACATACATACAGTCATACATACATACATACATACATACAGTCATACATACATACAGTCATACATACATAGTCATACATACATACAATCATACATACATACATAGTCATACATACAGTCATACATACATACATACATACATACATACAGTCATACATACATACATACATACATACATACATACATACATACATACATACATACATACATACATACATACATACATACATACATACATACATACATACAGTCATAGATACCGTCATAGATACGGTCATAGATACCGTCATAGATACAAAATAACATTGATTCCAACTTCCTGTCACTGGTCTCACCTCGTGGATAGATTTCACTGTCAATATTAGCAGCCTTGTCGAAAGCTGAGAACTTGAAATTATCTGAAATAAATTAAATCCCTATCCAGTTACTCTTAACCAATAATGATATTACCACGTCTACTCTTGTGTACAGTTCATGACCTGGTGGAATAAGCTAGTCTACTATCAAAGTTATTATATCCAACTAGTTAGTGTACATTTCATGACTTGATGGAATAAGCTTATTGACTATCAATTTATTATATCCAACTAGTTAGTGTACATTTCATGACTTGATGGAATAAGCATGTCTACTATCAAAGTTATTATATCCAACTAGTTAGTGTACATTTCATGACTTGATGGAATAAGCTTATTGACTATCAATTTATTATATCCAACTAGTTAGTGTACATTTCATGACTTGATGGAATAAGCATATCTACTATCAAAGTTATTATATCCAACTAGTTAGTGTACATTTCATGACTTGATGGAACAAGCTTATTGACTATCAATTTATTATATCCAACTAGTTAGTGTACATTTCATGACTTGATGGAATAAGCATATCTACTATCAAAGTTATTATATCCAACAAGTTAGTGTACATTTCATGACTTGATGGAATAAGCTTATTGACTATCAATTTATTATATCCAACTAGTTAGTGGACATTTCATGACTTTGTGGAATAAGCTGGTTGACTATATCAAAGTTATTACATCCAACTAGTTAGTGTACATTTCATGACTTGATGGAATAAGCTAGTTGACGATATCAAAGTTGTCTGCACTAGTCAGTGTACATTTCCTGACTTGATGGAATAAGCTAGTTGACGATATCAAAGTTGTCATGTCAGATTACGATGGCATCCGGGAGCACAAAACATGTCTATGATATGAAAGTCAGTAAGAGGAAATAGACACGATGGCGATTGTGGATTGAAGGCGCCATTGAGGATGCATTGTCTCTGTCTCACTGTGCAAAGCCCCCGAGGCCTTTAAGTAGACCACTAGCGCCGGTCTTCACACAGTTGCTTCATCCACAGGAGAGAGAAAAGTGAAAGCATCTTCTACTTAAACCACAATGGACATTTTATAGCGCAAAACGCAGCATTATCTTCTTGCTCCCGCCTTCTCTTTACCATTAAGGGTACATTCCTTAGACGCGGTATGCGGTGTGTGGTATGCGAATGCGACAAAAGATCGAAACGCCTTGAAACCTATGGGCTACATTCCTTACACGTGGTATGCGGCATGTGGCATGCGAATACTGAATCGGTCCATGTAGCGTTCGGTGCGGCATGTGAATGCGAATGTTTGCCATAGAGAACAGTGGTGAGGAAACCTGACACTGTGTGGGTGTGGGTGTGGGGGAAAGGACCCATCCCGTAAGCACGCCGCATACCACATACCGCGTGTAAGGAATGCACGCTTTAGACACCTTGCTGAAGCAGAGACAAATAGACATATTAAATAAGTAACATATTGTTGTTGTTCTAGTTCTACCCGCCCTTAATATATATTTATTAAAGAAGAAAGGAAAGGTAAGATTAAGATGGGTTGAAATACGGTACCGTCTCGATAGTTTCTTTTTCATGAAGAATGGTTAGTGGCGTGTTTATTATTTATTAAAGTTGCATAGTCCGATGGTTTTGAGTTTCTGTGATTTTCTGCGATAAATATATTAGGTTGATCGTTATAATCTACCTTACATTAGTATTAGTTTGAAGTAACTTTTACTTTAAATGGCTAACTTTTGAGATATTTAAAGTGCAAACATGCCAAATTAACTTTGGCAAGCACGTCAAAACTCTGATACCATAAGCTTCTGCAGTGTAACATGTTCTATTAAATTGACTCAGTATTTCCTTCTATGCGGTTTCAAATGTTTGATAAGTGCACCAGTATCTAAGTTAGACATCTAGAATCAAATCTAGATAATTGCTTTGGTTTGAGCATTTGATGTTTTCATCGGACTCTGCAGCTTTAATTGATTAAAGTTGTTCTGACAGCTGTATAGAAAAGTAATTACTGCAGTGTCTTACTGTATTGCTTTTTTTCCTCTTTTGGATAACAGCAATTATGTACACCCGTTATTTCCCTACATTCCCCTACATTCCCCTTCGTTCTGCAGCATTTCCCCCCTCCCTCTCTCTCCCCCCCCCCCTCTCCCCCTCTCCCTCTCTCCCTCCCTCTATCCCTCTATCCCTCCCTCTCTCTCCCTCTCTCTCCCAATCTCCCTCTCTCTCCCTCTCACTCTCTTACTCTCTCACTCTTACTCTCTCACTCTCTCACACGCGAGCACATGCACACCCCTCACTCACCCAGTCCTCACTCACTTATACACACATCCACTCAACCACTCACACACACATCCATTCATTCACACACACATCCATTCATTCACACACACATTCACTCATTCACACACACATCCACTCATTCACTCACCCACTCACACATCCACATATCCACTCACCCACTCACACACTCACTCACACACCCAACACACTCATTCTGCAATCTCTCCGTGGCCCTTTTTTGCGCGCCTAGTCTATGATCTGTCCTTCTTGTGTGCCTACTGCCTCCCCAAGTATGGCCCTGTGTGACTATTCTTTGACCTCTCTGATTGCTAACCTCCCCAGTTAAATACCCCGTGTTGACTGTCTCAGCATCCCGCCTCCAAATATGCAGGAATGTGCAAGCTCTCAGAACAGGCATAGCTTTTCGATTCGCCTTTACATCTACCGTTTACACAAGCAACTTAGTGGAGATTCTCCTTTTACAGGGGTCAAAGGTTCAACTCTCGTCTGCGGGGACAGTGGGGTGGGGGTGGGGGTGGGGGTGAGGAGGGGCTTGTTGGGTACAGTGATGCATGTGAGAAGGGCGTGAAGGTGACGTCATAGGTTGTATAATAGGTCCACTGCGTGCATTATTTCCATCACGGACGCCATCAATCATTGGGGAGAAGAGCGGTGAGGGTGGGTGTGTGTGTGGGGGTGGGGGGTGGGGGGGTGAGAGCATTAGCAGAGACACGGCTGATATAACCCATGAGTGCGTTTCATTATGTTGAGATAGTGACTAGTGTCCCCCATCGTTGTTATCGTCTAGATATGTCCGGGATTTACTTGATTTATTGGGGAATTGGGATGTTTGGGTGCCAAATGAACTTTTATTTTATTGTGTTTTTGGAAAAGCAATATCCCATCCCAGTTTCATCGGAGGAAAGTCGGGGGAGTGGGAGGGGGGCGAGCATTAGGAGATATAGCTAATATAACCCATCAGTGTGTTTCATTATGTTGAGATATTCCCCGTCTCCCATGGTTGGTATCGTCTAGGAAAGTCTGATTTGTACTTGATTTATTGGGTAATTGGGATGTTTGGACACTAGGCAAATTTTTATTTAGCTTTTTAACAAATTAATGTTGGAAAAGCAATATCTCATGCATTTCATTATGTTGAGATAGTGACTAGTGTCCCCCATCGTTGTTATCGTCTAGATATGTCCGAATTGTACTTGATTTATTGGGCAATTGGGATGTTCGGGCACTGAATGAACTTTTATTTTATTGTATTTTGAGAAAAGCAATATTCCGTCATGTGCTGTCCTGTCTGTGGGAAAGTGCATATAAAAGACCCCTTGCTGCTTATCGGAAAGAGTAGCCTATGTCATATGTGGCGGCAGTTGGTTTCCTCCAAAGAAATATGTCAGAATGACCATATGTGTGACATCCAATACCCGATGATGTGAAAAATCAATGTGCTCTAGAGGCGTTGTTAAATAAAACAAGCTTTACATTAGACTGATTATCGTGACATTCATTCTTGTCCTCTTGATCTTTTCAGGTGAAATGGTTTGAGCAGCAGATAGTAAAAACAAGGGTCAAGAGGGACTCACTCTTTAACGACCCCAAGTGGCCGCGAATGTGGTACCTGGTAAGTGCTCTTTGCATCTCTTATTTGCTGATCTTATTCGAGGGCAGGATTAAGAAGTTGCCGAACAATAATGCTGCATAATGGGGCGATGAAATGTATATCAAATAATGTCATGTTTTTCTTTATAAAGAAACCAAAACATTCTTTTAAACAAATTAATTAGACAGTTTGGCCGACTACATTTTAATTTTATTCATACATATATACATCCATATATGCATATATATACCTATGCATATATATTTATAACCTGATGTATAGCATTTTAATATTAATACATATATAAATATATCTATGCATGCATATATGAGTCTGTCTCAAAAGGTGCTAACTCTTCGGTTTTTTTGTCCATTGTAACGATTGACACAAAACAGCACAGAAACGGTTACACTGAAAACACCAGGACATTTGCTTCAAATCAATATGTATTCTATTGGGATTATGAAACACCATGTAAAAAACAAATCAGTTAATCCTGAGCAAATGCATAAGTAGATAGTACGTTGATCGTTACAATGGACAAAGTTTTGTCCCATATTGCTTAGCACCTTTTGAGACAGTCTCATTTATATATATAACATGCTATATATCTGGTTATATATAACCAACTTTATAGCAAAATATGCATGCATATATAACTATAGCAAAATGTATATATAGTAGATATAGCTGTATGTAAATGTATGTATAGATATCCGGTGCGACTGACCGTGTGGTGCGTCTGGTAGGGACGAGGAAGGCCGGTGGTGGCGCCACCGGTCACATGCATGAGGTCGATATACACACATAATACTGTATACGTCACATATTATCAGATGTGAGTGATATCGGACCAGTCAGTCCGATATCGCCATCATATCGGTTTTATCAGGGTGACCAGGTCATCAGGTACCAGGTAATCAATATCACAAATAGGTCAATTATTTTCAGCACTAATTGGGCGTTTAATAAAATATCATGAATATGTAGTTAACTATCGGATTTCATAGGCTTCATCTATTAAAAACAAATCCACAACAGACTGGCAATGACTTTAGAATGTGGCGCGGTTTCGTAGGCGGTATATAATATTGTAGATGGCGCTGCGATGCGCTCCTCCTCTGGCGTGACATACACAAGTCACGAGTCATGAATCAATCACAAGCCGGCGTATAAACTCGGCTTCAACATTGACCCTCCATAGACAATTGCCGTTTAGGAACCAATGAGCGCATGTTACGCCCCTTGAGTAGTCTATCATATTAAGATGGTTGTGGCCCTCTCAAGACAACTTCTACCAACAAATACTAGCGATAATAACACACAGTCAGTGATCTATCTATACAGGCCACATAGTGCTCTTGATGCTCCCTTATTACCATGGAAACATGCTCCTTTAATGCATTTATTATGTTAAACCAAGTTCGCTGCACAAACATTGGGTTGGTTAAAAGCAATATAGTCCGATGAAAGCAGAGCATTTAGAAACCAATGCGCATACTCAGAATTTGCCCCTACATATCCAACAGCCATCCTGATAGGACCTTAGCTGTTGCCAGGAAGTAAAACTCCAACAACCAATCAACCAACATAGACACTTTTATTGATGTATAGAAGGAGTATTAGGTGAATTTAATAGAATGTCACTGATGTGAAACCTCTCTCTGATGTTCAACATTTCGGTGTGCACACTGAAATTATTTATCATGTTTACATTTGAAATATTTACGAAGTTAACATAATGTATAATAGAAGATACACAGATATTTAAAAGTAGAGTAAAGTTGATATATATGACTAACATTAAGTAGAGATTTAAAAGCACATGTAAAGTGAAGTAGGTTTTACTGTTTGTTGTGTTTTTTTAATGTTCTGGCAACATCTAAGGTCATATTAGGAAGGGTACTGACTTGTGACAGTTCACACTCATGGCGATTTTTAAAGTGCTGCTCGACTGGGAGACCCGGCCACCAACACCATGATGCAATTTCTCACTCAGTCACAATATCCTGACACTGAGCCAACCAGTTTTTTCTCTGTCATATCCTATCGCCAGGCTAGGTATTGACAAGACAGTATCAATTTTACAAGTCATTGGAATAAAAACATGGCAGAAACTCAAGACCGTCAGATTGTTCAGCTTAAAGTTGCATAGTCCGATGGTTTTGAGTTTCTGTCATTTTTCTGAGATAAATATATTAAATTGATTGTTATAATCTACCTTACTTTAGTTTTAAGAAACATATATTTTAAATAGCTAACTTTTGATATATTTGAAGTGTAAACATTTTAATTAGTTTTGGCAAGCACGACAATACTCTGACACCATACGCTTCTGTAGTAACAGGTTCTATTAAATTGGCTCAGTATTCACTTAATAAATGCATCAGTATCTAAGTTAGATATAGACTCAAATCCAGATAATTGTTTTGGTTTTTGAAAATTTGATGCTTCATCGGACTATGCAGCTTAAAGCTTTCCACGCAAAAATAGAATTTGTTCTGTTTTGTCGATTCGGTGAATTTGATATGGACATGTATCAACAATAATAAACAAATATTAAAAAAGCGAAAGGAAGTATCTGGCGCCACTGCTGAGAGTGGTGTCGTGTTTGCCAGCCACTCGTCAGTCGCTTTATTAGTTGGTGGCCTGTGGCTCGCAGATTGAGACAGGTGGACCTGGAACTCTGCGACAAGTATTCTCTTTAGTAAAAAAACAAAACACAAAAAAATACTATTTAAGAAATAGGGGAGGCATGCAGGTTTGCTTTGGAAAAAATAACGGGCAGAGTTCATGAACATATGATATTAATTGGCAGCATGTGGCGCACAGATTGAAACAGGTGGACCTGGCACTCCACAACAAGTTTACAGACACCTCTTCTTTTTAGAAAAAAGATTTAAAAAATAGGGGTCCAGTCTACAGACAACTATCTGAGATTTTCTTCAGGAAAAATAAAGGGCCGGGTTCATGAATATATGATAGTTGGCAGCACGTGGCACGTAGATTGAAACAGGTGGACCTGGCACTCCACACGACAAGTTTGCAGACAACTCTTCTTTTTAGAAAAAATAATTAAATAAGGGTCCAGTTTGCAGACAACTATCTGAGATTTTCTTCAGGAAAAATAAAGGGCCGGGTTCATGAATATATGATAGTTGGCAGTCTGTGGCACGAAGATTGTGACAGGTGAATCTGACACTCCACTCGACAAGTTTACAGACAACTCTTCTTTTTGGTTTTAATAATAATAAAAACTATTTAAAAAATACGAGAGGGTGGAAAAAAGGGAGCGGGACGTAGCTCAGGCGGTAGAGTGTCCACGTGTGAAGGTGTCGGTCATCTTATCGATCCTGCTCAGTGGAACCATTTGCAGTTTGGGTTATTTTACGTTTCAACCAGTGGTCCACAACTGGTTCATGAAAGGCTGTGATATGTGCTGTCCTGTCTGACCCCTTGCTGCTTATCAGAAAGAGTAGCCTATGTGGCGGCAGTGGGTTTCCTCCAAAGAAATATCCACTATTTATTATTTAATATGTTTGACGTCCAATAGCCAATGATAAAAATCGGTGTGCTCTAGAGGCGTCGTTAAATAAAGCAAGCTTCTTATTTGGGAAAAAAAATATATGGCCGAGTTCATGAATATACGGCAGTAGTTGGTGGTCTGTGGCGTGCAGATTGAGACAGGTGGATCTGGCACTCCGTGACAAGTTTACAGACAACTCTTCTTTTTAGTTAAAAACAAACGCACAAAAAAAGAGGCGAGGGGTGCGCAGGTTCTGTTTGGAAAAAATAATGGCCCGGGTTCATGAATATACAGTATTAGTTGGTGGCCTGTGGTGCGCAGATTGAGACAGGTGAATCTGGCACTCCGTGACAAGTTTACAGACAACTCTTATTTTTAGTTAAAAACAAACAACAACAAAACAATATATAGAAAACTAGGCGAGGGGCGCACGGGTTCTGTTTGAAACAAATAATGGGCCAAGTTCATGAATACACAGTATTAGTTGGTGGCCTGTGGCGCGCAGATTGTGAAAGGTGGATCTGGTACTCCACACGACCAGCTGACAGACAACTCGTCATTTCAGGTTACATTTTAAAAGATTATTTTTAAAATAGGGGAGTTTTTTTGTTTGCTTTGTTTTGTGAAAAAAAATATTGGGCCGAGCTCATGAATATACGGTATTTTTTTATTGAATCATCTCAAATCACATGCCTTATGCCGAGATTTGTGGTGATGATGGTTTAATTGAAATGGACACCTAATCCCACATCCCACCCCACTCCACCCCACCCACACCCCACTCCACCCCACCCACACTCTCCTCCACTCCACTCCACCCGCCCCACCTTACCCTCCGGCCGGGATGGCTGAATCGATTGAATCGGTAAGAGCGTCGACTTCTCGTGTGGCAGGTCGTGGGTTGGAGCCCAAGCTGAATCCAACCAAATTCGATGACTTACAGAATTTATACTTGTTGTGACCGAGGCTGGGGCTCGCATTGACAAGAGAGGGTAGTGTTGTTCAGTATCCGGATAATGTGACTGAGTGGGATATCAGGTCAAACTCATAGTGCCAGCAGTCTGGCCTCCAATTGGGGCATCACTATAAAGTCACCATGAGTGTGCGCTCGGACAAATTGGTGGGACATGTTATGACCTTAACATTTTTCCAGGATCTAAAACGTAACCAAGCAAACAAACCGTACTCATTAATTGAGATGTTTATGGTAAGGATGGTTTACTTGTAATGGACGGTTCCCTTCCGCCCGACGCATCCCTCTCCCTCGCCCTCGCCCTCCCTATTCCTCTGTCTCCCCATCTTCCTCATCCCCTTCATCCCCATCTTTCTGTCCCTCCCCTCTCCCCTATAACCCTCCCTCCACCTCTCCCTCTCCGGTCCCGGGGGAAGTGTTACGTATGCGCGGCGTCTGCACGTGGTGGCACCTACTGCCGGCCCAAGTGGTGGCCCCCAGTGGCGGCCCCTAGTGGCGGCTCAAGTGGTGGCCCCTAGTGGAGCCCCTAGTGGCGGCCCATAGTGGCGGCCGGGCTCGTGACATGGCGGCACCGTGTTAGTGCCGACACCGGGATAGGCCGGCCTGGTTATGAGGGATTGACGTACCTCTGCATATATAGACGCCAAAGCCAACACCCACACCAACACCAACACCAACACCATCACCAACACCAACACCAACACCCACACCCCCGCCGCCATTACCCTGTACCTCCACACCCCGCGCCGCAATCCCTTTGCACAAGGGCTCATTCACACCTCGGGGTCTGCCTTCCTTCCTTCATTCCTTCATTCCTTCATTCCCTCATTGCTCCCTTGCTTCCTCCCTTCCTCTATTCCTGTCTTCCTTCCTTCTTAACACGTCACCCTTTTCCACCCACATCCAATTTCACACCACCCTTCTTCACCTAATCCTTTTACCCTCAAACCATTTCACCCAATACCTCACCTCACCCTCACCACACCACACCCCATCCCACCCTATTTCTAATCCCAGCCCTACACAATCTCACCCAGTCCATCTCACCCTCATCCTTTACCCTCACCCTCATCCTTCACCCTCACCCTCATCCTCATCCTCATCCTTCACCGCATCTCACATCAATCATTTGATCACCTCACCTCACATCATCTCACCCAACCATTCTCACATCACCCTCACACTGTCTCACACACCACCTCACCACCCATCTCACACCAGCTCACACCACCTCACCTAATCGACCTGGCCTCTCCCTCACCCTCACACCACACCATCTCACCCTCACCCTCCCCACCCCACGTGGAGGCGGATCCTAGCCATAGCTCTGTGGGATCAATGCATGCTCCTGGCTCGCCTGATTGCCTCTCCAGCATGGCTGTTTGCGTGCGACGTGAAATAGTTCCCATGTATGCAGCAATCCAACCCCCAGCGCAACGTTTAACCAGCAGTTCACCCATCATTTCTAGTAACACGCCCCCAGAAAACCAACATCTAATAACAACAAAGAAACAACGCTAGCGCTCTTATTGCCCTGGGATGCAGACACAATTCTTTGAGGTCCATTGGGTGGCCTCGAAAATGTATATTGCGTTCTCATGTTGATTTATGAAAATGACGACATTACTTTCGCTTTCTCTCTCCCAGGAGCAAAAATAGCTTTGAAGCAAAGAGCCCTGGAAAACAATAGTTATCCTTCATCTAATAGTAATACCCAGATTAAGATTCTATTTATGCTATGCTATTTATCAGTACAACCAGATCACCTCACTTGTGGAATGGATTGGGAAGGGGTAAGGTTGGGGGTTATCCAGTTTTACCTAACTTCAAATCTGCATCCAGACTAATGTTGTCTTGACATGGCAGGTGTCCTGTCATTAGAGGGACAATCGAATGCGACAAAGACAGTTTATATGTTCAATTTTCTTCGCCCACATATAACAGGAGCTCACTGATCATGGGGTCGCTGAAGACAGGCGCTACTGCTGAAGACAGGTGCTACGGTATCTGCGTAGTCTCGCTTAGTACAGCTATTTTCCAACAGTGCATGTTAGACACACATGGGTTATTATTGGTTGGTTGTTTTATGTCCTGGCAACATCTATGGTCATATCAGGATGTGTACCGACTGCTATCCCACTGGGACATCATCTAAGTTCATATCAGGATGTGTACCGACTAGTGATAGTGCACACTCATGGTGACTTCATAGTGCTGTCCCACTGGGAAATCAGGCCGCTGGCACCATGACCCAATATCCCACCCAGTCATATTATCCTGACACTGAGCTAACCAGTCCTTGCCCTATTCTATTAATGCCGAGTGCCAAGCTAGGAAGCAACAAGTATCAATTTTGTACGTCATTGGTTTGACTCAACTGGGAATCCAACTCCCGCCCTTCCGCATTTGAAGCCTGCGTTCTACCCATTTGGCAACCAGATGTGATGGGTGTACTCCGCTACAGGGACCCAATATTTTGAGGTTAAGATTTTGCTCAGCGAATTAATGTAAAACAGGCCATTGGTGAGAGGGTGTACATGTTTACTGTGGAAGTGTTGTGTTCCAGAGCCGGAGGTATGAAGACTGTCTGACATGTGTGCGCTGATGCCTTCATCACGGTCTGTCTGTTAATTGATACTTGTCGATGCGACACTGTCATATGGCAGGACGCGGCTGCGCTGGATGAGCTGATTGTCCTGGGGTGTTAAGTTGTGCCATCAGCACAGAATTGCTGTCACATATAATGAGAGAGCAGAGCTGCTCGTATATATAGGGAGAGAACAGAGCTGCTCGTATATATAGGGAGAGAGCAGAGCTGCTCGTATATATAGGGGGAGAGCAGGGCTGCTCGTATATATAGGGAGAGGGCAGATCTGTCCTCATATATAGGGAGAGCAGAGCTGCTCATATATATAGGGAGAGGGCAGAGCTGTCCTTATGTATAGGGAGGGAGCAGAGCTGCTCGTATATATAGGGAGAAGACAGCTGTCCATATATATAGGGAGAGAGCTGCTCGTATATATAGAGAGAGAGCATATCTGCTCATATATATATAGGGAGAAGGCAATTCTGGCCGTATATATAGGGAGGGAGCAGAGCTGCTTGAATATATAGGGAGCAGAGCTGCTCGTATATATAGGGAGAGGGCAGAGCCGCCCGTATATATATGGAGGGAGAGAGCAGAGCTTCTCCCATATATATATAGGGGGAGAGCCGAGATGCTCGTATATATATTATATATAGAAGCTGCAAGTGTCCTGCCCCCACTATACCTGCCACACTCTCAACACTCACTACACCATCAACACTCACCACAACATCAACACTCACCACACCTTCAACACTCACCACAACATCAACACTCACCACACCGTCAACACTCACCACACCGTCAACACTCACCACACCGTCCACACTCACCACCCCATCAACACTCACCACACCCTCAACACTCACCACACCCACCAGATCTTCCATACTCACATCCGTCCTGATCTGACCTTAGATGTTGCCTGGACATAAAACTCCAACAACCAAATCCATACTCACCAAACCCACCACACCATCGACACTCACCCTCGCCACCCCGGGTATCTAAAGCCACTTAAAAAGAAAATGTAATTCTAGGCAAATCAAATGGCATTCTTGTCGTGGATGGGACTGGCGAGGCCGATAACAGCCTGCATGCCGGGGTATTCGCTGGAAATACCTCAGTAGATAAGCTATCTGAGTGGCTGAGTTATCGCTATAGGTAGTACTGCTTTCGTAATCAGGTGGACTTTTATTGTTTTGATTTACAGAAGGGGAAAAATAAGGAAATTTGATGTATCTAAAGTGATCCTGGTGGAGAGATCTCTAGACTTGTGTGTCTATTCGCGAGTACTGATAATGCGGGAGCTGTCTAGCTTATCGATCCCTTAAACCGGATCTGGATGGAAAGTGTGAGCTTCAATTTCTACACAAGTTTAAAGCTGCATAGTCCGAGAAAATATCAAATTTTCAAATGCAAACCAATTATCTAGATTTGATTTTACATATCTAACTTAGATACTGATGCACTTATTAAGCATTTGTTTCTGCATAGAAGGCAATACTGAGTCAATTTAACAGAACCTGTTACTGCAGAAGTAATTTTCCATGTTTGCACTCAAAATATCTCAAAAGTTTACCATTTAAAGTAAAAGTAAATAATAGTGATCGATCTAATATATTTATCTCAGAAAAAATACCGAAATTTAAAATCATCGGACTATGCAACTTTAAAGTGGTATCGAATTTCTCAGCAGAGTGACTTGCAATTTTCATGTACTCATCACGTTAATATTATCTTTTTAATTTATTTTTATTGCATTCATTAAATGTTTATTGCTACATAGAACTAGAAGTTAAACTTAATAGAACCTGTTACTTCTGAAGCCTATGGTGTCCAGCATTTCGACATCCATGCCAACATTGATGATGTAGTTGGAGGAATGAGACTGGGCACGGTGGCCTAATCGGTAGAGCGCAGGCCTCACGTGTGGAAGGTCGGTTCCCGGTCGAGTCAAACCAATCACTTTAAAATTCATACTTGTCACTTGCTAGCCTGGCGCTTGGCATTAATAGGATATGGCAAGGACTGATTAGCTCAGTGTCAGGATAATATGACGGAGTGGGATATTGGGTCATGGTGCTGGCAGCCTGATTTCCCAGTAGGACAGCACTATAAAGTCACCATGAGTGCACAGTATCACAAGTCGGTACCCGTCCTGATATGACCTTAGATGTTGCCAGGATGTAAAACGTCAACAAGCAAGCAACTGGAGTAATGAGTTTTCTGTAGGATAACTTCAGCTGTATCTAATACATTCTTTTGGATGTGGGTCTGTTAAATAAACTACTTCGGAATCATAGACTAGATGATAGAGGGAATGGGGGGAATGGGTTGGGGGGGGGGGGGGGGGGGGGGAAGAGCGGCTTAGAACCACATTATCCTCACAAGCTGGCTTCTCTGCGCCAACCTTTCAAGAAAGCATGCGTCATCGCCTCAATATATATGCGCATAGGCCATTCGACAGTAATCAGATATGAAAGTCTTGCGCGAACAATATCCTTTGCTGGTATTAATTATTCTCTGGCAGGAATGGAATATTTCCATGAGTATTAATGCTGCTCATAGACATTGATGATCTACACATAGCGCCTAGACAATAACAGCTAGACCAGAGTGTCACGATGGATGTATTTCATATCATTTAGAATTTCTACCGACGTGGTGGCCGAATCGACAGAGCGCGGGGTTCCTGTGTGGAAGGTGGAGAATTCGATTCCTGTTTGAGTTTGTTTTCACCCTTACGGCAAATACAGGGTGAATCTTTTATCTACAGGGATGTAGGAGGTGGAAATGTTGATCTAGAGATGGTTCTGGTTTAACAGCTTTTGAAAAGAACATACACACAGCAAAAAAAAAACCGTCCATTGTAAACTGAACGGGGATCAGGCTCCTAAACCGGTGTGTGGTTAGAGACCTGTTGAGGGCCTGTATTTAGGTACACCGGCGCTTCCGGTGTACACACGGCCTTGGGTGTATAACAGATCGTGGATCATCAGCCACTCCATATTGCAGGACCGGACGCGGTGGCCGAATTGGTGAAGCACAGGCTTCCCATGCGGAAGGTCACGCGTTCGAATCACAGCAGAGTCAAACTAATGACTTATCAAATTGATGTTTGTCACTACCTAGCCTGGCGCTCGGCATTAATACAAATAATAGGATAGGACTAGGACTGGTTATGGTCGAGCAGCACTGTAAAGTCGCCATGAGTGTGCGCTGTCACAAGTCGGTGCCCATCCAGATATGACCTCAGATGTTGCTAGGATGTAAAACAAACAAACAAACAAACACTAAAGTGCAGGTGATATTACGGTGCTGGGATAACACTGGCAGCCAGCCACCTCCAAAACTTTGTATCTGCTGAATGAACACGTGACCATCATAGGCAGAGAACTAGTGTGTGTGTGTGTGTGTGTGTGTGTCTGTGTGTGTGTGTGTGTACATGTGTTTAGGGAGGGAGTATATTTACTAGTGTGTGTGTGTAAATGTGTGTAGGGAGGGAGTATATTTACCAGTGTGTGTGTAAATGTGTTTAGGAACGGAGTATATTTACCAGTTTGTGTAGGGAGGGAGTATATCTACTAGTGTATGTAAATCTGTGTAGGGAGGGTATATATTTACTAGTGTGTAAATGTGTGTATGTAGTATATTTACATGTGTGTGTATGTGTGTAGGGACGGAGTATATTTACCAGTGTGTGTAGATGTGTGTAGGGAGGGAGTATATTTACTACTGTGTGTAAATGTGTGTAGGGAGGGAGTATATTTACTAGTGTGTAAGAAGTATATTTACATGTGTGTGTAGATGTTTGTAGGGAGGGAGTATATTTATGTGTGTGTGTAAATATTTACATGTGTGTGTAAATGTGTGTAGGGATGGAGTATATTTATGTGTGTTTAAATGTGTGTAGGGAGGGAGTATATTTACGTGTGTGTATGTGTGTGTAAATGTGTTTATGGAGGGCGTATATTTACTTGTATGTAAATGTGTGTAGGGAGGGAGTATATTTATGTGTGTCTATGTGTGTAAATGTGTGTATGGAGGGAATATATTTACGTGTGTGTGTGTATGTGTATGTGTGTGTAAATGTGTTTATGGAGGGAGTATTTTTACGTGTGTGTATGTGTGTGTGTAAATGTGTGTAGGGAGGGAGTATATTTACGTGTGTGTGTATGTGTATGTGTATGTGATCCTTATAGGCAGTAAGTTGAGTAACCCATACTAGAAACAGAGGATCATCATCGACAGGCGACCTCACAAAAGCAGAGGACTGGCTGTGTGTGTACAGGTGTGTGTAAATATGTGCTTAGGGAGCAGACGTACTAGTGTGTATACATAATACGTGTGTGTGTGTGTCTGTGTGTGTGTGCATGCAGACGTACATTTTTAAATGTTTTATTTTAAAGTGCATTTTTTATCAAAAACGGCCTCGGTGTCGGTATTTGAGCGAGCTGTCTGTGGAAGTTGGTTGGCTGTTGGAGTTTTCCGTCCTGGCAACATCTAAGGTCATAAACCGGGCGCGGTGGCCTAATCGGTAGAGCGCGGGCCTCGCATGCGGAAGGTCGGTAGTTTGATTCCCGGTCGAGTGAAACCAATGACTTTAACATTGATACTTGTCGCTTCCTAGCCTGGTGCTCGGCATTAATACGATAGGGCAAGGACTGGTTAGTTCAGTGTCAGGATAATGTGACTGAGTGGAATGTTGGGTCATGGCACCAGTGGCCTGATTTCCCCATGAGGCAGCACTATAAAGTTACCATGAGTGTGGACTGTCACAAGTCGGCACATGTCCTGATATGACCTTAGATGTTACCAGGACATAAAACTCCAACAACCAACCAACTCTAAGGTCATATCACCAGTCTGTGGAAGTAGGTTTTAAATCCTGGCAACATCTAAGGTCATATCAGGACGGGTTGAAGTAGGTGAGCAGGCTGAGAGAAGTGGCAAACAGATACTGACCTTTGTAGTCTGAAGCTCAGTGCTCACATTTTTATTTAGTGGACGTGTTGGTAGACCGCGGGATCGTGGGTTCGAACCCTGGTCGAGTCAAACCAATGACTTAAAAATTGATACTTGTCGCTTCCTAGCCAGGAGCTCGGCATTATTAGGATAGGGCAAGGACTGGTTGACTCAGTGTCAGGATAATCTGACTGAGTGGGATATCAGGTCATGGTGCTGGCGTCCAAGTCTCCCAGTGGGGCAGCACTATAAAAGTCGCCTTGACTGCGCACTGTCAGAAATCGGTACTCGTGCTGATATGACCTTAGATGTTGTTAGGGTGTAAGACAACAAACAAACAAAACGGAACAATGTTTAGTGGAGTGGTAGATCCAAGTGCAAAAACTATGCTAATGCTGCCTCATCGTTAAATTAGTTTAACATGTTTCCACTTCAAATATGGGGACCGGATGCAGTGGCTGAATCGGGAAGAGCGTAGTCTTCCCATGTGGAAGGTTGGGAGTTCCAATTTTCATCGAGTCAAACCAATGACTTACAAAATTGATACTTGTCATTACCAAACCTGGCACTCAGCGTAACTATGATAGGGCTATCTATGACTAGTTAGCTCAGTATCAGGATTATGTGACTGAGTGGGAAATCGGGTCATGGTGCCACTGGCCTGGTCTCCCAATGTGGCAGCACTATAACATAACCTGCTCCAAGTCGGTGCCCATCCTGATATGACCTTAAATGTTGCAAGGACGCAAAACCCAAGCAAATGAAGAAACCACTTCAAATATCGTCAATGGTAAAGGCCCAGTCACACCTTACCGGACTCGGGTACCGGACAACTGTCCGGTGAAATACGGCAATGTCCGGCGGTGTCCGGTACAAGTTTTGAACACGCACACAACTTCTACCGGACACCGCCGGACTGACATGTCCGGTTGGTGTCCGATACCCGTCCGTACATGTCCGGTACCCATCCGTTGGTGTCCGGTACCCATCCGGTTCTCGTCTGGTAATGTACGGTGCATGTACGGTACATGTCCGGTACTTGTCCGGTCGCCCGGCAGCAATTGACCCAATTACGCTCCATTTCGGTACATTTTGATACTGTATGTCACCGGAGAGTACTGGACTAGACAATTCTTTGACCGGCGGTGTCCGGTACTCAATCCGGTATGGTGTGACAGGTGCTTTACCCAGTAAAATATGAAGTACGTAAAGCTAACGTAATGTAGATAATAATGATCAACCTACTAATATATAGAACAAATATGTCAGAAACTCAGAACCATCACTTCATGCAGCTTTAATAATTAGGACCATTTCTGCGCTGCTCCTCCCCACTTCATCGCCCTCTCTTTGCAACCCGCTAATCGCTTGTGTGAATGCAGATGCTGTGTTCAGTGCAATACTACTAGTCGTACTACTAACCCTCGTCGGCCCTCTCTCACATGGGGTGTACGTACACACGTGTACACATGTGTACTCGGTGAAGGAGTGGCCCAGGGTCGGGCATGCTAACCCTTTTGGAACAGTTGAAGAGCCTTGTGCAATATGAAAGCCCGTCTCGGCCAAGCAAACCCCCTGCTCACTCAGCAGGGCTGGCCGCCTTCCAGTTCTCCCCATCCACCATCGGGAATGCTTCTGTGTTTGTTGGGGTTTTACGTCCTAGCAACATCTAAGCCTAAGGTCATATCAGGATGGGTACCGACTTGTGACAGTGCGCATTCATGGCGAGTTTGCAGTGCTGCCCCACTGGGAGACCACCCTACAAGCACCATGACCCGATTTCCCACTCGGTCACATTATCCTGACACTGAGCTAACCAGTCCTTTGCTCTATCCTCTTTATGTCGGGCGCCAGGCTAGGTAGCAACAAATATCAATTTTGTAAGTCATTTGATTGACATGACCGGGAATCAAACTCCTGGCCTTCTGCATAGGAAGCCTGCGCTCTTACCGATTATGCCATCGCGTATATTGAGAACGTGAGTGGTCGGGTACTCAGAAGGCTAAAGTCACAAACTGAGACTATATTTTGACTTTTTTTTGTACCTCATTGCCATAGTAACATGAGAGTGGAGGAGGTGAGTTAGGGACAGGGACTGTAACAGACAGATAGATATGGATAGATAGAACAAGAAGTGAGTGAGTTATGATCCTACCGGAGGGGAGTGGGAAGGGGGGGAGGGGGCGGGTACAGCTAGGAACATCATAGGGCATTCATAGTTTTCTTTAGTTCTTTTTGTTTGTGTAAATATTTATTCTTCGGAATAATCTTCTGTCAGCGCCAACGTAGGTCTTCCAAGCAATATAGATAGTTATAAGCAGTATAGTTGAACAATTAATAAATATAAATGGCTAATCTTGGCAGATATTCGTAGTAAATACATGCAAAATTGATTTTGGCATGCATGTTGAAATGTTGGACACGATAGGCTGTATTACCGGTAGCAGATTCTATAAAATTTACTTAGTATATTCCCTTCTATACAGCAATAAATATTTAATAATCGCACAAGTATCTTAAGTTTGATATCTGTGATTGAATCTATTTATGTGTTGACCAGACGGGATGGCCAAATGAGTTAGAGCATCCCTCTCCCGTGTTGGTAGATCGTGGGGTCGTGGGTTCGAACCCTGGTCCAGTCAAACCAATGACTTTAAAATTGATACTTGTTGCTTCCTAGCCTGGTGCTCGGCATAATTAGGATAGTACAAGGACTGGTTGGCTCAGTGTCAGGATAATGTGACTGAGTGGGATATCAGGTCATGGTGCTGTGGCCTTGTATTCCAGTGGGGCAACACTATAAAAGTCACTATGAGTGCGCACTGTCACAAGTCGGTACCTGTCCTGATATGACCTTAGATGTTGCTAGGACGTAAAACAACAACAAAACAAACAACAAATATTTACATGTTTTGGGTTTTACAAAATTGTATGCTTTCATCTGACTATGCAGCTTTAACTTAGGACTGTTGTTGATTAACTCAAAGTTGCATAGTCCGATGGTTTTGAATTTGTGTATTTTTTCTGAGATAAATATATTAGATTGATCATTAGTATCTACTTTACATTAGTTCAAAGTTACTTTTATTTTAAATGGTAAACTTTTGAGATATTTTTGAGTGCAAACATGGAAAATTAGTTTTAGCAAGCTTGCCAAAACTCACACCATAGACTTCTGCAGTAACAGGTTCGGCTAAATTGACTCCGTACTGCTTTCTACACAGAAACAAATGCTTAATAAGTGCATCAGTATCTAAGTTAGATATGTAAAATCAACTATAGATTAAAATCAACTATAGATGATTGGTTTGGTTTTGAAAATTTGATATTTCATCAGACTATGCAGCTTTAAGACTGTTGTTGACTGGCAAAAAAGAGTTTGCGACAAAGTGCTGAGATCGTGGCCACATCCTCCTTGTACAAGCTTATCCATCTTAAGTAGGCAGTGAAGACAAAGGGCGAAAAACACTCTTATTGCCCCATCAAGGCCCAGTCACACCTCACTGGATTGAGGAACCGGGCAGAAACCGGACACTGTCCAGTGAAATACTGCAATGTACGGTTTATATATGGTTGGCATCTGGTGGTGTCCGTTTTGTACGGTGGGAAGTTTTGAACATGCACAAAACTTGTACCGGACACCGCCGGACTGACGTGTTCGGTTGGTGTCCGTTTTGTCCGTTTCATGTCTGGTACCCATCCGTTACGTCTCCGGTTTGCTTCCTGAATAGTCTGTTGATGGTGTTGTGGGAATTTGGTCCGTTAACAGTCCGGTACGTGTCTGTTTGATGTCTGGTCCGTCCGTTTGACATTCGGTTTTCGCCTGTCTGTTCACCATTGCTTGTCCGGTTACATACGGTGTCGTCCGGTTTCGTCTGGTGGCTATTCATTTATGTACGTTCCTTGTCCGTTTAGTGTCCATTTCGTCTGGCTCCCTTTGCAACATTTCGACACATTTCGGTACATTTTGATACCGAACACCAACGGACTAGACAATTCTTTGTCCGGTTGTGTCCATTGCTCAATCCGGTAAGGTGTGACAGGCACTTCACACACACACCGACTACCTGTTCAACTCACCAATGGGACCGGAGACAATGGCTGAGACTAAAAGCACTGGCTCGCTTCCCATGTGGGAGGTTGTATGTTTGGACCCCGACCGAGTCAATCTTTTTGTACTACATGTAGTTTATTCAGTGAATAATGCCTTTTGTCAGTGCCAGAACACTGGTCTTCCAGCGTTTCAGTACAATTTGTTGGTTCATAAATGAAAATATCAGTTGCAATAATAACCACATGAAAATCCTGTTCGATCATAGAAACATAATATAAATAAACTATTAGTTGTAATGGTAACTGCGTTCAATTCCGGTTCAACAAAAGTATTATGTACTCGGTGAATATGCATCAAATGGTATTGCATGATTCTAGAATTGTCTTTAAACATTTCTTTCTTCCTTTGTCTTTCTCTCTCGACTTACAAAAAAGGATACTTGTCACTACCTAGTCTGGCGCTCGGCATAACTAGGATAAAACAAGGACTGGTTAGCTCAGTATCAGGATAATGTGGCTGAGTGGGATGTCGGGTCATGGTGCCAGTGGCCTGGTCTCCCAGTAAGACAGCGCTATAAAGTTGCAAGTCCGTCCCTGTTCTTATATGACCTTATATTGCTAGGATATAAAAAATCAAATAAACTAACTTAACCGCTGGTGTAATCTGAAGCCTGCTATAAAAGAAACCATATCACAAACTTGTATACAAAGAAATATATTTAAAATTGTAATTTAAAGCACAAAAGCTGACATGTGATGAGGTGCTAATCCAGAGAGTGTGCGATCACAACGGCGTGCTGTGCTGTGCTTGTGGTAAATAAGCATTTCTTTCAGAGTAGAAAGCTTCCATTGAGTGCCTAGTATAGACGGTTCGTTGAGGTTAAGAAGCACTATTCTTTGTTGTGAAATGAACAAATGTTGACAGCGTGAAAATACAGGGATGAAAGTTCTGTGATTTCGCAGATTTCTGCGATTTAACAAATATTTACCGATTAACGGTAAACAAAATGCCCGGAATCAGGATGTGTATGACAACAGATGGTTCGTTTGAATCTCGTTCTTATATGACCTGAAATGTTACTAGAACAGAAAACCCAAATAAGAAATATGGGCGATAATATAGTCACAAGGATAGTTGAAACCTGACTTCTGGCATTTCCCCCGCGTTTCGCAGACAATGCTAATTCTTCGGGGGGTTGGGGGGAATTTATGTTCTCCCAGAAATTCGCCGTCTGTGTAATGATCTCTGCTTGGTTTCCGCTTTTTTTTGTTGCCAAAGACCTGAGTATCAGGATAATCTAACTGAGTGGGATATCCGGTCAATGTGCTGGTGGCCTGGTCTCCCAGTGGGGCAGCACTATAAAGTCGCAATAAGTGCACAGTATCACAAGGCACTACCCATCCTGATATAACCATAGATGTTGCTAGGATATAAAACCCCAACAAGCAAACTGATTGGGGTGCGGCTTACAAGGCTGGCCGACTGTTACATGGCCTGTAATTGGTGTGGCTGATTTGACCTTGATTAGGCTGCACCTGTGAATGCAGCTGTTGATCAGTGCATTAGCCTTCGATTAATTGGTTCAAATGTAGCTCACTATATCTGTTACTGTGTGGATCAATATGGACCATGCCTTATAGTTATAATGGAGTCTGAAGGTCATAGGTTACTTGCCTTAAGATGTCAAAGCAGCGCCTAGCTTCTATGTATCTAGGTGTTCGCAGATGCGTACCACCTGCGATTACAAATTTATAAAAAATGTAATTAAAAATATATATGATGTTTCGTAGCGTTTTATTCCAGTGGTGTTTTATTCCATCACCGAAAAAGTGTGCGTACCACCTGAAAGTCCAATTCTAGGCCCCCTGTCAAGGTCATTCTGATTGATCAGTGGCATCATACATGATCAGTGAGCGGACAAAGCATGGGTGTGTGAATTGTGAGTTATGGTTAGTGGTCCGTAAGTGATGTATGTGCTTAGTGGCTGGTCAGTGAGTAATGTGCCTTGTGATTAGTGGTCAGGATGTCCGTGCAGTCATCGGTCAGAGAATTAATAAGTGCAATGATCGGTCAATATTTTTATATACAATATTTGATTGATGCATTTCACAGGAATGAGAGTTTTCGGTCTCGGCAGATTTCCATTTTTGTTGTTTAGTGGGTTTAATTTTTTTTTCAATATTTGGATTGGTTATGTAAAACGTCTAAGGCTGAATAGAAAAAGCAGGTGGGGGTGAGGGTGAGGGGGGTTATCCTTCAGTCGTGGTCGCAAATGATTGGCTGATGGGTCTGAATTAATTAATTTTTCCCTGCTTTTATTTTGTTGTTTTTCCCATTCCCAATTCAAATTCTCATCCTTTGTTCAGTCTAGGAATGTATATCCTCAATAAGCAAAGAGCAATGAAGCTTTAAGCATAATAAGAGGTAATTTGTATGCGCAGTGAGCAGTCAATGAGTCATTATTTCACACAGTAACCTGTCATGGAAGTTTATTCTGTGCAATAAGATCAGGGAAGATGAGTGTTCCACATTCTGCCATAGAAAGATGGGTATTCCGAGTTCTGCTGGTCCCTTATGGCCCTGTCACACTCTGACGAATTGAATAAGGGTATGCCGACGTATGTGATTTTGCGCAAAGACACACTGGCATACGGCGGGAAATTTTGAACATGCTTAAAATTGTTAACGAGTACTACTCATGCCAAACATACCCATAACTTGTCTCAGTGTACACCACCGTATTGTTAATGAATGCTACTTATGACAAACGTACGCATAACTTGTCTCAGTGTACACCACCATATTGTTAACGAGTACTACTTATGACAAACGTACCCATAACTTCTCTCAGTGTACACCACCCTATTGTTAACGAATACTACTTATGACAAATGTACCCATAACTTGTCTCAGTGTACACCACCATATTGTTAATGAATACTACTTATGCCAAACATACCCATAACTTGTCTCAGTGTACACCACCGTATTGTTAATGAATACTACTTATGACAAACATACTCATAACTTGTCTCAGTGTACACCACCATATTGTTAATGAATACTACTTATGCCAAACGTACCCATAACTTGTCTCAGTGTACACCACCCTATTGTTAACGAATACTACTTATGCCAAATGTACCCATAACTTGTCTCAGTGTACACCACCATATTGTTAATGAATACTACTTATGCCAAACGTACCCATAACTTGTCTCAGTGTACACCACCATATTGTTAATGAATACCACTTATGCCAAACGCACCCATAACTTGTCTCAGTGTACCCCACCATATTGTTAATGAATACTACTTATGCCAAATGTACCCATAACTTGTCTCAGCGTACACCACCATATTGTTAATGAATACCACTTATGCCAAACGTACCCATAACTTGTCTCAGCATACACCACCGTATTGTTAATGAATACCACTTATGCCAAATGTACCCATAACTTGTCTCTGCGTACACCACCGTGTTGGCGCAGAATTACATACGGCGGTATACGCTTATGCAATTCGTCAGAGTGTGACAGGGCCTTTAGGAAGAACTGAAGCTGTGACCCAGCAAGCTGTGACCCAGCAAGGTGTGACCCAGCATGCCGGGTCACAGCTTCGGCTGACATACCGGAAGTTGGGGTTGGTCCCCCTCACAACCCTATTCTTACTCTCTACAAATGATACTTTTTCGCCTATAGACATACGCTTCCCGATTACCAAACTTGATATGGTTTTTGCTCTATATTTGTTTCTAATGTGGATTGGCGTGAAATGGGCATGAGATTATCTTCACAAATATTTTACATTAGAAAAAATACCACTTTGTATATATATATATATATATATATATATATATATATTCAACAGCACCTCCCAACTTCCGGTGTGTAAGCTGAAGCTGTGATCCGACGTGGTTTACACACTGGATCGCAGCTTCCAGGGACCAGTGGACGCAAACTCGAAATACCCGAAATACCTTAAATACCTCTGCAATGACCTCTCCGCGCCCCATCAATTATGACATGCGCTGTTCGAGTTGGTCAGTGAGTTAGCTGCCCTTGATGGCTGAGTCTGACCTGTGATTCACCGTGTACATATGGCCTAGCGCTCAGCGTCTCAGACCCCACATCCCACATTGATCAGTACACACTGGCTTGCAGCTTCTAGTGGAAACAAACTCAAAATACTAGAAATACCTCCGCAATGACCTCTCAGCGCCCCGTCCCTTATGACGTGTGCTCTTTGAGTCGGTCAGTGAGTTAGCTGCCCTTTGCTGACTGTGTGTGACCTGTGACTCATATGGCCTAGCGCTCAGCCTTTCGGACCCCATGTCCCACATTGATCACTGAAAACTGCGAGCCAGTGTGTACTGGAGACAGATTTAGAAATATCCTAAATACCTCTGCACTGACCTCTCAGCGCGTCACACCTTAAGCTAGGATTCCTTACACACGGTATGCGGCAAGCGGTATGCGAATGCGAATGCGGCAAAAAATCGAAACGCCTTGAAGTCAATGGGCTACAACCCTTACACGCGGTATGCGTATGCTAATGCGAATGCGAATGCGACAACTCGATCGGTCCCTGTAGCGATCGGTGCGGCATGCGGCACGGGGGTGCGAATAGAAAAGCATCAGTCGCATTTGTCCATTGATATAAGGCTGGAGGAGGCCACTGATAATTACGGACAGCCGGGACAAGGTGGAGCGCGGACCTGTTAGGAAGCAGTCTCCAAGGCTGCTGAGTGGAAACATATGGTAGTGGTGGTGGTGGGGGTTCGGGTTGCTAAAAATGCTACCAGAGCCACAAAAATATGAATACTTATCTATAATTTGGTTATAATAAAGGTAGGAACCCCCACGAGTAGAAATAGCACACATAAAGACAAAATAATGGTTTTGTTGACCGAAAAGGACGGTCCTAACATGGCTCAGTTTAGGATGTTAGGACCGTCCCAATCGGGAGACTGACGGTTAGGGGAAAGCTAAAAATGCTACCATATGCACATAAATATGAATACTTATCTATAATTTGGTTATAATAAAGGTAGGAACCCCCATGTGATGTACAAAAAGGTACATAGATATAAATGCAATATTTGGTCATATAGAGTGCAGTGAGGAGTATACTCGTTTATTTTTATTTTTTAAATATAGCCAGTCGTGTGCCGCATGCCGCATGCTGTGTAGAAGGAATCTTCCCATTCGCATACCGCATGCCGCATGCCGCATGCCGCTTACCGCGTGTAAGGAATCCTAGCTTTATGGTGTGCTCTCTTCGAGTCGGTCAGTGAGTTAGCTGCCCTTTGCTGACTGCGTCTGACCTGTGATTCACCGTGTACATATGGGCCTAGCGCTCAGCGTTTTGGACTCCGCGTCCCACATTGATCAGTCAGCGTTCTTGGCCGGTGTTTTGGCAGTGTCTGTAGTTGTTTGGCCAGCACCAGCCTTCCATTGATTGATCCTTGTCGGATTGCCAATGCCTCTCAGACTGGAGGCGCCATGATCGGGATGGGCCACTGGAGTGTCATTACGGTGTCAGGGGGCGCGGCCACTAAACCTCACTTCCGCATACTCACCCTCAGCAACTGGCTCTCCTTCCCCCCTCCCCCACCCACCCGCCCGCCCGCCCGCCCGCCCCAGACTCACCAGATAGTCGCCATTCACTTGCGGGCTGGCGGAGCACAGCAAATAATAGTCAAACAAATTAACACGAGGGGAAGGGAAGGGACGGATGGGATGAGGAGGGGAGGGGTGGAGTGGGAGGGGTGGATTGGGAGGGGTGGAGTGGGGGGGGAGCGGAGGGAAGGAGTGTGGAAGGGAGGTGGGGGGCGGAAGGAAGGGAAGGAGTGGGAAGGGGGAAGGGGAGGTGGTGGAGTGGGGAGGGGGCGGACCGGAAGGGAAGGAGTGGGGAAGGGGAGGTGGTGGAGTGCGGAGGGAAGGGAAGGGAAGTGGTGGAGTGGGAAGGGGGCGGAAGGGAAGGAGTGGGGAAGGAGAGGTGGTGGAGTGGGGAGGGGAAGGAAGGGAAGCGGAGGTGGTGGAGTGGGGGGCGGAAGGGAAGGAATGTGGAAGGGGAGGTGGTGGAGTGCGGAGGGAAGGGAAGGGAAGTGGTGGAGTGGGGCGGAAGGGAAGGAGTGTGTGTGTGTGTGATTGAGAGACTGAGTGAAACATACAGAGAGAGACATACAGAGAGAGACATACAGAGAGAGACATGCAGAGAGACATACAGAGATATAGACATACAGAGAGACATACAGATAGAGACATACAGATAGAGACATAGAGAGAGCCATACAGAGAGAGACAGACATACAGAGACAGAAGAAGAGACATACAGAGAGAGAGAAGAAGAGACATACAGAGAGAGACAGACATACAGAAAGAGGCATACATACTGAGAGAGACAGACATACAGAGAGATAGAGACATACAGAACGATAGAGACATACAGAGAGACAGAGACATACAGAGAGAGACAGAGGCAGATAGATATACAGATAGATATACAGAGGGGGACATATATTTAGACAGAAACAAGCAGCCAGAGGAAGCCCGATGGAGATAGAGTCGGAAACAAGGACCAAGGGACAATGGCCGCGAGAGACTGACAAAGACAATGGAAAACAAAGATGGACAAAGACAAAAAAAAGAGACGAAGACAAAGGAAGCAGATAAATAGAGAGTGGGAGGGCGGGTGCGTGTGTTGAAATGGTGTGGGGGTGCTGTATTTTGTTGTTATTGTTGGTGTTGTTGAGGTGGTGCCCCCCCCCCCCCCCCGCTATCATTAAACCCTAGTCACGCTTCCCTTGCCTAGCCCTAAACCCATGGGATGGCCGTGAGATGTGCCTAGTATACATAGCCATCATCGCCCCTTTCCCTCGGTTCTACTAGTGCCTCAGCTTCAGAGATCATTACACAACGGCAGCTCGCCACTTATTGGCTTTTTCCATAGTTTGTAGCTCCCACCACCACCACCACCACCACCTCCTCTCCTTCTTTGTTGAGGCCGGCCGCAGCGTATTCAGACGTCTGGGGAGGAAGATTGTACATTAACCCAGGATCAATGAGAGCTTCATTGTTTCTTCCCCAGTCACGGAGCACATCGGCAGAGCGTAGGCCTCCCGTGCGGGAGATCAGGGAGTTCAATTCCCAGTCTAGTCAAAACAATGACTTACAAAATTGATACTTGTCGCTTCCTAGTCTGTCACTTGGCAATAATAGGATAGGCCAAAGACTGGTTTGGTCAATGTCAGGATAATGTGACTGAGTGAAATATCAGGTCATAGTGCTGGTGGCCTGATTTCCCAGTGGGGCAGCACTATGAAGTTGCGGTGAGTGTGCACTCTCAGAAGTCGGTACCCGTCCTGATGTGACCCTAGACGTTGCCATGACATAAAACTCCAACAACCGACCAACCAATCAATCAATATGCGCTTCATTGTTTTTTCCCCTGAAAAAAGAACCAACTCTATCTACATTGATTGATCCTAGTTTCCTTTGTAGCATAATACGTTTTTTAATATCATCATCTTATTTTATGGGGTAGGGTGCGAGGGCTACAGGCATATAACTTTGCTTATCATTTTTAGTTACATTTATAATTTCATTGTTGCAATTGATTGTGAGTTTTTACATTCTTTGTGGCTATCCTTTGGATCATGGATTTCGAACCGTGGTCGAGTCAAACCAATGACTTAAAAATGTATACTTGTCATTTCCTAGCCAGGCGCTCGACATTATTAGGAGAGGGCAAGGACTGGTTGGGCCAGACATAATGTGACTGAGTGGGATATCAGGCCATGGTGCTGGTGGCCTGTTCTCCCAGTGGGACAGCACTATAAAGTCGCCATGAGTGCACACTGTCACAAGTCGGTGCCAGTGCTGATATGACCTTAGATGTTGCCAGGACGTAACACTCCAATGCCCAAGACCTGCTGATTGCTCTGAATACATGGTCGCCTGGGATACATGTGCTAATGTTAGCGTTTTGATGAGAATGAAAATCATCAATCAATCTTTTCCAAAATAACAGCATTTTTATGGCTACAATCATCATCAATCAATCAACCAATCAGTCATCCTCATCCAAAATAACAGCAGATTTACTGATTGCTCCGAATATAGTCAGTCGAATGGGCTAGGCTCATGTTACCCTTTTGATGAACATTTGAAATTAGTTTTTAAAGTCTGAATTGTGTTGAAGTGGAATTTGGTTAATAGTAATACCCAATATTATGGTAGGGGAGTGGGGTCAGTGACCTGGCACATGACTGCTTGGCAGACAAATGAGAACACCTTATCGAACCGACATGGGTGGGTATTGTTTTTTTTTGGCGTATGAATTTTTCGTATGTGCTTTTTTTTTTTGTGAGTTGCGTAGCACATATCGACTTTTATATGGCAGCATATTTACTTCAAATGCTGCATGGATTCCGATATTGAACCAACTTGGGTGGTTTTTTTTTTGCATAGCGGGTTTTCTTGGGTTTTTTTTCATGGGTTTTTGTTTTTTTTGGGTGAGAGGGGGGGGGGGGGGTTTGTGGAACGCATTTGCCATTTTATATGGCAACATATTTACTTCAAATACAGAATGTATTCTGATATTAGAAACTGAGGGACATTATAGATCATTTCCACCGCCATCCTGCCCTCTGATAGCAATTTTTAGAATAGCCTGCCCTCTGATGGCAATGTTTGGAACTAATGTTGTGAGTTGCAGCTTACTGCTACATGCTCTGTGAAAAGGGTATCATAGATGATAGAGGTTTTTCACTACCAACCTACCTTCTGATGGCAATGTCAAGAACTAGTTGTAAAGACTACGTCTCCATAAAGTAAAGTTGAATCCTTCCTCCAGTTACTAGTTTTACCACCCGTTGTGGTCACCAGTATGTAAAGTCTACATCTCGAATATGTGGTTCTGTAGGCAGGCTATATAGTGCAATCAATACAGACAAAGAGAAAGGAAGAGTATAAAGTGTGAAAAAAGAAGAGAGAGTCAAGCCCTCTGGTTTATTATTTATATGGTACATGGGTACAATATCACCCCACCATTTCCCCCCAATGGGAAACAAGCATTATTAGCTCTACCAATAGAGATCCACGTTAAAAAAAAAAATCCCCATTGGTGTAATAATCGCGGCTTGATTTCCACGTTTTTTGCTGGAGACCTCTTTCATCCATGGAAACCTTCAAGAAAAAAAACAAAAGAACATTCACATTCACCATACACTTAGAAAACCCGGGTGGTAAAGAGATAGTAACACTGATAGTAATATTGAGAAATCCATGGGCTGGGTGGGGCGGGGGTGGGGCGGGGGTGGGGCGGGTCGGGTCGGGCGGCGTTTTATGCAGTGACCTCTTGTTATTATAGGCATCCTTTGCATGAAGGTGGTGTGTGTAGGTGGATGTGTGTGTAGGTATGTGACTGACTGACTGACTGACTCACGTGTATGGACGTGTGTGACTGACTCGTGTGTGTGTGTGTACGTGCGTGCGTGTGTACGCACTGTGCGTTAAAGGTGCATAATCCGATGGTTGTGGATTTCTGCCATATTTTAAGATAAATAAATTAAGTTGATCATTATAAATTAAGTTGATCATTACAATGTACATTCACACCTGTCCAGTAGGGGTGAATGACAACCATGCCTAAATCAGCAAAACCTGCTTCGATAGGAATTCACTGTGAAGTTCCAGTGTACAGTGTTTTTCTATATAGGCACACAGTTGAAAAATAGAATATAAAAAATAAGATGGTGGTCACAGAAAGCTCTGAAATCGACTTTTAAATTTGATCAATCTACATGATTTTATCAATTAATTACTCCAAAAGTATGATACAAAATTATGGTAAAGTGTTTGAGCGATATATCTAGCATATTACTTTTATTGGGTTGCAAAATCATATGGTTATTTCTATAACCTAGCCTTCCAACGATTTTCCTGAAGGGTTGTAGCAGCCAGACCAGACGGGATGGCCGAATGAGTTGAGCGTCCATCTCCTGTTTTGGGAGGTCGGGGGGATCCGATGATGGCAGTGGCAAGAACTAATGTTGTGGGCAGCTCACAGCTCGTGGGTTCGAACCCTGGTCAAGTCAAACCAATGACTTAATAATTGATACTTTTCACTTCATGGCCAGGTGCTCGGCATTATTAGGATAGGGCAAGGACTGATTGGCTCAGTGTCAGGATAATGTGGCTGAGTGGGATATCAGGTCATGGTGCTGGTGGTCTGGTCTCCCAGTGGGTCAGCACTATAAAGTCACCATGAGTTCGCACTGTCACAAGTCAGTGCTTGTCCTGATATGACTTTAGATGTTGCTAGGATGTAAAACAACAACAAACAGCAACCCTGTCACAGAGACAATAATGTGAGAGTAACCAGCATTGAGCATGTCCTCGAAAGCTACCTGTATGCAGCGTCTGTCTGTGTTTGGTGGGGGTGGGGATGGGGTGGGGGAGTACAGGAGAGGCACATGACCTCATGCTACAGTCATGCCATGACATTGTGCCCTGTGGCTGAAACACAACATGCAGACACATGTGTATAAAGCAAGCACGCTACCATGTACTGCACAACACGCCTCAGGTACCAATGCTTTTATATATATCGGCTTTAAGCCTTCACGTGTATAAAGAGGAGCAGCCGAACATGAATATTGTTATGTATTGGATGACACCAATTAAGGTAGATGGCCATGCGCATAATTCTGGAAAGCTGTAGCAGAGTACGGTGCAGTTAGTATGCATGCAGTGCATTGCATCTACTGATACCTGGACAGGGTGGCTGGATCGCTAAGAGTACTGGTTGGCTTCCCGTGCTGTGGGTCGTGGGTTCGAATACTGACCAAGTCAAACCAATGGCTCAACAAAATTAACACTTGTCGCTGCCTAGCCTGGTGCGTGGCTAGGCTATGGCAAGGATTGGTTTGCTCAGTATCAGGATAATGTGACTAATTGGGATAGCAGGTCATAAAGCCAGTAGTTTCTGAGTGGATAGCACTATAAAGTTGATATCAGTGTGGCAAGTCGGTACCTGTCATATGACCTTAGATGGTGATGTAAAACACAAACAAACAAACAACAAACAAACGAAACCACTAGTCAATGTTTGGTCAGCTCTTGATATTACTTCTAGCCATTGAGTTTGAAAATCTTTGAAGTGCATAGTTTGTCAACAAAGATAGGCCAGATTCAGTTAGGTTGGTAAAGATTTGCTTGAGGCTGTGATGCACCGCCTCTGAGAAAGATAACTGCATGAAACTGCTGTCTTATCCTCCATATGTACACCTAGTTGTGAGGCTCTCTCTATATTATAAGCACATAGCGGTGTGAGCTCAGAGAATATTCATAGGTCCTTGTAATATGCAGATTGATCTGATTCCTGTCCATAAATCATGCAAGCTGTTGGATTCTGTATATGCCATACTCATTAGACCCATTGTTGGGTGATGAATGGGCCGCTCTGCATTCTTCCGGTATCGATTCCTCAGGTCTGATCGAAGGCTGGCCACAATACGAGTGTGTGACTGTGTGAGACCGCGAGACTGTGTGAGACTGGCAGTTGGTTCGAACAAGGTGCTCGCTCAACAGGCAACGCACTCGTCCAGGGTAGCTGTTTATGGTTAAATGAGCAGCTCTCCTGACCGGATATGACAGCTTTCATGTGTGAAAATTAACATAGGTGGAAGAGCACCTCCCTGTTGGTTGACTTTTGGAAGTTTGGTGAGCTAGGCAGTTGAATGATGATCCATTCGGACATTCAGTATGGAGCAGCTCATTCTGTATTAGGTAGTTCATGGTTCAGTACACAGTTTATGCTAACAGGTGATGAAGTAGTGAATGCCAGTTGTACTACACCGAGGCAGCATGTTATAGGTTTGAAGCTAGCTCATGTGATAGGTTGAGCTGCTCATCCCCAGTTAGTTAAGGTATGACTGGGGATGAGGACTTATTACTTTGAGTAGCTCTTTTAGGTGACCGGGGAATAACTTGTGTGTGTAGCTGTGGATCAGTTTGTGTATGATCTGCCAAGGTGTATAGGGGGGTAGGAAGAAGCCCGTGTAGGGGGATGTAGAACAGTGTGTAGGAGGCTGTAGAGCAGCTCGTGTAGCTGGCTGTAGAGAAGCGTGTGTAGGGGGCTGTAGAGCAGCGTGTGTAGGTGGCTGTAGAAAAGTGTGTAGGGGGCTGTAGAAAAGCGTGTGATGGAGCTGTAGAAAAGCATTTGATGGGGGCTGTAGAGAATCGTGTGTAGGGGTCTGTAGATAAGCGTGTGTAGGGACCTGTTGAGAAGCGTGGGATGGGGACTATAGAGCAGCCCATCATGGGGCTGTAGAGACGCATGTGATGGGGGCTGTAGAGAAGTGTGTGTAGGGGGCTGTAGAGCAGTGCGTGTAGGGGACTGTAGAGCAGTGTGTGTAGGGGGATGTACAAAAGTGTGTGTAGGAGGCTGTAGAGAAGTGCGTGTAGGGGGCTGCAGAGAAGCATATGGTCACTTCTCACAAAACTGCAACATTTAGAGTTCTGAGGGGGTATTCTAGGAATTCTTTATATCATTTCAGCTCTAAGCTGATTCTATTCACTACATATTGGTACATTAGTGACAGAATTTGGGCAAGTTAACTCTAAGAATTGACCATTCTGTGACTATTTGAAAAATAAGGTTCCTTACTGACTATAACCGTCCGTCTGCACTTATTTCCATGTACATAAAGCCTAGATATACCTATTTAATACCTGTTAACCTATGATTTCTTAATTTATATACATGTTCAACATATTTGTCAATGTAAATATGTCAGAAATATTTCCTACGTTTACATTTTTATTTCATGGTGAAGGACTAAACTTATCTGTACCACCCACAACTATGCTGTTTTTTCTACTTAACTATGTACTAGTTGCTCCAATTAATAGGTAATAGCATCTTTTCCTTAGAAAAAATGTTCAATTATATGCCACAATCTTGCGCTTTTCAGAAAAAAAAAACTTTATTCTCCTAGCATAAAGCACTTTTTAGGGGTAACCATTTTATTCTTGCAGACGGACGGTTATAGACATTCATATTTCCAGTAATATGTAGTAAATAGTAATATATAGTAAATAGGACACTGACTAAAGACATTTAGTTTTAACATTCCTTATGCCTATAACACACAGTGTCCACATCAGATGGGTATATTCCAGTAGGTACCATGGTCATAGTACAGATATTTTTATTATTTAAATAGCGGAGACGGACGGTTATGCAAATAACCTGTAAAGAATACAAAAAATACACATCCGAGTTAAAAATAAATAAACCCAGTGTTGGAACCTATTAGAATATGCCATAGGCACAAACAAATCACTTAACTTTAATATATTGTTTCAGCACTGTAGCTATGGGGGCAAAAACTGGCCGGAGACGGACGGTTATGGTGAAAGTAATTTTAGATAGGTTTAGATAGGTATATTCCAGAAGGTACAATGGTCATAGTACATATATTTTAACATTCATTATGCCTATAGCACAGTGTCCACATCAGATAGGTATATTCCAGAAGGTACCATGGTCATAGTACAGATATTTTTAATATTTAAATAGCGGAGACGGACGGTTATGCAAATAACCTGTAAAGTATACAAAAATACACATCCGAGTTAAAAATAAATAAACCCAGTGTTGGAACCTATTAGAATATGCCACAGGCACAAACAAATCACTTAACTTTAATATATTATTGCAACACTGTAGCTATGGGGGCAAAAACTGGCCGGAGACGGACGGTTATGGTGAAAGTAATTTTAGATAGGTAGGTATATTCCAGAAGGTACAATGGTCATAGTACATATATTTTAACATTCCTTATGCCTATAACACAGTGTCCACATCAGATAGGTATATTCCAGAAGGTGCCATGGTAATAGTACAGATATTTTTATTATTTAAATAGCGGAGACGGACGGTTATGCAAATAACCTGTAAAGTATACAAAAAATACACATTCGAGTTAAAAATAAATAAACCCAGTGTTGGAACCTATTAGAATATGCCATAGGCACAAACAAATCACTTAACTTTACTATATTGTTGCAACACTGTAGCTATGGGGGCAAAAACTGGCCGGAGATGGACGGTTATGGTGAAAGATATAAATTGTATTATTTAAATAGTGGAGACGGACGGTTATGCAAATAACATGTAAAGTATACAAAAAATAAACAGAAATAAATAAACACAGTGTTGGAACCAGTTATACGGCTTCATATTTCCTCTGAGCCAATATGGTTTCCTCCACCGGAATGTCGAGAAGCTTCCCAATGGGTAAGGGATTTGACACCACCATGAGGACATCAGTTTTGTCCACCTTCCCGCGGTCAGTTTGGCCCCATTTCCACCTGCCCCTGCATGGTGTCATGTAGCTGATGTAGTAAGAGCTCTTCTTTATCTTGAGCACTTTGGCTAGGTACCATCTATGCCCATACGGTACAGCAAGATGACTTCCTACCTCAGCTACTCGTTTCTCCACCACATCTAGCTCTACCTCTCCCCTTTCACCCACCACTGCCTCACTCACCTCCTCCACCACTGCCTCTCCCGTTTCCTCCACCACTACTTCTCCCCTTTCCTCCACCACTGCCTCTCTCGTCTCCTCCACCACTGCCTCTCCCCTTTCCTCCACCACTACCTCTCCCCTTT
Source organism: Branchipolynoe longqiensis (assembly GCA_030323885.1). Lineage (NCBI taxonomy): Eukaryota > Metazoa > Annelida > Polychaeta > Phyllodocida > Polynoidae > Branchipolynoe > Branchipolynoe longqiensis. The sequence goes on from CM059188.1 coordinate 117,781,843, forward strand.
CCTCCACCACTACCTCTCCCCTTTCCTCCACCACTGCCTCTCTCGTCTCCTCCACCACTGCCTCTCCCCTCTCCTCCACCACTACCTCTCCCCTATCCTCCACCACTGCCTCTCCCCTCTCCTCCACCATGACAGACAGTCCAGTTCTCTTCCATCCTTGGCAAGTTGGGTGAAACTGTCCTTTAGTGTAGCAGCACTCCTTGAAACATGAAGTGCTGCGGATAAAGATACCACAATCGGGACCAGGCACCATGGCATGGGCAGCCATGATGCCACGCACCTCCTTTGCGTTCCATTGGCTGAGTTCCTCACTACACTTCTGTATCTCAGCCTCACCAACTTCCAGAAGGGTCATTGCTGTGTTGGCAGCGTTGATCTCGTGACAGAACTGGGCACTGTTTGAGATCAACTTGCCAGCCTTTACCAGGTTATCAGCTTTCTTCTTTATTCCGCCACCGACTCCATCGCACGGCCCCTTCCCATGACCTGCCTCTAGCCATGTCCATGAGGCTTTGACCCCAAAGAGGATGGGGAAGTTTGCCAGTAGAGCTGCAATGGACCGATTGCGGTACTGGGAAGTTGGTGAGTCTGTGATGAAGTGTAGGATTTCGAGTGAAGGAAGCCATTTTGTTATCTCACTCATCACGCTCTTAATGAAGGCGAATGTTGTTGGCACCGAGTGTGCGGTGACATTTGTCACACCAACAAAACTCTTAGCCATCAGCTTCCCATCCTGCCTCGTGAGAACAACCATCGGATGGATGCTCACTTGAGCCTTATCAAAGTATGCGGAAGTTATCTCGTTCGCATACTTGCAGGCCCAGTTTTCTGCATAATCCATTTGGATTGATGCCTCCTTCCCCTCCATCATGATCTCCTTCACCCGCCTGACTTCTGCGTACTGGGTTGTAACCCGCCTGCAGTGGTCACGGAACTCAGGCATGTTCCTGATGAAGTTGTCTGTGAACTCGTTGAGTTCTTGTGTGACAGCAGACAACTTCACCTTGACATACTCCTTTCCCTTGTGTTGCACTGGTTGAGTGGCCCAAGTGCGGAAGTTGACCTCTTCCTTGCCCAGGCCAAGGAGTTTATGACGAATGGCCTTGTCTTCCATTTCGACAAGCACCGCCGGAGACTGTGGGAGGACCTTCACAGCCTCTACCATCAATGCAACATTTGCATGTTTTTGGCAGAGGCATTGGTGCCTCTGTGTGTACCGGATAAGCCGGATATTTCTTGGCCTTGCCCGACAGAACACAGCCCGAGATATCCTTATCTCAGGGAAATGTGCAAGGAATTTCCGGTACAAGTTGTCCAGGGTATCGGTCAAGGCAAAAGTGCCGCTTCCCCGGACCTGCACCTTCTTGGAGGGCAATTCATAGCTATTGTCTGGCTGTTTGAGGAATTCCACCACTAGTGTCATCTTTGAACGTGCAATGGAAGACTTCATGGTGGACTGCTTGCGTCGGTTGAATAGATAGTTCCTCGCCAGTCCAATCGTCTTACATATTCCCGATGTAACCCCTCGTGTTGAACTTTTCCCTCCAAAGAGGGCCTTCTTTAGCTTTGGTGGTGCCTTCCGAACTTGGGATGCGGTTTCAGTGAGGGGGAGCAAAGCCTTTATCCGGTCAACCCGTGGGGTCACATCCACTGAAGTGAGGATGTCGATGGCTGCCTTCTCTGGAGATGCCACCGGGTGTATGCCCATTCCATCCTCTCTCTCAGTTTTCTTCAGCATCATTTGCAAGCGCTTAACCTCTTGCATCGCTGTTGTCAGGCTCTTCTTTAATTTCCTGGCCTTGGACATTTTGCTGAAGGGCATCCTAACGACCATACTAAAATAAAGACAACGATGCACAGAAATAGTTAGCATGATTTATTTTTGTACCGATGGAATGTTGAAATTGCATTGAGTAATAAATAGGGGTTACATCCAATGTTCATTAAATAGATCTATAAACTAATGGTATGTTCAAGTTGCGTTGATTAATAAATATGGGTTACATGACATGTTCAAATTGCATTGAGTAATAAATAGGGGTTACATCCAATGTTCATTAAATAGATCTATAAACTAATGGAATGTTCAAGTTGCATTGAATAATAAATATGGGTTACATGACATGTTCAAATTGCGTTGAGTAATAAATAGGGGTTACATCCAATGTTCATTAAATAGATCTACAAACTAATGGAATGTTCAAGTTGCGTTGATTAATAAATAGGGCTTACATGACATGTTCAAATTGCATTGAGTAATAAATAGGGGTTACATCCAATGTTCATTAAATAGATCAATAAACTAATGGAATGTTCAAGTTGCAATGAATAAAAAATATGTGGTTACATGACATTGTCAAATGCGTTCATTTAAAAAATAGGTTACATCCAATGTGCTCAATAAATAGATCAATAAACTAATGGAATGTTCAAGTTGCGTTGATTAATAAATATGGGTTACATGACATGTTCAAATTGCATTGAGTAATAAATAGGGGTTACATCCAATGTTCATTAAATAGATCTATAAACTAATGGAATGTTCAAGTTGCATTAAATAATAAATATGGGTTACATGACATGTTCAAATTGCATTGAGTAATAAATAGGGGTTACATCCAATGTTCATTAAATAGATCTATAAACTAATGGAATGTTCAAGTTGCGTTGATTAATAAATAGGGGTTACATGACATGTTCAAATTGCATTGAGTAATAAATAGGGGTTACATCCAATGTTCATTAAATAGTTCTATAAACTAGTGGAATGTTCAATTAGATGACATGTTCAAATTGCATTGATTAGTAAATAGGGGTAATATGAAATAGATCTATAAACTAATGGAATGTTCAAGTTGCGTTGATTAATAAATAGGGGTTACATCCAATGTTCATTAAATAGTTCTATAAACTAATGGAATGTTCAATTAGATGACATGTTCAAATTGCATTGATTAGTAAATAGGGGTTATATGAAATAGATCTAGACAATAATGTAATGTTCATTAAATAGATTACTAAATATGGGTTACATGACATGTTCAAATTGCATTGATTAGTAAATAGGGGTTATATGAAATAGATCTAGAAAATAATGTAATGTTCATTAAATAGATAACTAAATATGGGTTATATGAGGAGACTAAATAAAAAAAACCACTAAAAAACTACAGCCTATCAAACTGTTTCCGTGTCATATAGACACGCTTTCCTTTGACAAGGATGTGCCGCCCTCGAGGTGTGGTCTTCTGCCTCGGTTTCCTCTTGGCCTCGGTTCTGTAAATAGTGAGTGGGCTACTGGGGATAACACGTGGGTAACATGCAGGTAAACTATACAGATGCAGGGAACATACAAGTAGACATGCAAGTGGCTACGGGCAAGTAAAATACTGCACATTATAATTGTTTATCCTAAATAAAAGTGACATGCTGATATCTTTAATGGTGGTAAAATACCTTTAAAGATTGGGAGTCTATCATTGTTACTTTATTCGATGCAAGGTAATGAATTAATAAATCAAGGGTATTATGTGAATAGGTAGTACCTGTAAAATGTAATTATTAAATCAAGGGTGTTATGTGAATATCACATTTACCTTGACACAACAGGTGTTGCCTGTTCAGGTGCCCTCCTGGTCCGTTTCGGCAAGGCCACCTCCAGGACAGGCTTGCCCGCCAACCGGCCTGACTGCCTCCCCGCATCATTCTGAAAGCAGAAGTCTGTCCTATATTAGCACAACACTCAGGGAGCCAAATGGGAGGTTACATAAGAATCCAGACAATAACGGGAAAAAAGACACAGCCCTGGCACTATATAAAGAAAACTAAATTTAGCCATTGCACTATAGCAATATTTTACTCACCGTCTCTTCTGGTCCCTCGGCCAGCTTCCTCTTCCGGCACTCGCGACTGTTGCGGGCCTTCCTTTCATGATAGGCCTTCAGCTTCTCAGGGGGGAAGTTGGCCGGAACAGCCCGGTTTCTCTGTAAAACAAAAAATATAGTATTTATATAGGCATTACAGTAAACCACATGTGTATCTCTTCTGTTGGATGACCTTTAATAAAGCATATCCCATTAAATGTGTTGAATTACATAATTTACTCCCATTAACTATATCTGCATTTGAATTATCTATAGATGAAAATTACTATAGGTGAAAATTACTAACAAACTTAGCTTAAATTAATAATACTTACGGAAGCTCGGGCACACTCGCTGGCCTTGTAGTCTGCGTCATCTTTCAGCCGCAGGCGGCGTTGCCTTGACCTTTCAACATCAGCTGCCTTCTGAGCTGCTGTCTTCACGCGCTTTGGCTGCACCATACTAAAAGAAGAAAAAAACCATTGTAAGTTAGTGATATAGATTGATAGAAGTCCAAAATCAGAACCGTCCGTCTCCCACTCCAAAATCAGAACCGTCCGTCTCCCATAGTTAAAAGCTATTTGGTCTAACCGTCCGTCTCCCGCTCCAAAATCAGAACAGTCCCATACCTCAACATGTCCTCCTTACACAGCTGAAGTCAGTTCATTTCTAAGTTAAATAGATTTCCGTACAGACCACTGAACTCAAACCGTAACTATTTGGTCTAACCGTCCGTCTCCCGCTCCAAAATCAGAACCGTCCGTCTCCCAGTTAGTTTGTACCCGAATACGACCTAATATGGGATTGATATCTATGTATTTTTGCCCAATACATGTTTACCACCAAACAACCATTGGAATAAATTGTTATTATGTGCTAACATATTTTTTATCACAGAATGCCATAAGGAAAGATATTTTTAGAATAAAGAATATTTTCTCCAGAATAGAGCCACTGCTTTTATCCCAACAGCTAAGTAACTGCTACATGCTACTTTCATACCTCAACATGTCCTCCTTACACAGCTGAAGTCAGTTCATTTCTAAGTTAAATAGATTTCCCTACAGACCACTGAACTCAAACCGTAACTATTTGGTCTAACCGTCCGTCTCCAGCTCCAAAATCAGAACCGTCCGTCTCCCACTTCAAAATCAGAACCGTCCGTCTCCCAGCTAGTTTGTACCCGAATACGACCTAATATGGGATTGATATCTATGTATTATTGCCCAATACATGTCTACCATCAAACAACCATTAGAATAAACTGTTATTATGTGCTAAAATCATTTTTAGCACAGAGTGACATAAGGAAAGATATTTTTAGAATAACAAATGTTTTCTCCAGAATAGAGCCAATGCTTTTATCCCAACAGCTAAGTAACTGCTACATGCTACTTTCATACCTCAACATGTCCTCCTTACACAGCTGAAGTCAGTTCATTTCTAAGTTAAATGATTTCCCTACAGACCACTGAACCCAAACCGTGACTATTTGTGGTCTAACCGTCCCGTCTCCCCGCTCCAAAATCAGAACCGACCGTCTCCCACTAGTTTGTACCCGAAATACGACCTAATGTGGGATTGATATCTATGTATTTTTGCCCAATACATGTTTACCATCAAACAACCATTGGAATAAATTGTTATTACGTGCTAAAATATTTTTTATCACAGAATGCCATAAGGAAAGATATTTTTATAATAAAAAATGTTTTCTCCAGAATAGAGCCACTGCTTTTATCCCAACAGCTAAGTAACTGCTACATGCTACTTTCATACCTCAACATGTCCTCCTTACACAGCTGAAGTCAGTTAATTTCTAAGTTAAATAGATTTCGCTACAGACCACTGAACTCAAACCGTGACTATTTGGTCTAACCGTCCGTCTCCCGCTCCAAAATCAGAACCGTCCGTCTCCCATAGTTAAAAGCTAACTGAACTGACACTAGCGGTTAGATTCACTTAATATCGCTCAGTACGCCGGCAAATCGGTCACGCGATATGTTGCGATAAAAAATTAGCACTATTAGACATAAACAAGTCGAGTAGAGTGATTTGACAGGATCTATAGGAACTTATAATAGTGTCTACGTTCAGTTAAAATGGCATGATTACTCAAAAACACTTACTTTGGAAGATTCTTGTCGCTGATTTCAATCGATGTGTTTTCTTTGTGTATCTGGAAGCCTGTGGTACGTGTAGTTGACACCAGAGGGCAAATAACGCCACGAAAGGCGCCAGGGTTTTTATGGCGACGGACGGTCATGTAGACGGACGGTTAGTGGAAATTTGAAAACGTTACCAAATCCAGAAAAATTGGAATAATCATCTACACTTTGGGCAGATATGAAGAGTACCTCGTGATAGTTAGCCATTAGTGAAAATCATTCACTAATCATTAAAATCCACGCCACAGCACATATGTGAGCGTAAGACGGACGGTTAGGGTCATATCTGCACCAAATTAGGTTTTGGATGACTATATGGATGCTAATTAAAATATCTGATTTTTATCACTCAATATGGAATGCGCCAACCATGTCAATGAAGTTATGTGTGCAGGTAGTGTTATTTATTGATAGGTTGTACCAAAAATCCACTATAAACCATTGCAGACGGACGGTTGTACTAAAACTTCCCCAACACAAAGATGCTGATTATTATCCAGCCATTCGACTTGAACTCTTAAATTTGAGGGTTAATAATGGCAGAGACATAGTCAATGGTAAGAAAATTGTTTATGAATGCCCTACATATAGGCTTATCTAAAAAGGAGACATTTAAACCTACTTTAGGCCTAGAAATTGTCAAAAAAACATGGAAATATGACCATTTATGGGCCACCGTTTTATGAGATCACATCGTACACATACAAAACTGGTATCCCCAGAAAGCCCTATGACAGACGAATGCAGACAAGCTCATTCCAGCCTTCTACCTACATTATTAACGAACCTATGTTATTAAAACACGTTTGTTGCAGTTTTGTGAGAAGTGACCATATGTGTAGGGGGCTGTAGAGCAGCCCATCTAGGGGGCTGTAGAGAAGCGTGTGTAGGGTCCTGTAGAGCAGCATGTGTAGGGGGCTGTAGAGCAGCACGTGTAGGGGACTAGAGCAGTGTGTGTTGGGGACTGTAGAGCAGTGTGTGTAGGGGACTGTAGAGCAGTGTGTGTATGGGTCTGTAGAGAACGTGTGTAGGGTTTCTAGAGCAACTGATGTTGGGGGCTGTAAAACAGCTGGTGTAGGGGGGCTATAGAGAACGTGTGTGGCGGGCTGTAAAGCAGCTGGTGTAGGGGGCTGTATAGCAGCTGGTAATGGGGTCTGTAGAGCAGCTGGTGTACGTAGTTATAAAGCAGCTCATGTAGGGAGCTGTAGAGCAGCTCATGTAGGGGGCTGTATAGCAGCTGGTAATGGGGTCTGTAGAGCAGCTGGTGTACGTAGTTGTAAAGCAGCTCATGTAGGGAGCTGTAGAGCAGCTCATGTAGGGAGCTGTAGAGCAGCTCATGTAGGGGGCTGTAGAGCAGCTCATGTAGGGGGGCTGTAGAGCAGCTGGCGATGGGGGCTGTGGAGCAGCTCATGTAGGGGGCTGTAGAGCAGCTCATGTAGGGGGTTGTAGAGCAGCTCATGTAGGGGGCTGTAGAGCAGCTCATGTAGGGAGCTGTAGAGCAGCTTATGAAGGGGGTTGTAGAGCAGCTCATGTAGTGGGCTGTAGAGCAGCTGGTGATGGGGGTTGTAGAGCAGCTGGTGATGGGGGCTGTAGAGCAGCTCATGTAGGGGCTGTAGAGCAGCTCATGTAGGGGGCTGTAGAGCAGCTCATGTAGGGGGCTGTAGAGCAGCTGGTGATGGGGGTTGTAGAACAGCTGGTGATGGGGCTGTAGCGCAGCTCATGTAGGGGCTGTAGAGCAGCTCATGTAAGGGGCTGTAGAGCAGCTGGTGATGGGGTTGTAGAGCAGCTCGTGATGGGGGACGTAGAGCAGCTCATGTAGGGGCTGTAGAACAGCTCATGTAGGGGGCTGTAGAGCAGCTCATGTAGGGTCTGTAGAGAAGCTTATGTAGGGGGCTGTAGAGCAGCTGGTGATGGGGGTTGTAGAGCAGCTCATGTAGGGGGCTGTAAAGCAGATCATGTATGGGGCTGTAGAGGAGATGGTGTTGGGGGTTGTAGAGGAGCTGGTGATGGGGGTTGTAGAGCAGCTGGTGATGGGGGCTGTAGAGCAGCTCATGTAGGGGGCTGTAGAGCAGCTCATGTAGGGGGCTGTAGAGCAGCTGGTGATTGGGGTTGTAGAGTAGCTTGTGATGGGGGTTGTAGAGCAGCTCGCGATGGGGGCTGTAGAGCAGCTCATGCAGGGGGCTGTAGAGCAGCTCATATAGGGGGCTGTAGAGCAGCTGGTGATGGGGGGTGTAGAGCAGATGGTGATGGGGGTTGTAGAGCAGCTGGTGATGGGGGCTGTAGAGCAGCTGGTGTAGATGACCAGGGTGCAGCTCACGTACTTGACTGGGGAGCCGCTCGCCCCGTTCACCGGGGAGCAGCTCGTCAAATAACGGCCTGGAGTTGCTCGTAACGGGATTACATTTGCTGGCCGCGCACTCTAAAGTGCACGGCCTGTCTCCTGGGAACAGACCTGCAATCGACAGAATTGGGGCCGTCAAGACGGTGCTTGATGAGGCTTTGCTCCTCAGTAGATAACCAGAGGCGCCGACCAGGCACATAATCCGATTGTCTTGCGTTTCAGCCGGGTTTTTTCAGATATACCATATTCTCGTGGATTAACGCCCACCCCCCACTTGGCCAATATTTCGTAAACGCCCACCCCTTAAACAGCCATGTGTGGGTAAACGCCTACCCCCCACTTCAGTGATTTCCCAATTTAAACGCCATGGGCGTGTGTAGGGACCCGCGAGAATACAGTATATACAGTATTAGGTTGTTTGTTACCCTATGTGGCGCCCGAATCGGTGGAGCGCAGGTGGGAAGTTGGAAGTTCTTCCCGGTTGCCATGAGTGCACGGGTCACAAGTCGATACTCATCCTGATATGACCTTAGGTGTTGCCAGGATGTTAAACTCCAATAACCAACCAAGGTGATTACTTTATTTCTAAGTAGCCTTTAAATTTTTTTGATAAATGGGAGATGTTTGAAGTGAAAACATGCTATATTAATTTTGGTGTGCACACCGAAATGCTGGACAGACGCTTTGCTTTGTTGGCGCACCTTCTAGCATGGTGACATAGCACAGGAGCGCTAAGCTATAAGAGATGTTTAATGAGTGCAGCTCTGTTTAGGTTGGTTATGTAGGATCACATCTAGCTCATTGTTTTGGTTTAGACAATTTGATACTTTCATCAGATTATGAATATTTAATCTCTACTCATTTTGCTCTGTGGAATGTCGACTTCAATTTCAGTACATGTTAGAGTACTATTGCTATCGGATGTGGAATTATTGAAAGGTTTTCAATAACCCTTGCCCATTTAGATAAAAAAAAACACAAAAAAAACGAGTCCATATATTTATTCTAGAAAGTTTGCCACAACTATTATATCAACGTTATTATGAGCTGTATGGGTCAATAAAAGCATCAGTTTTTGTTTTTGTAAACCACACTTACCTACATTTGATCTTACATATTCAACTGAGATACAGCCGCACTCATTAGCCATTTATTGGGACATAGAAGGTTGGTTGGTTGTTGGAGTTTGACATCTTGGCAACATATAAGGTCATATCAGCATGGATACCGACTTGTGACAGTGCACACTTATGGCAACTTTATAGTCCTTCCCCACTGGGAAATCAGGCTGCTGGTACCATGACCTGATATCCCACTCAGTCACATTGTCCTGACACTGAGGTAACGAGTCCTTGCCCTATCACATTAATGCCGAGCGCCTGACTCGGAAATGACTGGTCCCTGCTCTCCCCTCCTCTCTCCCCCCCCCCTCTCCCCCTCCTCTCCACACACCCATCACCCCCCCCCCCCCTTAAAACAAAAAGCACTAATCTATTCATTGCTACGATCTGATTCTGTTATTTAGAACCATGATTATTCACTCGGGGGTTGAAATAATGTTATTTAGGAGCATAGCTTACTCAATAAGTGAAATTTGGCTCAAATTAAACCCAAAATCCGAGCGATATTAAGGCCGCTGAGCCATCCATCGGTGGCATTATTGGGAATGTAAATAAAACAAAAAGCACAAATCTATTCACTGCTACGATCTAATTCTGTTATTTAGAACCATGAATATTCACTCGGGAGGTAAAATAAGTGAAATTCGGTCAAATGAAACCCAAAATCCGAGCAGGTCGCCGCCGCCGCATCGGTGGCGTTATTGCGAATGTAAATAAAACAAAAAACACAAATCTATTCAGACCCATGAATATCCACTCGGGAGGTAAAATAAGTGAAATTCGGTCAAATTAAACCCAAAATCCAAGCGATATTAAGGCTGTCGGCGTTATTGCCATTGTTGCTGTACTAAAGAGAACTGCTTCTATCCAACCATGATGGCCGACTTGGACCAGGAACGCGTGCTGCCACCAAGCGCATAGCGAGAGAAATGGCTCATGAAAGGTCTCCATTGTCTGACTTGGGCTTTGCTTGGGCAAGTTGTCAAACGATTGGGCAAGTAGGCGGACAGAGTTACTGTCCTACCCTGCTACCTATTGGTGTCATCCAGAAATACAAACGAGAAATAACCACCAAAAAGATACTCAAATTCACCGTGCACGGGTCATAGACATCAAGAAATACAAATAAAAAATAACAACAACCCTAAAACAAACAGTCACCGTGAGCTGGTCATAGATCACATTGACGTCACTGGTCAAAATCTATCAGCAAAGAAATCATAGTAAATGCCAAGTGATCATATTTTTATTTTCAATGCCTCTTTAAAAAAACCACACCAACCCATCGTACGGGTAGGGTGGGGGCCTCTTGTACTCATTGGAAGACAAGTACCGTTTTATGTACATTCCATCACTGTGGCCATATTTGATAGAACATGATGAATATATTACATGATAAATTAGTAATTCATCCACCAATATCGCCCCTGAATCCCACAGTGGCAATCCATCATGGCGACGTGACCTTAGGATGGTGGATGGTGCATAGAGGGGGGGGGGTCATGTTTCACTATTTTTTTCTAGATGACTTTTCGCAAAACACGAAAACCTGCATCGTATTACCTCGGGTTTCACCGGGTGAGGTGAAAACTAATCGGTAGAGCGCGGGCATTGCGTGCGGAAGGTCGGGAGTCCGGTTCCCGGTCGAGTCAAAGCAGTGACTTTATAATTGATACTTGTCGCTTCCTAGCCTGGCGCTCGGCATTAATAGGATAGGGCTCAGTGTTGGGATAATGTGACTAATCGGGATATCGGGTCATGGTGCCGGCGGCCTGATTTCCTAGATTTCCGCCATGAGTGTGTACTGTCACAAGTCGGTATCCATCCTGATATGACCTTAGATGTTGCCAGGATGTAAAATGCCAACAATCAACCTCGGATTTATAAATCAATTAAATAAAATATAAAATATCAGATATCAATATATTATATATTTGAAAGTATGCCAAAACCGGAACGCACTTCTTTTGTTCTTTTTCTTATTCATCTTTTTCTTTCCTTTCTTCGTTTATTATACTGTTCTTATTATCATTATTATTAGTATTATCATCATCAATATTATTAACAGAGAAACTGACACGGACATGCACTTACTTACATACGGTGCAACCTACTGTCTGGCTGGACCAAAGACCCTATAATACTAAGACGGCTCACTCCCTATCTCTCCCATGGTAATGTAAATTTCGCAGTGCCACCTTGTGGTGGGTTTGATCAGCCCGGCTGCTGGTTGGTGTTTCACATGTAAACACATAGAAGTATATTATACATGAGATAGGTAAGTATGAATAAACATCAATATGAAATTGCTATGAACAAATACACATCAGCATCAGCATCATCATCATCATCATTATCGCCATCAACACACATCTTTCACATTCATATATTCATTTATACATATAATATAGCAACTGTTTAACCAAGAGAACATCCAGCGCACCAAGTGGAGCGTTTGATCAGTTTGGTTACACAGTACAGGCTGAGTGAGCCGTCTTAGTATTATACTTATTTATAGGGTCTTTGGCTGGACCTCCAAACCCTTTACTTTATTATAATCACACATACATTAAAAAGTTGGTATCAGCAGCGACAGAAACCTTCTTGGGTAGTTGGGTTACTGGAAGTGGGGGTGCAGCCTGGAGATCTGGAGGTCTGCCCTCAAGCAGATCCCCTAATATCCCTCCTGCCATCCAGGTGGTGTCTCACTGATTATCATCATTATCATCATTATTTAGTTTTTAATAATTTCTACACTTGATGTTATTACTATTATTACAATTATTACTGTTATCACTATTATTGCTGTTATTGTTAATATGTATTATTACTATTCTTTATATTATTATTATTATTAATATTATTATCATCAGAGTTATTAAAATGGGCCGTATAAATGTGGGTGATTTGTGAGTACAGCGGGGCCCTGCCCGCGGTAAGGCCAATCGAGATGAAGGCCTTAACGACGACAGCCCAGATCCCCGGCATGTCTTCCCGAGTGGCGGGCATACGATAAGAACGTGTTTGTTTAAAGCGGGGGCCGGGACAAGTGGCAGACGGGGCAGTGGATGGGGGCGGGGCGGGGGGGGGGGGCGGGTCCTCATTACTACGCCAGGTGAGACTGTGCAGAGCTGCACCAGGGGGCGCCTCCCGGATCCAGCAGGGGGCGCGCACGCAGGTAGTAGGGTGGTAGTGGTGGCACTAGTAGTAGTACTAGTAGGCGCCTTGCTATAACCAGGTAGCTTATAGCCCTATAATGTAGGCTTATACCTACTATACAATGGGGACAGTGTCCGGCGCCTTGTAGCCACCTAACATATGGCGTACCCTGTCTTAGGGGATGGAGGGGGCAGGAAGGGTTATTGTAAGGGGAGGGTTGTAGGGGATTGGCGAGGGGGAGGGTATAGTGGGGTGCTTTGTAGGGGGAGGGTTCTAGGGGATTGGCGAGAGGGGGGGGGGAATAGGGGGGTGGGTATTGTATGGGATTGGCGAGGGGGAGGGAATAGCGGGGTTATTGTAGGAGGGAGGGTTGTAGGGGATTGGCGAGGGGGAGGGAATAGTGGGGGTATTGTAGGGGGGGGGGGGTTCTAGGGGATTGGCGAGAAGGGGGGGGGGAATAGGGGGGGTATTGTAGGGGATTGGCGAAGCAGGGTTAGATTGGCATAGCTTATTGTTGCGTTGGGGTTGCAGCGAGAGGGGGAGGGGGTATTGTAGGGGATTGGCGAGGAGGCGGGAATAGCGGGGTTATTGTAGGGTGGGGTTTGTCGAGGGGAGTTATTTAGGGGATTAGGCGGAGGGGAGGGAATAGTGGGGTTATTAGTGGGGAGCGGAAGGGGGATTGGCGAGGGGGAGGGTATGGGGGGGTATTGTAGGGGGAGGGTCCTAGGGATTGCGAGGGGGAGGGTATAGTGGGGCTATTGTAGGGGAGGGTTGTAGGGATTGCGCGGGGGGGGGGGGGTTATTGCAGGGGTGGGTTCTAGGGGATTTGCTAGAGGGGGGGGGGGGTAGTGGGGATATTGTAAGGGGAGGTTTCTAGGGGATTGGCGATGGGGAGGGTATAGTACAGTTATTTGAGGGGGGGTAGAGGTTGGCGTGGGGGTATACTGGGGGTATTTTGGGGCCGGGGTGGGGTTATGGAGGGGTGGGGGTTGTAGGGGTGGTGTGAGGGTTGTGAATCTTGGTTTATAGAGGGCGTGGAGGTTGTAGGGGTGAAGTGCAGATTGCAGGGAGGGTGGGGTTGTAGGGGAGGGTGAGGGTTGTAGGGTGGGGTGAGGGTTGTACGGGGTAGGGCTTATAGAGGGGCTGGACGTTGTAGGGGTGAGGTGCAGATTGCAGGGGAGGGTGGGGTTGTAGGGGGGGGTGAGGGTTGTACGGGGTAGGGCTTATAGAGGGGGTGGAGGTTGTTGTATGAGTGAGGCGCAGATGGCAGGGGAGGGTGGGGTTGTAGGGTGGGGTGAGGGTTGTAGGTGTTGGGCTTATAGAGGGGTGGAGGTTGTTGTATCAGTGAGGCGCAGATGGCAGGGGAGGGTGGGGTTGTATGGGAGGGTGGGGTTGTGGGGATCGACCTGGCTGGGTATTGAGGCGTTACCTGTGACTCCAGCTAAGTGGTTTATCAGCGCATTAATAGGATAGGGCAAGGACTAGTTACCACAGTATCAGGATAATGTGACTGTGTGGGATATCGGATCATGGTGTCAGCAGTTTTGTCTCCCAGTGCGGCAGCACTGTAAAGTCGCCATGAATGCATCCTAATAGGACCTTAGCAAGAACATGCAAACTAACTAAAAGTGGTGTTTATTCCGACACATTTCAAAGTGCTCAGTGTGACGATGAAATGGAGCTCCTCATGGGATTTGGCGAATAGGAAAATAGATGGAACACATCCACTGGCAAACTAAAAGTAGAAGCTCCCCAACACTGCTCTTACAGCAACTGCAAGGGTTTCCCTTCTTTGACTCTCAAACATGTGATCTGCTTTTTTTTGTTTTTTTTACATAACCTTTACAGAGTGACAATATATTGTTCTCACGTTCACCCGGAGTATGGCCTTCGCTGCCAGTATGGTATACAGTCACGTATCAATCAATCAATCAATCATCAATTGGAGGTAATGGCAAAATCGCAGGCAGAAGTAGCAGAAAATCCACAGTGCATCTCAAATACAAATAGGCCTTCAAACCCACGCACCAACCACATTACTACCCTCACATCCACCACCTCAACCCCATAACAGCCCCATATTCACCACACACACACACACACACACACACACACACACACACACACACACACACACGCACACACATCCACACACACATCCACACACACATCCACACACACATCCACACACACATCCACACACACATCCACACACACATCCACACACACATCCACACACAGCCACACACCCACACACCGCTTTGGATTGTCAGGTATGGGCATGGCGTGGCAAATCTCTAGCATAAATTGTCAGTAACCTGTATCTTGTAACGATATAAATCACGCTCATTTGTCAGTCTGTGCATGTGTGTGTGTGTGCGCGCGTATATGTGTGTGTTTGCGTGTGTTGCATCTCGTGTGTGTCGTGTGGTCTCCCCTCACCTACACGACACTACACTACACTACACTACACTACACTACACTACACTACACTACACTACACTACACTACACTACCCTCCACTCCACTCATCCCCTCCTCTCCCCTCTCCTCCTCCCATTCCCTCCCCTCATCCCCACCTCCCCTCCCCTCCCCCTCCTCCCATACACCCCGTTCCCCTCCAGCCCTACCCTCCACTCCCCTTCCCT
Organism: Branchipolynoe longqiensis; assembly: GCA_030323885.1. NCBI lineage: Eukaryota > Metazoa > Annelida > Polychaeta > Phyllodocida > Polynoidae > Branchipolynoe > Branchipolynoe longqiensis. Next base: position 117,797,143 of record CM059188.1, read on the forward strand.
CCACTCCCCTCCCCTCACTCCCCTACCTTCCCTTCCCTCCCCCCCCTTCCCCTCCCTTCCCCTCCCTTCCCCTCCTCCCATTCCCTCCCCTCCTCCCCTATACCCCCTTCCCTTACACCCCCTTCCTCTCCCGCCCTACCCTCCCCTTCCCCTCCCCTCCCCGTCCCCTCCACTCCCATCCCCCTTCCCTTACCCTCCCCTCCCATCCCATCATCCCCCTAACCTCTCTTCCCCCCCCCCCCCCTTCCCGCCCCTCCTACTTCCCTCCCCCTCCCTACCCTCATACACCATGGTAACATCCACCACATACGCCGCCTTTGGAGCCGGATTTCACCGCCCTCATCTTTTTCTCAGAGAATTGACTTTCCTTGGATTCGCCCAATTTTCTCGAGGTCATACCAGGGCGCCGGGTGTATTACCTCGCGTGAATATGGTCTATGCTGCCGACACGGCGTAAAGCAATCGCCAATCAATCAATCAATCCATACATTACAGGTGTGTGTGGGTGTGTGGGTGTGGGTCAGGGATGAAAGATCGCGATTTCGCGGATTTCCGGGATTTTTCCATCCCGCAGCACCATCAGTGTATACTAATGTGTGGTGCAGACTACGCAGCACTATCAGCGTATACTACTAATAAATGCTCCAAGCGCCGCAACACTATCAGCATACACTACTAATACATGCTTCAAACGGTGCAGCACTATCAGTGTATACCAATATATATGAAACCCGACTTCCGGGAATTTTCCACGATTCCCCGACATAAACCTGGGAGAATATCAGTATTTCCGCCTTTTTTTCCCGGAGACCACTTTCATCCCTGGTGGGTGGGTGGGTGGGTGTGTGCGTGCGTGCGTGCGTGCGTGCGTGCGTGCGTGCGTGCGTGCGTGCGTGCGTGCGTGCTTGGATTGTTGGTGCATCTGTGGGTGGTTGGTGGCTGGGTGGGTTGGTGGATACATGGGTGGATGGATGGATTGATGGATAGGCGGCTGGATGGCTGTGGAGGGCCGAGGTACACTGTAGGTATGCAGTAGGTACACTGGGTATGCAGTAGGTACACAGTAAGTACACAATGGGTATACAGTAGATACACAGGAGGTACCCAGTAGGTACACAGCAGGTACGTAGTAGATATGTAGTAGGTACACTGTGGGTACACTGTAGGTATGTAGTAGGTACACAGTAGGTACATAGTAGGTATGTAGTAGGTACACAGTAGGTACGTAGCAGGTACACATAGTAGGTATGTAGTAGATACACAGTAGGTATGTAGCAGGTACACAGTAGGTGCATACTAGGTATGCAGTAGGTATGTAGTAGGTACACTGTGGGTACACTGTGAGTACACTGTGGGTACACAGTAGGTACGTAGTAGGTACATAGTAGGTACCCAGTAGGTATGCAATTGGTATGCAGTGGATGCGCAGTAGGTACATAGGTGCGCAGTGGGTACACAGTAGGTACACAGTAGGTATGCAGTTGGGACGCAGAAGGGGCACAGTAGGTATGCAGTTGGTACGCAGTGTGTGCACAGTTGGTACACAGTATGTGCGCAGTAGGTACTTAGTAGGTACACTGTGGGTACACTGTGGATACACAGTATGTACATAGTAGGTGCATAGTAGGTACCCAGTAGGTATGCAATTGGTACGCAGTGGATGCGCAGTAGGCACATAGGTGCACAGTGGGTACACAGTAGGTGCGCAGTAGGTACGCAGTAGGTACACAGTTGGTGCGCAGTTGATACGCAGTAGGTGCGCAGTGGGTACACAGTAGGTGCACAGTTGGTATGCAGTAGGTACACAGTAGGTGCGCAGTAGGTATGCAGTGCGCACTCCAGGGGATCACACCATCTAATGATGACAGTTAAACTAACAGATGGGGCTGGTGTTAGATACCAAACAGTACTCCACCATGTTATACACTCGTGTCACGATGCATCCTTTCGACTGTGTGCCGACAGTGATATGCACAGGCCCGTGCAACACATGTATGCATATCAACACGATGTGGGTGTGCCGTGTTTGCACTGGGACCAGTGTACTTTCAGACGTCGATTAGTGCCCCAGTGATGCTCTAGGTTCACAGTGCGCGCTCCCGGGGTTCACACCGTCTAATGATGACAGTTAAACTAACAGATGGGGCTGGTGTTAGATACCAAACAGTACTCCACCACGTTATACACTCGTGTCACGTCGCATCCTTTCGACTGTGTGCCGACAGTGATATGCACAGGCCCGTGCAATACATGTATGCATATCAACACGATGTGGGTGTGCCGTGTTTGCACTGGGACCAGTCTACTTTCAGACGTCGATTAGCGCCCCAGTGATGCTCTAGGTTCACAGTGCGGGCTCCCGGGGTTCACACCGTCTAATGATGACGGTTAAACTAACAGATGGGGCTGGTGTTTGATACCAAAGAGTACTCCACCACGTTATACACTCGTGTCACGTAGCATCCTTTCGACTGTGCCGACAGTGCTATGCACAGGCCCGTGCAACACATGTATGCATATCAACACGATGTGGGTGTGCTGTGTTTGCACTGGGACCAGTCTACTTTCAGACATCGGTTAGCGCCCCAGTGATGCTCTAGGTTCACGGTGCGCGCTCCCGGGGTTCACGCCGTCTAATGATGACGGTTAAACTGGCAGATGGGGCTGGTGTTAGATACCAAACAGTACTCCACCATGTTATAAATACACTCATGTCACAACGCGTCCTTTCGACTTGTGCCGATAGTGATATTTGGGCGCGCCATGTTTGCGCTGGGGGGGGGGGGGGGTAGACTAATTTAATCACGGGCACTTATAAATAATCGGTTTTTGAAGAACTGCTTTGGGAATCTAATGGGATCTTGGTAATGTAAATTATCTCACAAACTAGTGATAGTGTAGTGAGATACATTGACCTTCCCATGAGAAATGATGCTATGATGTATACATCGCCGTGAATATGGCCTATGCTGCCGACACGGCGTAAAGCAACCACCAATCAATCAATCAATCAATCTGATGTATACAAATCACATGTTATATGTTGTGTACATGCTGAGGCATCATCAATCAAACACATTACAAACACTACACCCCGCTAGTTATGTATACAAATAGCACGTTATATGTTGCGTACACGCTGAGGGCATCATCAGTCAAACACATTACAAACACTACACCCCACCAGTTATGTATACAAATAGCATGTTATATGTTGCATACATGATGAGGGCATCATCAATCAAACAAATTACAAACACTACACCCCACCAGTTATGTATACAAATAGCACATTATATGTTGTGTACACGCTGAGGGCATCATCAATCAAACACATTACAAACACTACACCCCACCAGTTATGTATACAAATAGCACATTATATGTTGTGTACACGCTGCTGGAATCATCAATCAAACAGATTACAAACACTACACCCTGCTAGTTATGTATAAATAGCACATTATATGTTGTGTACATGCTGAGGGCATCATCAATCAAACACATTACAAACACTACACTCCACCAGTTATGTATACAAATAGCACGTTATATGTTGTGTACACGCTGAGGGCATCATCAATCAAACATGTTACAAACACTACACCCCACCAGTTATGTATACAAATAGCATATTATATGGTGTGTACATGATGAGGGCATCATCAATCGAACACATTACAAAGACAACACCCTGCCAGTTATGTATAAATAGCACGTTATATGTTGTGTACATGATGAGGGCATCATCAATCGAACACATTACAAACACGATACCCCACCAGTTATGTATAAATAGCACATTATATGTTGTGTACATGCTGAGGGCATCATCAATCGAACACATTACAAACCCTACACCCCGCCAGTTATGTATAAATAGCACGTTATATGTTGCGTACACGCTGAAGGCACCATCAATCAAACACATTACAAACACAACACCCCACCAGTTATGTATAAATAGCACGTTATATGTTGTGTACATGCTGAGGGCATCATCAATCGAACTCATTACAAACACTACACCCCGCCAGTTATGTATAACTAACACGTTATATGTTGTGTACACGCTGAGGGCATCATCAATCGAACACATTACAAACACTACACCGCGCCAGTTAAGCTGGAAAGTACCCGGATAGAGCGGTTCCAGATTATGTCGATAGATGTCACTAGCTTAACTGGCTGGACTATTCGGTAGCTCTGTTAATAGGTGTGGCTCACACACTGTTGTGAATGCACGAAGAGTAATCCAGTTAGGAGACGGGCATAATGTAGAACGGAGTGTGTGTTTTTTTTTATTTGGTTAATTCTACCACCTAGTGGTGAGGACACACTCTAGTTCGCTGGCTAACACAACGCACATACTCAGTACACCGGCCTAGTTTGACCTTTCAAGTAGTAATTATCAAAGTATTTTATTCCATCGGAGGACCCCCCGACGCCCTTCTTCCATCTACCCCGCTCTTCTCCCCAACCCATCTTCAACCTCACCACCATCACCACCACCAACACCAACACCAACACCACCACCAACACCACCAACACCACCAACACCACCAACACCACCAGCAACACCACCACCACCAACACCACCAGCAACACCACCATCACCACCACCACCAGCAACACCACCATCACCACCACCACCACCAACACCACCACCAACAACACCACCAACAACACCCATCACCAACACCAACACCACCACCAACACCACCACCAACACCACCAACACCACCACCAACACCACCACCATCTCCACCACCACCACCACCAACACCAACACCAACACCACCACCATCTCCACCACCACCACCACCACCACCATCTCCACCACCACCACCACCACCACCACCATCTCCACCACCACCACCACCATCACCACCACCTCCCCTCCCCTCCCTTCCCCCTCCTCCCTCCCCTCTCCTCCCCTCCCCTACCCTACCCTCCCCTCCCTCCCAGGTTGTTTTTTGCTGTTCAGGGCACACGCAGCACCTATCTATCATAGATTGATATCACACTAGATGTTACTGAACAGGGGTTTTCCGCTGTTCAGGGTAAAGCATCTATCTATCACAGATTGATATCACACTAGACGTTACTGAACAGGGGTTTTCCGCTGTTCAGGGTAAAGCATCTATCACAGATTGATATCACACTAGACGTTACTGAACAGGGGTTTTCCGCTGTTCAGGGTAAAGCATCTATCTATCACAGATTGATATCACACTAGATGTTACTGAACAGGGGTTTTCCGCTGTTCAGGGTAAAGCATCTATCTATCACAGATTGATATCAGACTAGACGTTACTGAACAGGGGTTTTCCTCTGTTCAGGGTAAAGCATCTATCTATCACAGATTGATTTCACACTAGACGTTACTGAACAGGGGTTTTCCACTGTTCAGGGTAAAGCATCTATCACAGATTGATATCACACTAGACGTTACTGAACAGGGGTTTTCCACTGTTCAGGGTAAAGCATCTATCTATCACAGATTGATATCACACTAGACGTTACTGAACAGGGGTTTTCTGCTGTTCAGGGTAAAGCATCTATCTATCACAGATTGATATCACACTAGATGTTACTGAATAAGGGTTTTCCGCTGTTCAGGGTAAAGCATCTATCTATCACAGATTGATATCACACTAGACGTTACTGAATAAGGGTTTTCCGCTGTTCAGGGTAAAGCATCTATCTATCACAGATTGATATCACACTAGACGTTACTGAACAGGGGTTTTCCGCTGTTCAGGGTAAAGCATCTATCACAGATTGATATCACACTAGACGTTACTGAACAGGGTTTTCCGCTGTCAGGGTAAAGCACTATCTATCACAGATTGATATCACACTAGATGTTACTGAACAGGGGTTTTCCGCTGTTCAGGGTAAAGCATCTATCTATCACAGATTGATATCACACTAGACGTTACTGAACAGGGGTTTTCCGCTGTTCAGGGTAAAGCATCTATCTATCACAGATTGATATCACACTAGACGTTACTGAACAGGGGTTTTCCACTGTTCAGGGTAAAGCATCTATCACAGATTGATATCACACTAGACGTTACTGAACAGGGGTTTTCCGCTGTTCAGGGTAAAGCATCTATTTATCACAGATTGATATCACACTAGACGTTACTGAACAGGGGTTTTCTGCTGTTCAGGGTAAAGCATCTATTTATCACAGATTGATATCACACTAGACGTTACTGAACAGGGGTTTTCCGCTGTTCAGGGTAAAGCATCTATCTATCACAGATTGATATCACACTAGACGTTACTGAATAGGGGTTTTCCGCTGTTCAGGGTAAAGCATCTATCTATCACAGATTGATATCACACTAGACGTTACTGAACAGGGGTTTTCTGCTGTTCAGGTTAAAGCATCTATCTATCACAGATTGATATAACGCTCTCAGGGGAGGACAGTAACTTTTTTTCCTACTTGCCCAATCGGACAAGTGACTGAATTTTCTACTTGCCTGAGTGGCAAATCTACTTACCCAAGCCTAAGTCAGCCAATTGAAACTGAAATCGGCTACTGCAGATCAGAAGAATAACAACTTGCCCTTTCAGGCAGGTCACCGAGAACTTCACCTGCCCGACTAAGTAAACTAGGTGCCCCAGGCAACCAGTCAGTCCTTATTGTCCTACCCTGAACAGGGGTTTTCTGCTGTTCAGGGCGCAGCACCCCTCTATCGCAGATTGATATCACACTAGGTGGTACTGAACAGGGGTTTTCCGCTGTTCAGAATACAGAACACATCTATCACATTGATATCACGCTAGACGATACTGCACCCCACTGCTTCAAAGTTCAACCTTTAAAATAAATGTTGGTTCAAACATGAGGTAAAGTAGATGATAATGATCAACCATGTAATTAAAAAAAAAATATTGTATTATTTTAAATAAACTAAAAGTCAAGATCAAGATCAGACTATGAAAGTTCATAGCTGCATAATCCGATGATGCCTTCCAAAGTTCACACTGCAGGGTTTGTACGGTCCTTTGGATATCTAGGGGGGGCGATATTAAGCATTTGTTTCCACATAGAAGGGAATAATGAGCCAATTTAATAGAACCTATTACGCAGAAGCTTATGGTATCAGAATTTTGGCGTGCTTGCCAAAACTAATTATACATGTTTACACTTCAAATAACTGTCATCTGCATCAGTGCCGGTGTGGGTACAGTGGGAAGGTCGCCCACATTCTCCAGCAGAAGCCTGTCTGCCTGTATGTCAGCCTGCCTGCCTGCCTGCCTGCCTGCCTGCCTGTCTGGTCTTGGTCTTGGTCTTGGTCTTGGTCTTGGTCTTGTACCTTTTCAATCGGAGACAGTATTAGCTAACGAAGACGACCTATTCGCATTCATGTTGTCCTTTCTTCATGTTTCGTTGTTGTTTTTAGGTCAAAGGCTAGAGATTATATCGATACGGGCTATCGCTATGAGAAGCACATCCTAGGGGGGTGCCGTGAAGTTGGACCTTTTCCCATACCGGTCAACTCAAACCAATGACTTAAAAATTTATACTTGTTGCTTCCTAGCCTGGCGCTCTGCATTATTAGGATATGGTGAGGACTAGTTGATAATGTGACTGCGTGGGATATCAGATTATGGTGCTGGTGACCTGGTCTCCCAGTGGGGCAGCACTATAAAGTCACCATGAGTGCACATTGTAACAAGTCGGTACCCGTGCTGATATGACCTTTGTTGCCAGGATGTAAACACCAACAACCAACCAAGCTTTTCTATCTGCTATCTCAAGCTACTGTCCAGGGGGGTGTAAATGAAGGGAAGCATTGCGCCTAGAGCAGGACTTGAACCCACACTTCTACCATTCCAGGGCTGTTATCCTAACCATTACCATAGCTAGGCTCCTTGATGCAATCTACCTACCCCTGGTGGGGAGTGCGTGGGGGAGTGGGTGTGGGTAGGAGAGTGGTGAGTGTGGGTAGAAGAGTGATTGCGGATGTGGATGTGCTTGTAAGGGAGTGGGTGTGTGGCGGGAGGGTTATGGGGAGGTTGTTGTCTGGAACTCGCCTTCAATCTGCTAATGCACATGTATAAGGACATGACTACTCCTCAGCATGAGCTCCACTCCCAAAGCTGTCTATCTGTGTCTGTGTGTCTTCTCCTTGTCTTTGTCTGTGTCTTTGTCCGTCACCGGACGCGATGGCCGAATTTGTAGAGTGCATGTTTCCCATTCGGAAGGTCGTGAGTTCGATTCCTGGTCGAGTCAAACAATGACTTACAAAATTGATACTTGTCGCTTCCTAGCCAGGCACCTGGCATTAAGATAGGGCAAGGACTGGTTAGCTCAGTATCAGGATAATGTGACTGTGTGGGATATCGGGTCATGGTGATGGTGGCCTGGTCTCCGAGTAGGACATCACTATTAATTAGCCATGAGTGTGCACTGTCACAAGTCGATATCCTTCTTGATATGACCTTAGATCTTGCCAAGACATAAAACTCCAACAAACAAGCAAAAAAGCAATTATCTGTTCGCCTGTGTGTGTGTTTGTATATGTGTCTGTGTCTGTGGCTGTGTGTGTCTCTTTGTCTATGTCTTGTGTCTGCAGACTTCATCACATGCTCATTAAGAGAAATCTTCTTCCTTCCAATTATGCAGCTGTGTGAGATAATGGAGATAATGGAGTTGGGTGGGAACTAAGCTCAAACGTCTCCTGGTGCGGCAGGCCTGGGGAGACGTCATCTTGCTAAATTCCATCCACGCCCAAGGTCACGATGGCTCGTGGTGTATTCTGGGAGTAATTCTAGGAATCCCCATCCCAGAGGACACTCGGTGTGAGTCCGCTTCTGGTCCCAACATCGGCATGGTCCGTTCGGGGCCTGGAAAGTCTTGAAAAGTCTAACCTCATTTGCCCAATTTCACGGCCTTGAAAAGCCTTGAATTTGACCTATTTTGGGTAATTAGTCTTGAAAATCCATGAATTTAACCCTTTTTTGGGTGATTAGTCTTGAAAAGCAGTGAATTTAACCTATTTTGGGTAATTAGACTTGGAAAAGCCTAGAATTTAACCTATTTTGGGTAATTAGACTTGAAAAGCTGTGAATTTAACCTATTTTGGGTGATTAGTCTTGAAAGGCAGTGAATTTAACCTGTTTGGGTAATTAGCCTTGAAAAGTCTTGAATATAACCTATTTTGGGTAATTAGTCTTGAAAAGCCTTGAATTCCATTAAACTGATCTAAATTACTCCAAAATCGCCATTCGCCTTTGTTTGTTTTTTTCCTGAAATCCCCATGGAAAATAGTCTTGAATTCCTATAAAAAATAGCGTTGAAAAGCCCTGAAATCCATATCTTCACATGTGTGCGGACCCTGCATGGGAACAAATGCACATTGACGAGGTGTGCTGCTGGCAGTGGCGTTCATCCGGCTGGACGTTGTAATCAGCTTGTGTCCTGTTTAAATAGCGGCTGTGTCAACTGGCACTCAGGGGCACTGAATGGGGGTGCGGGAGAGGGGTGGGTGGGGGGTTGGTGATGGGGAACGTGATGTTATAATGAGGTATGGGTTCTACGAATGGATCAGCTGGCATTATGGGACCATGCGTTCTTTTTCTTTTTGAAAGCATTTTTTAACGCGCTAGAAAATGTCTTCTCCACCTTATTACATGCCCTCCCCGTGAAATAATCAATGCAAAGGATGGTTAAAATGTGCCACGTGCACATTGAAATTTAGGATTATTTCGAGGGGATGTCGTTAAAATGAGATTGGGTTCTAAGAATGGATCAGTAAGTATTGTGGGACCAAGCGTAGTCTATTTGTTAAAAACCACATTTTAAAACTCGCTAGAAAATTTGTCTTCTATGCCACGCCTTATTGCCTTTCCCGTGAAATACGTGAAATGTGACATGCGCACACTTGAAATTTAGGCTTTGTGGAATATTACAGCTAAAATAATAGATTGTTGCTTTTTGGACTGTGACTATATCAGGTAGCCAGGTATAGATCATACATTAGAGCAGACACAACAGGCGTCTGTTTTACTAGCTGTTCCACGATGTATTCGCAAATATGTGAATACAGGTTGTGCCTTTATATAATCCGGCAACCTTGGAACCTGGCTATAGGCGAATTACAGAAAATACCGGACTACAGAAACATTAATGCTTCTAAGCAAGGTTTTTATTGTTTCATGTAATGTAAAGCCAGAAACTCCAAAATAAAACCTGTAGTGTGCATGGGAGTCGCCGAGTATGGAATGCCAGATTAAAGAGGCAATGATGTGCTATTTTTGCGTAAATTAATTTTCTGCGAGGTAATTCCACCAAGCCAATCTGCTTATTCTGTTTCTGTTATAATGTTAGTCTTTAGCCTTCCGGTTGGTGCTTTGTTGATGAAGCCCGCCCGGGGGGGTTAATGAAGGTCACGGTACATGCGCACTGATCTCTGTGTAATGAGCTGCTCGCGGAGCAAATCAATTACTCGGCAGAGTATAAGGGCCTGAGTTGGTGCTGCATAACCGGCAAAGAAAAGCTGAAACTATAGTCCCCGCAGAGTCAATATCAAGACCAGCCAGGAAATGCGGCTATTTATAGAACTTGATGAAACAGTAACTGCCACATAGTGCATGTTTCCGTTTGTATGCGTTTGGGCAATATGCAAAAGAGCTATGGGGCTCCAGAAATGCTAGCGTGTTGCAATTTGTTCAGTGGCGGGGGGGGGGGGGGGGTAAATATTTATTCATCAGAATTTGCTCTTTTTTTTCAGTGCTGAGGCACTGGTCTTCTTTCTGGCCATATGTATTGCATATGGCCAGAAGTATGAATATGCAGAGATGGGCTTCAATCGATTTATCCTTTCTCTTCTATACTTCCATTGAGAGAATACGGGTTTGAGCAAATTATTTGAATAACCAGCCAAGAGCTCAAAAGCTCCAGCGGGCAGTTTTGGGTTGATTGCTTTAATGGTAGTGAAGCTTGTCTTTTGATAGAATGACAGGGTGGTGGGGATTGGATGCGGGGGTGGGGGTGGGGGTGGGGGGGATCTGCGTGTCTGTGTCAGTCTTGCGCATTGAATTCAATTTTCACATGAACAAACTTTAGAGTTCCTGAGACAAGCTGGACTTTTATTTCTTATAGGACTGTATAGTACCTTATAGTACCTGAAACCCATACAAATTATGCACAAACCTAACCTTCAAATGTGTGGCAAAAACCATAAAAAAACTAACATAGTATATCTAAATTAAAACAATAATTTCATGGGTAGAAGGTATTGTAAATGTTATGAACGAAAACCCCAAAATTTTAATCAATGAAAAATTATTAACTCTTGATTTTACACAACAAACAAGTTTACGGAAATTATTGATACAGCAAATCAATCCATATGGATTATGACCACTACTGCACAGCGGCAAAAACAAGTGTATGCACTTAATCACAATGAGCAGAATAAATAAACGATCACTTAAAAAAGGAGGTATTTTCACTGGAAATAAAAGCCAGCTAGAGTAAATTCTACTCAATTTTCGCCATGATTCTGGCTTTCGCTGATGATAAGGTGTAAATTCACCTTAATCATCAATCAATTAATCATTTTTACATCTGCCATCTTATTTATAGTAGAGTTGAGTAAGCCTGGCTGAACAAGTCGAGTGTTAAGTGTGTAGCATTTAAAAGAACCAATTTACTTGGGGGTTGCGGAAGTCAGAGCAGGTGCTCCCAAGTACAAACCTCTTGTCATCCCAAATGTAGGTTAATGGACACTGTTCTTGTGAGCCTAGATAAATCTGAATTGACCCCATTTCAATTGGGTAATTATTGAATTGGAAATCCTAAGCCAACAACTAAAACTTTGCATGTAAATGTAAAATGATTTAATGTACACTCATTACTTATTGCATTGTGTACACTTTAATTTCAGAATTTACTTCCCACTTCAATTTACTATTTAAGCCATGTAACAAACATTTGTGTAAATACCTATATATCTGTTCTAACACTTACGAACGAATCCGTCTCCCATGCTGGTAGATCGTGGGGTCGTGGGTTCGAACCGTGGTCGAGTTAAACTAATGACTTAAAAATTGAAACTTGTCGCTTCCTAGCCAGGCGCTCGGCATTAATAGGATAGGGCAGGGACTGGTTGGTTCAGTGTCAGGATAATGTGACTGAGTGGGATATCAGGTCATGGTGCTGGCAGCCCGGTTTCCCAGTGGGACAGGACTATAAAGTCACCATGAGTGTGCACTGTCACAAGTTGGTACCCGTCCTGAAATGACCTTCGATGTTACTAGGATGTAAAACAACAAACAAGCAAAACAATGTATTATTTACTGTCGGAAGACCAGTGCTACGACAATGACAAAAGATATATACAGATGAACTTCGATCCAACAGACACCGATGCAACGGATTCCGGATCCAACGGACACAATCCGCTAGAGTGAATATCTGAACATTTGCTCACTTTAAGCGAGTCAAGCAGTTGAAACTTGACACATTTTTTAAACGCAAGGATCCTGAACCCCAGCATTCTGAACCCCAGCCTCCTGAACCCCAGTCTTCTGAACCCCAGCCTCTATTTACATTGTTTACTAAGTGATCATGGGTAGCACTTTTTATGAACCTTAGTTCTGTATTTTGTGTTTATTTTCGTACCCCCGGAAAATTTTGTCGCTGCAACGGACAAACGGCTTTAACGGACAACTGCTCCCCCCTATTAGTCCGTTGGATCGAGGTTCATCTGTATATGAATAAAATTCATTTACCAAAACATACAAACAGTTGAATAGTTATCAACGCCCATCATGTGCATAATAGTTAATAGTTTATAGTTAATAATTTAATAGTTATCACATATTTTATGAAAATAATAACGTTTTAATACTTATTTAATAGTTATTAACATGCCTCATGTGCATAATACCTCATGGTTTTATAATTATATGGATATGTTATGTACCTAATAGCTCACAGTTTAATAGTTACCTAATAGTTATCAACCTGCATTATGTGCGAAATAGTTTAATATGTCAACATGTGTTATGCGCATAGGAGTTACTGGGTGAATAGTTGTCAATATGGGTTATGTGTGTAATAACCAGCAGTCTAATAGTTATCTACAAGCATCATGTGCAGGTTAATAGTTACTAATATGCATCATGTGAATAATAGCTAATAATTTGATAGTTATCAAAATGTATCGTGTGCAGTTTAATAGTCATCAACATGCGTCCTATGCAGTTTAATAGTTAGTTATCACTGTACATCATGTGCGTAATAGCTAATAGATCAATAGTTATCGACGAATGTCTTGTGGATAATAGGCCCTGAGGGAAGATAAACAAAAGTTTTGAGAGGCTGTTGCCCTTTTACCCTTTTAGTCACTTGAGATAAACACTGCCCTGGGCACTTTATTCCATTAACGATTATGTTATAGTTAACCCTTAAATTCATAAGCTCCCCTGTAATAAACCCAAGCAAAGTGCTGCTAAGAAAAATCCCCAAACCTTGCACAGTACGGGCGGGAATCAAACTAACTGGCTGGGGGAAATTTGTCTGAGGGTAGTTTCGGTGAGCGTTGCGTCTCTTCGGTGAGTTTTATAGCGCTTTTGCGACGGAAGGCTTTCCTCCCCAGCTGTAAGCCTGGGATGGTTCAACTTAGCATTGCGACATTAGGGGCCGGTTATTGGGGGACGCGGATTTCCCGAATAGGGGTTTATTGTCGGGGCGGATTGTGTTTATTGGTCGCACAGTGATGAAGGTGTTTGAGTGGATGAATCCGCGACTCGGTTTTATCAACACCTTCAGCACATACATCGCGGCTGAGTCAAACCAACAATTTCAGGGTCCGTGCGGGGCCTGGAAAGTCTTGAAAAAGTCATTATTTGCCCCATTTCAAGGCCATGAAAAGCTTTGAATTTAACCTATTTTGGGTAATTAGTCTTGAAAAGCCTTAAATTCCATTAACCTGTCCCCACTGATATAAATTAGTCTGAAAGCACCACTCTCCCTTGTTTTTTCACCCCTGAAATATTTATAAATGAAAATAGTCTTGAATTCCTATCAAAAACAGCCTTGAAAAGCCTGGAAATAACCTTGAATTCCATGTGTATGGACACTGCAACTTCACATGTGTATGGACACTGCAACTTACTAAATTGATTCTTGTCGCTACCTAGCCTGGCGCTCGACAATAATAGGATAGGGCAAGGACTGGTTTGCTCAGTATCAGTGTAATGTGACTGAGTGGGATACGAGGTCATGATGTCAGTGACCCAATCTTCCAATCAGGCAGCACTATATAGTCACCATGAATGCGTATTATAACAAGTTGGTACCTGTATTGATATAACGCTAGATGTTGCTAGGACAGCCCTTTAAAGTATTTACTACCATGTGTAGGTGGCGCTGTGATAGCAGTAGGGAGAACTAGATCAGTATATAATATAAAGTTAAGTAGTAAGTTATAGAGAAGGAAGGAACTGAAGTAGTATTATTCTTGTTTATGCTCCCATAATGCAATATAAAATACAAGCACACACCTGCTTAAGGGATATCGTTTTCTCCATTCAAATTCTCTATTGGTTTTTGGAATTTTACGTCCTGTCAACATCTAAGGTCATATCAGGACGGGTACCGACTTGTGACAGTGTGCACTCATGGCGACTTTATAGTACTCTCCCACTGGGAGATCGCAACCTTACTATTAAAAGGTTCTATCTGACAAAATGGTGCTTTCAAGATAATGAGGACTGAAGCTGCGTAACTAACTGCATGATAACAAAGCAGATAGCACAATATTATTTTTAATATATCTCAGTGAAAAATGCCAGTTGAGAAAGAGTTGTGTAACTGCATGATAGCCTTTTGTAGATCATTTTTACATCCATAACACCAATTCGGTCAATTTGTCAGATAGAACCCTTTTATCGTAAGGTCACGAGATCAGCAGCATGACCCGATATCCCACTCAGTCACATTATCCTGACACTGAGCTAAGCAGGCCTTGCCATATCTTATTAATGCCAAAACCAAAATAGGAAGCCATAAGTATCAATTTTGTACGTCATTGGTTTGAACCGACCTGGAATCGAACTCCCAATCTCCTGCACGGGAGGACTGCGCTCTTCCGATTCGGCCACTGCGTCCATTCGGATATGTTATATATATTTGTTATATATATATATAATGATATGTATATATATAACAATATGTGTATATATTATATTTGTTAACTGCATAGGTTTTAGCAAAACAAGTTGTTAGCAATAACGCTGAATTGGTTTGGGTAGCCTTTTAGTTTTCGCAGTTTATTAGCGAAAAAGCTGTTCGCGTAAGAACAGTAAATGGAGGAGCACACAGCCTCGTCTCCCTATATCGACCACCAGGCTGCAGATCATGCTCATCTAACTTCTCATGCCCATCCTTGTTCTTGTGGATTATGTTGTTTTATGTACAAGATGGGAGGGAGGGGAGCTATTAAATGAAAGACTTGGCTTTTTTTAAATGTTTCACGAAGCCAACTAACTTTTAATGCGATGATCGACAGCTTAAAAAGAATTGTGATATATCAATGTAAGCCGCTCTTTCCTAATTGCTGTGCTTTGTTCCTCTGGTGGATGAGTCCTCGACTATTCTATCAAGACCAAACAGGATGGCTGAATGAGTTGATTGTTCGTCTCTCGTTAAAACTATTCTTTCATTTTGTGACCTTTCTTTTTTTAAATCCTGACATTGGCAATAAATCTCACATTGATATTGCTGCACACATTAAATGCGACTCTGGTCGACCTTCCCCATTGCTGGAAAATCAGCCAGCGATATTGCGGTTTTGGAGGCGGGTGGAACTGGGGGCTCGAGGCTGTCCTTCCTCCCCGAAGGAAAGATAGATGGTTTTTACCTCCAACCCATCCCGTGATGGCAGTAAAAGAACGATTGTTTCTACTACCAACCCGTCCTCTGACGACAGTGGCGAGAACTACTGTCGTGGTTACTAACTCATTGTCAAGTATGCTCTGTAGTGAAGGACTTATGAATTTCCACCACCAACCCGCCCACCACCAACCCGCCCTCTGGCGTCGGTGGCAAGAATTACTGTTGACTGCTTCGTTGGTTGTTGGAGTTTTACGTCCTGGCAACATCTGACACTGAGCCAACCAGTCCTTGCCCTATCCTATTAATGCCGAGTACCTGTCTAAGAAGCAACATGTGTACATTTTTAAAGTTGCATAGTCCGATGGTTTTGAGTTTCAGAAATTTTCTGAGATAAATACATTAGGTTGATCGTTATAATGTACCTTACTTTAGCTTGAAGTAACTTTTATTTTAAGTGGCTAACCTTTGAGATATTTGAAGTACCACCATGCAAAATTAATTTTGGCAAGCATGCCAAAACTCTGACACCATAGCCTTCTGCAGTAACATGATCTATTCAATTGCTTCACTATTCCCTTCTCGGTGGTGACAAATGCTTAATAAGTGCATGACTATCTAATCTAAATATGTACAATCAAATTTGGTTTTGAAAATTTGATGATTTCATCGGACTACGCAGCTTTAAGTCATTGGTTTGACTCGATGAGGGGTTCGAACCCCATGCTCTACCAAAACGGGAGACGGACGCTCAAATCATTTGGCCATCCCTTCTGGTTGCTGACTGCTTCGTGCTGTCGTGAAAGTCTTAGGAATAACTTTCCACCATGGGTAGCAGCGGACTGCGCATGCCTTGCGGAAAAGGCACCACATATAAATAAACGGGCACCGTATTGCGGCCATTAGCGAGAAGTCGCACGTTGATGAAATTGGCATCTGGTGTTGGGCTAAGATTAATACAGCAGTTGGGCGTCATCAGAAAATAGACTCTAGAGACGCGGCGCCCGGGCGCACTGTAGGGAAAGGACCTGGTGGTGGTGGTGCTGGTGGTGGTGGTTGGTGACATCACACATTCATGAAATAGGAGGGTGGCGGCCGGGCCCGCCACATAACGGGGATGGACGAGTTGACGCCCGCCCGCCACAATGCATCAGGTGCGGCCCTACAGCGGGGTGTCGGCGGGGCGGCCCGGGGCGGGAGGGGGAGGG
>CM059188.1:117814718-117883846 GCA_030323885.1 Branchipolynoe longqiensis
CCCTGCTCTCGACATCCGCCCCAGGCGTGTGGGTCTGGTTAAGCTTAATGTGCCTGCTTTGTGTGACGGCCGACTGGGGGCGCCACCGTCCATAATAGCACTGCCCATAATAGTATTGGCGCCCGGCCGAGCGAGGGGTCACTCACTGATCAATGCTTCTCGGGCTGACCCCACACGGCCATCATCCCGCCCTCCCCCCGCCCTCCCCCGCCATCCTCTCGCCCTACCCCCGCCACTGACTCATCTCCACACGCTACTTCAGCCTCCTTCATCCCCGAAGGACCTCTTGACCCCCTGACCCCTCTCATCGCTAGGTCCCCCAATCAGCCCGTCCCACATCCCACCTCTCAAATGAGCAGCTCCCTCTTCTCCACTCCCACCCCACGTGCGGTACACACACACACACACTCACACACACACACACACACACGCACGCACGCACGCACGCACGCGCGCACGCACGCACGCACGCACGCACGCACGCACGCACACACACACACACACACACTCACAAACACACTCACTCACACACACACACACACACACACACACACACACACACACACACACACACACACACACACACACACATACCTTGATCAGAGTGAGAGTGGTAGATTATGAGTAATCCATCCCACATTTAAATTTGAGAAAAATAAAAGGAAAAAAAACCATGCTATGGATCCATTTGAAGAAGCATGCAATCTAACTTGCCATATTCGTATGGGGCCCAGCCCTCTTTTACACCAGTTTAAAAAGTGAGCACTATGTAACGGTGATGGTGGGTGGTGGTAGGGGGTGGTGGTGGCATGTAGCCTTGGTGGGTAGTGGTGGTAGGGGGTGGTGGTGGTAGGGGGTGATGGTGGTAGGGGTTGGTGGTGGCATATAGCCTTGGTGGGTGGTGGTGGTAGGGGGTGGTGGTGGCATGTAGCCTTGGTGGGTGGTGGTGGTAGGGGGTGGTGGTGGCATGTAGCCTTGGTGGTGGGTTCTGGTAGAGGGTGGTGGTGGGTGGTACTGCTGGTAGGTTGTGGTGGTGGGTGCTGGTAGGGGGTGGTGGTGGTGGTGGGTGGTACTGCAGGTAGGTGGTGGTGGGTTGTGGTGGTGGTGGGTGGTACTGCTGGTAGGTTGTGGTGGTGGGTGGTGGGTGGTGGTAGGGGATGGTGGTGGCATGTAGCCTTGGGTTCTGGTAGAGGGTGTTGGTGGTGGGTGGTACTGCTGGTAGGTGGTGGTGGGGGGTGGTAGGGGGTGGTGGTGGCATGTAGCCTTGGTGGTGGGTTCTGGTAGAGGGTGGTGGTGGTGGGTGGTACTCCTGGTAGGTGGTGGGGTGGTGGCATGTAGCCTTGGTGGTGGTGGGTACTGGTAGGGGTGGTGGTGGTGGTGGGTGGTACTGCTGGTAGGTGGTGGTGGGTTGTGGTGTGCGCGTAGTGCCGGTGAATCTGTGACCCGACGTGCCCTTTTATAAACGCGTAGTAAAGCGGTCCCCCGGGGGTGAGGAGGGGTGAAGGGGGGTGGGGGGTGGGGGCTAATTGAGGGTGGCGGAATGTGATCCGCTGATCGGCCCCCGCGCCGGCTGCTCGTCATTTTCCCCGATTGATTTCTTGTCTGAGCAAGGAAGAGGAAACCGCAGCCTGCCAGCCTGCCAGCCTCCCCCCACACCCCACACTCCACATCCACACCCCCACCAATACCCACATCCACCCACACCCACCACCAACACCAACACCCACACCCACCCCCACCCCCACCCCCACTACTTACACCAACCACCAATACCCACAACCACACCCACCACCAATATCCACTACCACACCCACCACCAATACCCACATCCACACCCAGCACCCACACCCACCAACACCACCACCCACACCCACCAACACCACCACCCACACCCACCACCAATATCCACAACCACACCCACCACCAATACCCACACCCACATCCACACCCATCATCACCATCACCACCATCACCAACACCACCATCACCACCACACACACACACCCACCATCACACCACCACCACCACCATCACCATCACCACCACCACATCTCACACCAACATCCCTACCACCACCACCACCCCCACCCACAACAACACACTGTCCGAAAATATCAGCAATTGAACCGATTTATTTCCATCCGCTCATTTCCGGTTTAAGGAAATACTCCCATTCCGAGGAAGTGCCCGCCTCTACTTGTGAATTATGACTTTCAGCCAAGTGAATTGGGCGGTAAATTTGCTATATTTCCCTGCTCAAGAACTCCCCTAACCCTCCGCCCCCCCCCCCCTGCACATTCCCACCCCAATCCCCATCCCTATTTACATCTCCTTTATCATGCACATCCCCATCCCTATCCCATCCTCATATTCATTACCAACTCCATCCTCATCCCATCCTCATATTCATTACCAACTCCATCCTCATCCTCATCCCCATCCCATCCTCATATTCATTCCCATTCCCATCCCCATCCCAATTTCTACCCCCATCCTCATATTCATTCCATTCTCCATCCCCATCTTCATCCCCATCTCTATTCCCACCCTCATATTCACCCCCATCTTCATACCCATCTTCATCCCCATCCTCATATTCATTCCCATCTCCATGCACATGCCATTCCCATCTCCATCCCCATTCCAATTCCCATTCCATTGTTGTGCCCATCCTTATGCCCATCCCATCCCTATGCCATGACTCCACCCTCATCCTCATCCTCATCCCCATTCCGGTTCCCACTCCTCACAACCCACCCACCCTGAGTTGTATGTGTACTACTACTGCTAGTCAACCTCATCCTCATCCTCACCCCCATCCTCATTTCCACTCCCCACCCCAACCCCAATCGGAGATGTACTAGGGCTACTACTACTGCTAGTTTCGGTGGATGCGGATTGTATGTGTGTGTGCGTGTGTGTGTCTGTGTGTATGGAGCAGCTCGGCGATTCGTCAGGCTGAGCAGGGCTGTCAGAAGGAGCAGCTCGAGATGCCTTAGTAAAGGAGCTCTCTGAGGGATCAGGGCGAGGGGATTAACGTGCAGCTGTGGCTGAGGCGGACAAACACTGACTAGCCAATGGATCTATCTGTTTGCTTCTCGTCCTACCCTCCATGACTCATGCGGCATCAATGATTCGTTGGCCTGAAGATCACGGGTACGTTTTTTATATAGAAAGCTCACTGATAGCTGACCAGACCGGATGCCCAACACCCGCTCTCCCGCGTGTTAGGTTGTTGGATTCCGAACATTGGTTTGAATCGATCATGGTTCTAACCCACAACCTCCCGCATGCGAAGCTGAGAGGTAGCTCATAAAGGCCCTGTCACACCTCACCGGATTGGGGGAAACGGACAGAAACCGAACAAAGTCCGTTTTGTGCTGTAGAAGTTTTGAACATGCACAAAACTATGAACGGATGCCGCCGGACTGACGCCTATGGTTCTTTTACCGGTTTGAGTCCATTTAGTCCGCTTAACGTCCGTTGGCTATCTGTTCATGTCCATTTCATGTCTGTTTCATGTCCGTTCGTCCAGCGGCCTTTGACCCGATATCGGAACATTTTGACACATTTTAATACATTTTAATACTTATGACGCCCGGACTAGACAATTCTGTCTGTTGCTCAATCCGGCGAGGTATGACAGCCACTTAATCTTTCGATGAAATTCAGTATTTGAGACTGAGTGATACTCATGACTCCCACCATAAAGAATGGTCTTGCCGAATAGACATGTTTGGTGTTATTAATTTGTGGTGGATTCTGTGAGATTTAAGAGGCTGATATGAAAGGAAGCTAACTCACTGTGGGAACTTGCTTGAATTAACGTTTTGAAATCCATACACAACTGGCCATGGGAATGCACAAAGTATCAAGTATAATTGAAGATGTTTTTTTTTTTAAACCCCCAAAAATCAACCCACTTAAAACAGATTGCCGCTACTAGAATAATTGCTTTGGAACAAGTCTGATTGAGGGAGACCGAGGGTCGGACAAACAAGTGGAGGAGGAGTTGGGGGGTAGCTTTTCTGTCGATATCGTGTTAGAATCTGTTTCGATTTGTAGTAAACAGGATGCGGAAAGCGCCATATCAGTGTGAAGTCGACTTGGTTACTATTGCTAGGCTGCAGGAAAGGACTCACATCGGTGCAAAGCAAATTTGTTGTATTAGTTGATAATTATGAGTCCAACGCTCTTAATTTTGGACTCAGTGCACGCACAGCGTCTCCCTTGATAACATAGGGGTCAGCTATATATAGCATTGGAGCATAGGATTGAACGGGGCTGCACAGGTGTTTTCAAGCTGATCTGACATGTCACAATAAATAAATAGGATTGTGGCCTTTGACTTTTCTTCATTCTTCCAGCGAATACCAAACATTACATCCCACATCAATACACGATTTCCTCGATTAGTACGACACCTGGTGATAGGCAACGACACTCGTGTTGTGCGTCGACAGTGTGGCACTGTGTTGTTTTACACTGACGATCAAGCTTTTTAATCAATCAATCAATCAATCAATCAATACGATACAGCTATAATTATCAAAAATGATTTAAAAATGGTAAGTATGTGTTCTCTATAAATCCACATTTGTGCCGAAAAGACTGTGTCAGTTGCTCAACATGAAGCTAGTGTTAACAGAGCCTCAATTGCCTCTTCACAGACTCTGTGACCCACAAGTCCAGTCTGGATTACGCTCTGCGCATACATCATGGAAATTGTATATTGCAATTGGTTTTTTTCATTGAGTATCACGATTGGAGTAGACTCGGAATACACTGGGTCAAGAGTTTGGATTCCAGCCGAGTGAAATCAATAACTTACATAATTGATACTTATCGCTACCTAGCCTGGCATTCGGCATTAATAGGATAGGACAAGGAGTGGTTAACACAGTATCAGGATAATGTGACTAACATGTAGGATATCAGGTCATGGTGCCGACGGCCTTGTCTCACAGTGGGGAAGCATTATAGTCACCATGAGTGTGCGCTGTCACAAGTTGGTACCTATCCTGATATGACTTTAGATGTTGCTAGGACATAAAATGCATGTCGTCGCAGTGTAGCTAACATGAGTGCCAATATTTGGAATAAACTGCCAGCTGCAACACAAAATGCAGAAAACATCAGTGTTTAAGCAACTACTAAAAAAAAAAAACATAACCTAGAAAAACAGATGATGTTTCAATGGATTAACACAAAGTATAGTGAAAACGCTAGATTTTGAACTGTTTGCAATCTACAGATACGAGCCAGAAATAAGAAGCAAGAAAATTATTACTGAAACAAAATTCAAAAGATTTGAATAAAATTGAACTAGTGCTGCCCGGCGGTGAAAACAAGTGTTAACACACTTATCTGTTATGAGCCGGGTAAATAAATTCATCAGAAAAAAACACCCCCGAATACACTGGAGGAAGGAAGGATGATGGGGACTTGCCCCCACTCTCCCCCCCCCCCCCCCCCCCCCCCCCCCCCCCCCCCCCACACAGTGTGCGGCGAGCCTGCCGGCACGGTACCAGGCTAATCGCAGGTATCCATGCCGCTGATGGGGGCCCCACTTCTGGGAGGCAGGTGGGAGTGGATGCGCGCGTCGTGCATTAATAGCCGCGCAATCCCCACTCTCTAAGGGAGCAGCTCGCGGGGCGGGCCTCTGTATGGGCACCATGGGAGCCATTAAAAGGCCCGCCTCCCCGCCCCCACTCGCCTCCACCCGCCCCCAACATGGGCGCAGATACCACTTGCTGCCACCCCGGGTCAAGGGTTGACCGCTATCCGCATCCCTTCCACCTCCTCCTCCTCCTCCTCCTCCTCCTCCTCCTCCTCCTCCTCCTCCCCTCCTCCTCCTCCTCCTCCTCCTCCTCCTCCTCCCCTCCTCCTCCTCCTCCTCCTCCGTCCTCCTCCTCCTCCTCTCCTCCTCCCCTCCTCCTCCCTCTCCTCCTCCTCCTCCTCCTCCTCCTCCTCCTCCTCCTCCTCCTCCTCCTCCTCCTCCTCCTCATCTTCATCCTCCTCCTCATCATCATCATCCTCATCCTCCTCCTCATCATCTTCATCCTCCTCCTCCCCCTCCTCCTCCTCCTCCCTTCCTTCTTCCTTCTCCCCCCCCCTCCCTTGTACTCGGTGTGGCACCCTCACTCTGCCTCCTCCTACTCTTCCTCGTCCTTCTTCCATTCTTCCTATTTCTTCCCCCTACTCTTCTTACTATTCCTCCTCGCCACCCACCCCCCTCCACTCTTACCCTCATCTTGCTCCTCCATCCCCCCGTCCCCTCTCCTCCATCTCCTCCTCCTCCCTCTCCTCCTCCCCCATTCTCCCATCTTCCTCCTCCCCCCTTTCCCCATCTCCTCGCTCGTCCTTTGTCCTCTCCCTCTTTCCCCACCCTTTCCATCCCCTCGCCCCTCCTTCCCTCTCCACCCATCTCCACCCCTGCCCCCCCCCCCCCAACACATCTCCGCAATCACCATCACCCTAGTCGCCCTCATTTGTCTGCAATGCCCAACAGTTTGATGGAACACACACGCTGGTCACTTCAGGCTCCAGCTAGGTCGGGTGGTGGGTAGGTGGGGGGGAGGGAGGGGGGGGGGTGAATGGCCTGGCACAAACCTGATCAGAATCATGCGGCGCTCCCTTGCGTTTGCGATGCCGGATCGATTTTTGTCTCCCTCCCCCCCCCCCTCCTCAACCTCCCCGCAACCACCACTACCACCACTACCACCATCATCACAACCACCACCACCACCACCACCACCACCAACCACACCACCACCACCACCACCACCACCACCACCATCACCAATACCAATACCAATAACAACACCACTACACACCACCACTACACACCACCACCAAACATTACCACACACTACCACCACCATACACCACCACTGCACACCACCCCCAAACACTACTACACACACCAACGACACCACCACACACCACCACTACACACCACCACCAAACATTACCACACACTACCACCACCACCACCATACACCACCACTGCACACACCCCCCACCACTACACACCACCACCAAACATTACCACACACCACATCCAAAAACACCAACACCACCAACACCTTACACCACGACTACACACCACCGCTACACACCACCACCACTGCACACCGCCACCAAACACTACTACACACACCACCACCGACACCACCACATGCCCCAACACACCACAACCACAACACACCACCACCACAACACACCACCACCAAACACCACCACACACCACCACCAAACACCACCACACACCATCAACAACACCATCACTACCACCAACACCATACAGCACGATATACCACCACTGCACACCTCCACCAAACACTACCACATACCATCACCACCACTACCACTACCACCACTACACACCACCACTACCAGCACCACCACCACCACCACCACTACCCACCACCACCACCACCACCACCACGGCTGCCACCTGTGCCCTCCGCCTGCTGACTCCCCAACGACCCATATTTCTAAACAATCCTCCTATTGATCTATCCGCGCTATTTATATGTGAATGGTCTTTACCATCCGTATTGCCAGATTATAGCGACGCTCAAGGAATAAATATACAATTTCAAATTCAACTGCAAAACCCAATATCTTTGTTAATATAGGGAAAAAAATGTAATTCCACACAAACAAACGAACACAAACACAAACACACAAACCAGGAGGGACTTTAAAAGATAGAAACAAATGAAGATGTACGTACACAGACAGACAAGCACACACACACACCCTCTCTCTTCTCTCTCTTCTCTCTCTTCTCTCTCTTCTCTTCTCTCTCTCCCCCCCCCCCCCCCCCACATATAGTAAATATATTAATATACGGGTATAAATCATTGGTAGGAAGGACTTACTATATGTTGTATTAGTTAATAATTATTAGTTAATGAGCGCTTGTGTTGGCCTCCGCCTGCCGCCGTTTCTGCGGGCCTAGAGGCTCTGGTGGCGACACCAGCAGCGCCTTTTGGTACCAAGCCGTCGCCGCCTCATTAATCACTTGTTGGAAAAAGGTATCTTGGAGTTATTACTATTATCATAATCATCATCATCATCATCATTATTTTCACTCTAGAGAGAGCCAGACAACTCAGAGAAATATAATTATAGTATTAATTATTGATATTGTTGATATTCTCTAAAGTTAATGGTGCAATGTATATGTGTGTGGCTGGCTCACATGTATGTGAGCACTTGTAATATGTGTACCCAGTACACGTCTGTATGTATACGCTATGCTGGCTTTAGTGGGGCCCGTCTAGACCTGTAATTGATGCATGCTTCGTGAAATTATACCGCAGGGATGCACAGCAAGCCATTGGGATCCTCGGCTTACTGGGGCGCGGTGGTGTCTGCTTGATAAGAAACCTGCCTTGAACTTCCGGCATAAAACGACGGGAGTAGTTGTATAGCGTCCCTCTAGTCAGTATTCCTCCCTTCCAGACAGCCCTATACAAGTTGGGTCTGATGAGCTGTCTTCTCTGTCTCGGTATAGCCTGTGTTTGAGAAAGGATGCTTTGTGTGCTGCTCCGAATATAGGTCATCCCAGGTAAGTCCAAGGATTTTGTTTTTGCTGTTATTGTTTCATTCAGCGATTAAGAAGGGACAATTTCAATCGTGGATAATTGGTCTTCCCATTCCACTGCTCGTGGCAACATCTAAGGTCATATCAGAATGGGTACCAACTTGTGACAGTGCGCACCCATGGCAACTTTATAGTGCTGCCTCAATGGGAAATCAGGCCGCTAGCACTATGACCCGATATCCCACTCAGTCACATTATCCTGATACTGAGCTAACCAGTCCTTCCCCTATCCTATTAATGCAGTGCCAGGCTAGGAAGCAACAAGTATAAATTTTGTAAGTCATTCATTTGACTCGACCGGGAATCGAACTCGCGATCTCCCACATGGGAGGTCTGGGCTCTGCCGATTCGGCCACCGCGTCCGGTAGGAGGTCGCTGGGTGCTGGGTGCCTTCTCGGCAGGGGGGTGGGGGGGGGACATGCAAACCTCCTATTATGTATATATGATAAAACACAGTGGATTGCTTCCCGAACTGCCCGGACCTTTCTGTAAACGTACGATCAATACGACTGCCATACCCACTCGGACAAATGTCATGTATGCCTATTTCATTCTGGTCAAAGTCAGTATTGAACAGTCCATGCCTCTACAGTGTCGGAAGTCGACGAAAGGCTGACCTCCATCTCCACCTCCCCGTCCCCCTCCGCTCCACACACACATACTTTTGCACCCCTGACATAATACCAACCGGACGCGGTGGCCGAATCGGTAGAGCACAGGCCTCCCGTGCGGGAGATCGGGAGTTCGATTCCCAGTCGAGTCAAACCAATGACTTGGGAGTTGATACTTGTCGCTTCCTAGCTTGGCGCTCAGCATTAATAGGTCCTTACTGGTGAGCTCAGTGTCAGGGTAATGTGACTGAATGGGATAGCGGGTCATGGTGCTGTTGGCCTAATTTCCCAGTGGGGCAGCACTAGAAAGTTGCCATGAGTGTGCACTGTCAGAAGTCGGTACCCGTCCTGATATGACCTTAGATGTTGCCAGGACGTAAAATTCCAGCAATCAACCATCACACCATCTGCCATTGCTAAAGAGTATCTAATGGCCCTGTCACATTACGACGCATCTGCTCAGCGCGGCGCCAACACGTCGAGAAGCGTCAAACTTTTCGGCGTGTGGGGCAAAGTTGGACGTATACATACCATATACACAGCGTATGATGTATGACCAACGTATGGCTAACGTACCTCCAGGCGAAAAATGATTGAATTACGCTCACAGTACGTTCACAGAACGCTGGTGAAAGTTATATACATTATTCGATCCCCAGAACTATGCATCATACGTTACATAAGTCAAGACACGCTGGAGTAATGCTAAACGTACATTAGATTACGTTAGGCGTACGTTATCCATACGTTGTCAGTACACGGACTGTATGTTCCCACTGCCTTTAAAGTAGGTCAACATCATGCAACGTATTAAACAATGTTTGACTAACATACGTCTAACGTACATTGATGTATGCCTAACGCATACATAACGTATGGTGGACGTAAAATCCACACGTTGTCATACGTCAAAAGTTTTGTGCATGCACAAAACTTTGCCAACCCCCTCAAGTGTGACACCGTATCTCGATGAACGTTGACGTACATTGACATGTATTGAGCGCATAAAGCATGTGTAACGCATAACGACATATCCCGACGTAGCACCAAAAAATCACATACATCGACGTACGTTTGCGCTATGCGTCGTAATATGACAACACCATCATGGAATAGACTACATCACGGTTCTGACTGCGCATGCGCTGAAAACGGGGCCGGGAGCAAAGCAAAGGCGTACGCCCATTGAGTTTGCCGATACGCGTAGGGCAAAACTGGCATTTTATTCAGAATAAATAGAAATACATAACAATTTGGCACAAACATGGACGAAAGGATGCAATATAATAATATAATGAATATATTTAAGATACAACTCTCCATAATTAAGCATTTTGAGCTGATTAACCCTACTCATTTTCTATTTCTACATATGTCATTAACCATAGAATGTAAATAAAAACATGAATAAAATAAATAAAACTGACTCTGGCTATGGCTCTAACACTAGTTTGAGTGCCTAGATTGGTCTAAATCTAAATGCACATGGCATAAGATGTGCTGATTATATTGATATAAATGCAATGCTGGATAAAACATTTGTTTATTATATATATTTTTTTAGTTGGTATTCTATGTTTCAAACAAGAGCTGAGATGAGCTGAAACTAGCACATTTCATAGCTGCACCCAGTGTATTAGCATGTGCCATGTGCTTCTCACAGCTTTGTTTTGCTCTGACGCATCCCACAATGCACTGCGCCGCTGGAACCGTGATGTAGTCTATAAGCCATTAGATACTCTTTAGCACCGGCTAAACTCTAATGGAAGCAAGTGCCTAAGTGCCCAGTTGTTGCTCTTTGATAATAAGTTAGCCGCTTTTGTTATAAAGACTAGGCTATTTTATTGCATTTTAACCCCCAAAGATGAAATTTAGTGGCAGTACAAAGACTTTCCAGTTTCCCCTCAATCATTGCCATTGCTTTTACATGTGCTTCTGTTCAGCCATATTTACCGGACGCGATGGTCAAATGGGTAAGAGCGTTGGCTGGCTTCCTGAATGGCAGGTCATGTGTTCAAACCACGGCCGAGTCAAAACAAAACTTATCAATACCTTGCCTGGTGCTTGACATTATTAGGATATGGCAAGGTCTGGTTTCCTTAGTATCAGGATAATTTGGATCATGGTGCTGTAAGCCTACTGTCTCAGTGGGGCAGCACTATGAAGTCGTCGTCATGCACATAGTTACAAGTCAGTATCAGTGACTTTCAAAAGTGATACTTTTCACTACCTAGCCTGGGGTTCAGCATTACTAGGAGAGGGCAAGGATCGGTTTGCTCAGTATAATGATACCGGGTGCGTTGACCGAATCGGTAGAGCGCGGGCCTCCCGTGCGGGAGATCGAAATATAATCGAGTCAAACAAATGACTTACAAAATTGACACTTGTTGCTTCTTAGCTTGGTGCTCAGCATTAATAGGATATGGCAACGACTGGTTTAGTTCAGTGTCAGGATAATGTGACTGGGTCAGATATCGAGTCATGGTGATTACCCAGTGGGGCAGCACTATAAAGTCACCATGAGTGCGAACTGTCACAAGTCAGTACCCATCCTGATATGACCATAAATGTTAACAGGATGTAAAACTCCAACTACCAACCAACCAACCAATCCAATAACCAATCAACCAGCATAAGGATACTGTGACTTGAACGGGACATTGGGTCATGGTGCCGACACCCACTCTCTCAGTGGGGTAGCTTATAAAGTCATCATGAGTGCACACTGCCACAAGTCAATACCCATCCTGATATGACCTTAGATGTTGCTAGGCTATAAAACCCAAACAAACAAATTTGTCAGTCATGGCGGTGAGTGACATAGCACTGTATGAGGCCATCGATTGCCTCCGCATGGGAATGCTGCATGGAACTGCTGGTATATATATATATCATTATCATGGAATGCATGCAATGCTTGCTTGTAGAGCGCAAGTGTTTGAAGGTACATTTGCTTCGTTGCGGTATGGATGAAGTGGCTGCGGAAATGGGGCCACTTAGCCGAAGGCTGCTTTGTATAGCGTGAGATGGCAGGTGGATGCCATTTTGGTAATCTGAAGCCACATCTGAAACCATAGCGGCCAATGGCATACTAAGCATGAAGCCATGCCAGGAGTTGCAGTTGAATTGCATCGTAGAATGATCTACCAAAAAAACCACTGCAGAATAGAACGTACTCAGTGAGGTGGATGTGAACCTACTTTCTGTCTGTCGAGGCTGAATGTATAGCTGGCACCATATCAGTCTCTTTATTTATTTATTTATTTATTTATTTGTTTTATTTTATTTATTCATTCATTCATTCATTAATTTATATATATTTATTTATTTATTCATTCATTCATTCATTGATTTATATATTTATTTATTTAATATTTGAAAAGCTACTACTGTTCATACATCACTGTGAACTGGAAACACCACACCAACTACTTGTGCCTGAAGGGTATTGATAGTCTCCACGAGTTGGCCCAATGTGGGTCGCTAACCTCCACAGCCCACCCTTACCACCACTCCACCTCCTATCACCCCCTCCCCCCGGACTCCTGCCACTCCTACTGTGCGACTCAATACTCTACTTCACTCAGACTGCCTTAGTAGTGGCCATGACGCTGATCCCCCGCCCCTCTTCCTGATCAATGCCACTTCGCTTGTGTCCCAACGGTGCTCCTGAGGTAAGGTGCTCTGGATTCTGTACTGTTGCACACCCCTATCTCCAGTCTCACTACTGTTTCCACTCCAGCTCACCTTCCCACACTCTGCACCCACCTAGAGCTTAATGCACCCCCCCTCCCCCACACACACTCCCCCCCGCCTTCCTCTTAAGTGTGCCTGGGTCGATGGGAGGTCCCCTGACAAGGATGGACCCTACCACTGTCGGCAGGTCATCAATGATGGTGTGAGTCCCAGTATCAACATGCCCAGAGGCCACCGGGGTTTTCTGGCAGTGGCACAGACATCATGATGGCCAGCGACTCCTTGCCTGACATGGAAGTTTGCCAGTAATTAATAACCATGCAGATTATGCGACCCTGCTGAGCACGCATCTCTCGGTGAGGCTTTGGTGGTGTGCTTTCTGGGCAACCCTACTAGGCATTGCATGCCAGTTATCAGTGTGTGGCAAGTGCTCATTTATAATGAGTATTTTTAGATGCTCTCTGCAGCATTTTGGCAAATGGAGGATACTTCAATACTTTAAGGAATGTAGGATATTTACTGGGTAGGGTTATTTCGTTAGCGTACTATGGGTTATCCTTTAGTGTAGCTACTTGATTTAGGTGTTATTCGGCAATTCACTAATGAACCTGCTCCTATTCCCATTGCCCATCCCCAAGGCAGGGGGAGGGGTTGTAGTTGGGGCACGGGTTGCTGTGTAGGGCTACTTCGTAAGCCTCTTTAGAAATCTGGTGGAGCGTGTAGGTTAATGTGTGTGATTAGTGCGTGGATGAATCTATCCTCATTAGAACAAGCATAGTTTTAGAGAGAGTCAGTGAATGAGAGAGAATGAGAGAGTAACTTAAGGCTGTGTATCCATAGACTGTTCCCTTGTGGTGCGTTCCCTTGTTTTGTGTTCACTTGTGACGTGCCACACGATGAACATGTTCATTCTCTATGTTCCCTACACAAGGCCATATGGTCCCTTGGTCCAACCTATAGGAACATCCACTAAACACAACACAGGTCATTGTCTGTGCGGTGCGTCACAAGGTCACAAGCTAACAAAGAACAAGGGAACAGTCTAATGATACACAGCCTTAAACAGTGCTTTGAAAATACCCAAAGTAAGCATCTCACTGCGTATGCCAAATAGAGCTTGCATTGACACTTGGCGCCATGTGTCCTTGACAGTAACACAAGCTTTAAATGCTCATTGCCAGTCTGGCTGACGTTGATGTATAACACTCAATGCTTCTAGTGCAAAGGTCACCAAAGTCGCAGAGGTCGCAGGATTTCCGGCACTGGGCAAAGGAAGGGCATCGTTAAACAATGACTGATGAGGCACTCCACTGGCCTGTCTGTAAAGCATTGTTTATTTAGGATTTCAGCATCAGGAGCTGATATCATGTTAACCAGCATTGTGTTGAAACCTGACTGTACAGTACTGAACACAAGGCTAATAATATTAATGTATGCAATGTGCTCAGGCAACTGTGCGCATACATTACTCCATTGGGCATTCGTACGGTCATGGTCATCTTGAAAGGCAGCGGTAATTTTGCATAGTGTAGGTTTTTTAATATTGCAAGGCAATGTTAAAAGGGCCTAATATAAACAGAAGTGAGGTCAAGCCTTATTACTAGAATATGCCATAATATACAGTTGAATGCCTGTATGAGCAAACCGGGCGCAGTGGCCGAATCGGTAGAGCACGGGTCTCGCGTATGGGAAATCAGGAGTTCAGTTTCCAGTCGTGTCAAACCAATGACTTACAAAATTGATACCTGTCGCTTCCTAGCCTGGCACCCAGCATTAATAGGATATGGCAAGGAATGGTTAACTCAGTGTCTGGATAATTTGACTGAGTGGGATATCAGATCATGGTGCCAGAGGCCTGATTTTTCTATTGGGGCAGAACTATAAAGTCACCATGAGTGCAGTCACAAGCCCGTAATTGTCCTGATCCAACCTTAGATGTTGCTAGGACATAAAACAACAAACAAACTGCTTGTAGTCTGCCTGTAACTGAGTCGTTTAAAACTGCCCCTAGGTTAGTGTGAGGTGGGAGAGGTGTGATGTGCCTAACGGTTGGGAGAGGTGTGTTAATGAGATGATGTAGGGTCATCTTGAAAGGCGGTGCTAATTTTGCATTGTGTAGGTTTTGTATTGCAGGGCAATGCTTAGAGGGCCTAATATAAACAGAAACGAGGCCAAGCCTTATTACTAGAACATGCCATAATGAACAGTTGAATGCCTGTATGATAATATTAGCAAACCGGGCGCAGTGGCCGAATCGGTAGAACGCGGGTCTCGTGTATGGGAGATCGAGAGTTCAGTTCCCAGTTTAGTCAAACCCATGACTGACAAAATTTATACTTGTATCTTCCTAGCTTGGCGCTCGGCATTAATAGGATAGGGCAAGGAATGGTTAGCTCAGTGTCAAGATAATGTGACTGAGTGGAAAATCGGGTCATGATGCCTGTGGCCTTATTTTCCCATTGGGGCAGCACTAGAAAATCCCTTGCATAATAAGCTCCACAGCAACAGCCACACACACACACTTGGGCTCAACACTACTAATCTTTTTCTGGAAAGTTTTATTTGAAATTTGCCGATGACCTGATGGGGATCTCTTCATCTCGTGTGGCAGGTTTGTAGGGGTTCTAACCCCAGTCAAGTTAGACCAATGTCTTATAAAAATTATTCTTGTCACTCCCCAGCTTGGCACTCAGCATTACTAGAGTAGCGTAAAGAAATGTGGAATAATGCTGATCAATTGTTCGTGATTGAAATATCCCCTGCTTAATCAATGACTGTAACAAAACAAAACAACAAATATAACTGAAGTCTGCTAATTACCCACATTGACATTATATTTAAAGGTACATAGTCGATGAAAAGATTTAATTCTACATATCTAAATTAGATGCTTATCAAACACGTGTCGCCACATAGAAAGGACTGCTGAGGCAATTTAATAGAACTTATCACTGCAGAAACCTATGGCGTGCTTGCCAAAACTAATTTTGCATGTTTGCACTTCAAATATCTCAGAATTTAGCCATTTAAAATACGAGTTACTTCAAACTAAAATAAGGTAGATTAGAACAATCAAGCTAAAGTGCCTGTCACACTATGGCGGATTGAGCAACGGACAGAACCGGACAAAGAATATTCTAGTCCGGTGTTATTCGGACTTGAAATGTATCGATTATGTAACGGACGTGTACTGGATATGTAACGGACCGGGAACGGATGGCAACGGATAATAACCGCATAGGTCAATCCGGCACAATCCGTTACAAGTTTTGTGCCTGCTCAAAACTTGTAACGGATCGGGCCGGATATCAATGGATATGCAACGGACACAAACCAGACTTTGCCGGATATCAACGGACTTTGTTCGGTTTCTTTCCGTTTCCCCAATCCGGTGATGTGTGACAGAGCCTTAATATTTTAATCTCAGAAATTGACAAAACTATCGGACTGTATGAAATTTTTAGTTGACATATAATGAGTCACATATAACTTTGGGATCTATTCAGTCTATGGTGAGTCATAGGTCCTGTATATCTATATACGATCAGGGAGAGACTTGCTACTTCGTACGGGTTAGTTTTGCAACTGGATTTGGAGCGAATCAGGCTTAGCTTGGTCTGGCTTGAATATAAATGGGCTGATTCCAATCTGCATCTGACATATGCAGCAAATATGCTCGTTAGTCAGGTCTCCAACCAACGCTGGAGACCAGGACACCAGCCGTTAATGGGCATAGGTATTCATGAAACATTCACTATTTATGGGAATTCTGAGAATGGTAACGCATGTGTTTTTAAGGATTTTTTTTTTTATAGGTGGATTGGTGGCGGTAGCCAGTTTGGATGATATACGCAGCATGTAAACATGTCAGCTTGATCAATCAATCAATAGTTCCATCCTCTAGTCGAGGGTTGGATGCAATGGTTCTCCACTTGTCCCGATGTTGTGCTGTTCTGATAGACTGTGAATAATTCAAGCCTGTCCACTGTGAAATATTTGTAAACCATGATGTTCTTGGTCTCCCTCTCCCTCTGCTGCCATTCACCTTCCCTTCCAACAATGTACGGTATATTGAACTCTGACGAATGATGTGGCCAAAATAAATAAGTTTCTTTGTCTGTATAGTGGCAAACAAGCTTTTCTTATTTTTAATTTTTCTGAGAACTTCTTTGTTGGTGATCTTCTTTGTCCATGATATTTTCATCATCCTTCGATAAGTCCACATCTCAAATGCTGCTAAACGTTTGTACATTTTCTTAGAGATTGTCCATGTCTCTGCCCCATACATTAGAGTAGACCACACATAACACTGAAGAATACGCTTCCTTGTTTGTATTAATATCTTACTTGATGTTAACACTCTATACATTTTGGAGAATGTTGTTCGGGCTATTGTTATCCTTCTTTTAATTTCTTCCTCACATCTCCCATCATTTGTAATCTTTTGTCCGAGATATATGAATTCGGATACTTGTTCTATGTTTGTGCCATCTATGGTTATATTGACATTTGGTTTATCTGTCTTTTTACTTATAACCATTGTTTTGGTCTTCCTGGCATTCATCTTCATGTTGAATAGTATTCCAGCTTTATTGATTCTATTCACTATATCTTGTAGGTTTTTCTCACTGTCTGCTAGTATTACACTGTCATCGGCATATCTAAGATTGTTGACGTTCATGCCACCTATTGTCACTCCCTTGCAATCTTCAATGTGTCTGAAAATCATCTCTGTGTACAGGTTAAATAGACATGGTGACAATACACACCCCTGTCGAACTCCTCGTTTAATCATAACTTCATCCGATAGGCCCTGCTCCATTTTTATAAATGCACGTTGTGTCCAGTATAAGTTCACAATTAGTTTAATGTCTTTGCCATTGACACCAATATCTTGTAAACATTTGATTAACAGTTCATGATTGACTCGGTCGAAGGCCTTCTCATAGTCAATAAAGCAGGCATAAACATCCTGGTTCACTTCACAATAACGTTCACAAATCATTCTCATATTGAAAATCCCTTCACGTGTACCTCTTCCAGATATAAACCCACTTTGTACGTTACTGATTTGTTCTTCAATTTTCTGTCTGTTTCTCAGTAAAATTATTTTCAGGATCATCTTCAACATATGACTCATCAGGCTTAGTGTTCTGTACTCAGTACACAATGTTGGTTTTAGCTTCTTTGGGAGTCGTACAAATATGGATTCATTCATATTCAATGGTATAAATCCAGTCTCATAGATGTCAGTTACTAGCTTATGAATGATTTGAATCCCCACTTCATCTAGTCCTTTTATCATTTCTGATGTTATCTGGTCACTTCCAGGAGCCTTACCTGCCTTTAGATCATTGATAGCCTTCTCAACCTCCAATACTAATATAATATTCCCATCTTCTTTCTCAATTGTGGGTCAGCTTGATGGTCATTGTCATATTATAAATCTGAAGTGAAACCTCAAGGGCTTTAGTTGCATTTAACTGCTCTCACCAGGCTTTCAAACAACGCATGGTTGGCCTATCATATGTCAGGGATCATAAATGAAGCAAATTTAGAACTATATATTAAAAGAACATGCCTTAATATGGTTTCTAGTACTACCAGAGGATATGCTAGTTCAGCACATCTTGCAGTGGTTTGCCTCGGCCTATTGTTGACCTAAAACTTTCCTTTTCGACTCCTGTGCACCTTTAATAGCTTTCACTTACGTTCAGATCAGCTAGGATGAAAAGTCTCATGAATCAAAGGGCAGCAGGGTGGCATGGCTTGGATTCAGCTCTGGGTAATGGCGACAGGATACAGCTCACTAGCATAGGCCATATTCATGGCGAGATATGTTTGTTTTTTGTTCAAACCATCGCTTTTTCATGTAAAAGCAGACAATCAATTATGTGCCAATACACACTCATTAAATTAGAAAGCTCACAATCATATATTTGTGGTCAAGGGAAACAAATTCCCATATAAAAAGAAAAGTTTTATTAATAATTGATAGAATTTATTTAGTAAACTATATGAGGTGGTACAGTCCAGCTGCCCTCAAAAAGGCTAAAATGATTTCTTGTTTTACTTTAGTAAAAAGGTCATGCATACTGTCTGCAGTGTAGAATTGTTGGCGCAGGGCCAAAAAATCAACGCAACTTAGTAAAATGTGTGAGTGTCAGTGGGGACTGACACCCAATACATTCAGGGGGAGGTTCCCCCTTGAGCAGAAAAGCATGTGTTAGTGTGGTTGGAGACTACAACGGGAGAAGGAGTGCTCGGGCTTCCGCAGTGAAAATTGAGCTTTGATCGGGCAAGTGTACGCCAAATCTTTCCCGTCGGCAGAATGCCGCCTCAAACTGGCCTTGAATTTCTTCATGCAGTCCTTGGTACTCGAGTGGATGTGTCCACAAGATAGATGAACCATGCCTTATTGGCTTGACAGGCTAGCAGGAAATTTAAGTGGGAGGAGCCGCTTAACTCTGGTTCCTGCTACTGTGTCTTCTTATATGGCTTTAAATGTGACTAACTGTGTGGCTTCCCATGTTGTTTCTCATGTGGCTTCCCATGTGGCTTCCAGCCGTATTTCTTATGTGGCTTCCCTGGTGGCTTCCAATTTTGTTTCCCATCTTTCTTATGTGGCTTCCCGTATGGTTTCCCATGTTATTTCTTATGTGGCTTCCCATGTTATTTCTTATGTGGCTTCCACTCTGGCCTCCTGTCGCTTACACTGTGGCTACCACTGTGGCCTCCACTGTGGTTTCCACTGTGACCTCCACTGTGGCCTCCACTGTGACCTCCACTGTGGCTTCCACTGTGGCTACTTATGGATACCTGTTTCAGGGGTTGGCGGTTTCGATGGCATTGATGTCAGCCTGTAAGCCTCTTCACACTAAATCAACCTATGGGGTGGCAAGCATAGAGCTCTAGCAAAATACCGCTATCCCCCCACCCCAACCCCCTCGTTTTCTATGAGCCTCCTCTAATGAATTGTCTGCCCTGCTGCTGCCTTTGCAGCTGACTGTTGTCTCATCAAAGGGAGGGATTATTTTGTGGAATCCACCCCCGTGTGGAGTCTGCCCTACAGATTGCTCTTTGGCAGCACAGCCCGGCTTTGCCTATATAATTCTCCTGGCCAACAGAATATTCTACCCGTGTACTGCGCTTATGCTAAGCCATCTTGGTGGAGATGGGATCATCAACCCACCCCCACACCCTTCTCAACACTCAACCTCGCCAACCCCACATGTTGATCTGGAGTTGGTTCACACACATTCACTGCTCCTACCCCTACTACTCCTACCCCTCCTCCCGTCTCCCACCCTGCCCCTTATCCAACCAATCCCCGTCGGAGCAAACAAGCACTCGGCGCGGTCAATCTTTATATCTGAAGAGCGGGCTGTCGTAATTACCAAGCCTGTTCAACTAGAACAAAGCCGCACCTGAAGCCCATCGATGATGAATCTCTTTGCCACCTCTGTAAGCCGGGTGGGGGTTCAGTGAAGGAAACGGTGAGGCTGCTAGTACTTCCCTTCCTCCCCTCCTCCTCACCTCCTCACCTCCCCCCACACCCCTCTTCAACTTCAACTTCAACTTCAACGTCCCCCTCTCCTCCCCCTTTCCCTCTCCCTTCCATCCTCCTCTCCTTCTCCTTCTCCCCTCCCTTCCCTGTCAACTTACCTCTCCCTCTCTCTCTCCCCTCTCCTTCCCTTTCCACCTCATGCTCCCCTTCCCCATATCCCTCCCTTTCCCTTCCTCTCCATTTCCCCCCTCTCCATCTCCCTATCCCCTCCCTCCATCTCCCTATCCCCTCCCTCCATCTTCCCTATCCTCTCCTCCATCTACTCTCCTGCCCTCCCTCTCCTCCCCTCTCCCTCCATCTCTCTCCTACCCCGCATCTCGCTCCTACCCCCCCTCCATCTCTCTCCTGCCCTCCATCTCTCCTGCCCCTCCATCTCTCTCCTGCCTCCAGCTCTCTCCTGCCCTCCATCTCTCTCCTGCCCTCCATCTCTCTCCTGCCCCTCCAGCTCTCTTCTGACCCTCCGTCTCTCCTGACCCTCCGTCTCTCTCCTGCCCCTCTATATCCCTCTCCATCTCCCTCTCCTCTCCCTCCATCGCGCTCCTGCCCCTCTCCTTTTCCCCTCTCCCTCTCCTCTCACTCCATCACTCTCCTGCCCCTCTCCTTTTCCCCTCTCCCTCTCCTCTCACTCCATCACTCTCCTGCCCCTCTCCTTTTCCCCTCTCCCTCTCCCTCCCTCCATCGCTCGCCTGCCCCTCTCCTTTTCCCCTCTCCCTCCCCTCCCCCCCCCCCACCCCCCGCCTCACGTGCGGGACAGTTAGCGTGGTGCGCGGCCCATTGCTTACCCCTGTCATCACCGGAGAGGGCGCAGGGGTGGCTGGTGCCTGCGCACTAATGTGGCAGCGCGGGAGGATCGAGTCGGCGCTGTAATTAACTTCACCTGTACCTGTAGGGGCTGCCCTAGGGCGTGGGGGTGCCTAACAACTTGCTGACTTTTCACCAAACTTTAAAGCTGCATAGTTCGATGCAGCATCCAATTTTGAAAACCGAAAGAATTATCGAGATTTGATTCTACATATCTAACATAGATCTATACTGATGCACTTATTAAACATTTGTTGCCACAAAGAAGGGGATAGTGAGTCAACTTAATAGAACCTGTTACTGCTATGGTGTCAGAGTTTTGGCTTACTTGCCAAAACTAATTTTACATGTCTGTACTTCAAATATCTCAAAGGTTTGCTATTTAAAACACATAAAGTAAAATCGATTATAACAATCAATTTAATATATGTATCTCCCAAAAATGACAGAAAGTCCAAACCATTGGACTATGCAACTTTAAATAAAGTAAAAATAAAGATAACAAAATTCTAAAGGGCAAAAAAGAAGTCATGTAAACGCGTTCTATATATGGTGACATAAAGGCACCAGATAACGAGTTTATTTTATATTTAGTTTTAACCAAATTAATTAGCCAGCTGTGCTTGTCATGTAGGTAGGTGTGTGCACTTATAGGAACTATTTCCCCCCTAATATTTTCTTAAATTACTTTCGAACTGATGCTAATGGAATTGTTGGGAATATGTATTGCCGATTAGCACTGGTTTAATTCTAGTTATAATTCTAGTTATAATTTATCATTTTTAGAACGCCTGGGTGAGGTGAGAGCGGAAGAAACCCAGTCGACCCCTTTTTTGTGTGGAGAATCTTGTGTTTGAGCGTGTGTGTGTGTGTGTGCTAGTTTCTGTGTGTGTGTGTGTGTGTGTATGGTAGTGTGTGTGTGTGTGTGTGGTAGTGTGTGAGGGGAGGGATCTAACACTGTGAACCTGGAGTGATTACACACCTCAGTTGTTAGTACTAGTAAAGAGGGTCCTGTCCAGATAAGCACCACAGTAACTTGTCCTATTTTTCCCCGTAGCCTCACCACGCTTTGCACCCTGCACTATGCTCAGCGCCGTGTGTGTATATGTTATATTTGCCTATCTATACACCACAGGGGTTGGCTCTTGACAAAAAGGGTAGTGGTAAACCTGTTTCGGGTTAAGTGGATCGATGTGAATTTACTGAATCTGTCTTGCTTATAGTGTGCGGCTAAGTATGAGAGCTACTCAGGGATGAAAGATCTCTGTGATTTCGCAGATTTCCGTGATTTTTGATATTCACTGATTAACGTTCACAAAATTTCTAACATATTATATTACATATATTATATATTATATATGGCAGCAACTGATTAATTCAAATCCTATTCTTATATTACCTTAGATGTTGCTAGAAAGCCCAAACAGGAAAGGGTTTGGTATGGGCGATAATACAGTCACAACAGGGACAGTTTGAAACCTGACTTCTGGCATTTGTCAACGATTCCCTGACAGTGCTATTCTTATGTGGGAAAATCTGTGTTTTCATAGAAATTTGCCAATGGCGCCAAGGTCTCGGCCTGATTTCCGCGTTTTTTGTCGAATACCACTTTCATCCCTAGTTGCTATGTGAGAAACTCCCTGAGTGGAGTGGATCCTTGCATTAATGAGCACATCTCTGTGACTGAGCTGGTTGACTGCATGTAGTAAGCTGCTTGTAGTCTGCTTGTAACTGAGCCGTTAAAACTGCCCCGAGGTGCATAATGGTTGACGGATGCGCGTTACTGTATGGTGGGAGAGGTGTGATGTGCCTAATGTTTGGGAGAGGTGTGTTAATGAGATGCACCCAATAATACAGAGAGGTCCTTTACTGAGGTACAGCTAGTGGTGGAGAGGTGTGCTACTGAGATGCACCTAATAGTTCAGGGATGTGCATCACTGAGATGCGTCTGATGGTGGAGGGAGGTGTGTTAATGAGAGAGGTGCCTTGCCGAGATGCACTTAATGGTACAGAGGTGCACTACCGAGATTCACCTAATGGTACAAACAGGTGCATTATTAAGATGCGCATAACGGTACAGACAGGTGTGTTACTGAGATGCACGTAATGGTACAGAGGTGTGCTATCGAGATGCACCTAATGGTACAAACAGGTGTGTTACTGAGATGCACCTAATGGTACAGAGGTGTGCTACCGAGATGCACCTAATGGTACAGACAGGTGCATTACTGAGCTGCACCTAATGGTACATAGGTGTGCTACCGAGATGCACCTCATGTTACAGACCGGTGTGTTTCTGAGATACACCTAATGGTACAGACAGGGGTGTTACTGAGATGCATCTAATTGTACAGAGGTGCATTACTGAGATGCACCTAATAGTACAGACAGGTGTTACTGAGATGCACCTGATGGTACAGACAGGTGTGTTACTGAGATGCACCTCATGGTACAGGCAGGTGCGTTACTGAGATGCACCTAAGGGTACAGACAGGTGCATTTATGAGATGCACCTAATGGTACAGACAGGTGTGTTACTGAGATGCATATAATGGTACAGAGGTGCATTACTGAGATGCACCTAAGGGTACAGACAGGTGCATTACTGAGATGCACCTACGGGTACGAGGTGCGCTACTGAGATGCACCTCATGGTACAGACAGGTGCGTTATTGAGATGCACCTAATGGTACAGACAGGTGTGTTACTGAGCTGCACCTAATGGTACAGAGGTGCATTACTGAGATGCATCTAATGGTACAGAGGTGCGCTACCGAGATGCATCTAATGGCATAGAGGGGCACTATATCCAGATGCCCCTAATGGTACAGAGTGGTGCGTTATTGAGATGCACCTAATGGCATAGAGGGGCGTGTTATCCAGGTGCACCTGTTGGTACAGAATGGTGCGTTATTGAGGTGCACCTAGTACTACAGGGAAGTACCCTACCGAGACGCCCGTCTCCTCGTGGTGGCTAACTAACAGTCGGTCACGTGACGCAGTTGGCAGGGCGGCCCCGAGCTGCTTCTCCCGCTTGTCGGCACGGCCCATTAGCACGGCTGGCAGTGTGCTGTGAAGGAAGCCGGGCTCGGAGGTAGAAACCCCGCCCCGGCCGGATCCTCTGTCGTCACTGCCGGCAAGCAGCGCGGGCGTGGCGGGGTCAGGCAGGGTTGCCAACCCTTACGTTTTCGCCATAAGATGTGCAATATTTTATGTCCCCATCATCACCTTATGCTGATCTTCCGTTTTTCATATAGTAATATTATATCAATCTTACTGATTCATGTGTCCAAAATGCACCACAGAGCATCTAAGATTAAAAAATTGTCTGAGGGGTTACCCCCAGAGCCCCCAATATAACATCCCTAAAGATCTTCCGGTTTTTCATTTTGGCAATGCCGTGTCAGGCCGCCCCCTCCCCCGGGGGCTGCAAAGGCCAACCTAGAGCCAGCACTGCCACGTGAGCCATGATTACCTAGCGACCGCGGACCAGACGGGATGGCCGAATGAGTTGAGCCCGTCTCCCGTTGAACCCTTGATACTTGTCGCTTCCTAGCCAGGCACTCTGTATTATTAGGATAGGGCAAGGACTGGTTGGCTTAGTGTCAGGATAATGTGACTGAGTGGGATATCACTATATATGTTGGCAGTCTGGTCTCCCAGTGAGGCAGCATTATGAAGTTGCCATGAGTGCACACGATCCAAATAATATCAGAATCCATATTCATATGAAGGTTCATATATTGTGCATATGTCAGAGTTGAATTTATTTTTTTCACTTTTTGATTTTGATCTTATTCAAATTGAGAAACCCCTTAAAATTAACTGTGTAACATCCATCCATAACCTCATTTTAACACACCCGTAACATCATTTTAACACACACAGCAAGTTCAAAGAATATTTGATTGATTACAGTTCAGGGATGAAAGATCTCTGCGACTCCGCGAATTTGCGGGATTTTTCAATCCCGCAGCACCATCACCGTATACTAATATGTGGTGCAGACTCCGCAGCACTATCAGCATATACTACTACTAAATGCTTCAAGCGCCGCAGCACTATCACTGAATCAGCGTACACTACTAATATATGCTTCAAATGGCACAGCACTATCAGCGTATACCAATATATATGAAACCTTACTTCCGGGAATTTTCTGCGATTCCCTGACA
The DNA here is from genome assembly GCA_030323885.1 of Branchipolynoe longqiensis. Lineage (NCBI taxonomy): Eukaryota > Metazoa > Annelida > Polychaeta > Phyllodocida > Polynoidae > Branchipolynoe > Branchipolynoe longqiensis. The sequence continues at coordinate 117,840,186 of CM059188.1, forward strand.
ATGCTAAACCTATGAGAGAATATCAGCATTTCCGCTTTTTTACCCCCGAGACCACTTTCATCCCTGCAGTTAAGCCAAAAAGATTTTGTCTTGCAAGAAAAAAGTAGGGAAAAACCCGTTTGGGTAGATGCTTGGTTTCGATATGCAAGTTTTCACTTTAGCACAAAATCAAAATAAACATATTGTCTATGCTTTTTGTGGGATAGATTAAATACATATAGTATTACTAACAACTTAATACACAGTCAACAATAACTATTTCACTTACTACCCCTCCCCCCCTCCCCCTCCCCCCCCCCCGCCCCCCACACACACACAAAACCACACACAACAACAGGCAACAATCATAAACAATATAACGTGGACACCAAATATGGGGTAAACAGCTTCTGAGCACAACCCAATAACTATATCCCCGCGGAATTGGTCAGTGAGAAGGTAGTGAACAGGGGTCCCGGGTGGGAGGGGGCGGGGGGGGGGGCAGCTAGCTGCGGCTACTGAAAGTCCTTCTCACGAAGCGGCGAAGAGTTATGCCAGGCATTTGCGGATGTATGTATTACAATTAGGCGGAGTTGGCTTGAAACAAACAGTTGTGTCCCGCTGAAAGGTGGTGCATTAGGGTGTTCTGATAAGTGGAGAGGAGATGGAACCGCCACGTTAACGCGCAGGGTCTGACTGGATGTCTGCTTCTCAACTCCGGCCCGGCCACGCGCTATTAACAAATCACCGCCAGCCCCACGGATATATAAACATTAACCGATGTATGTTCATAATGTTTGTTTAATTTAATGTGTCATCTTGGCCCGACTCATTCACGCTATTACACACACTCACAAACACACACACACATACACACTCTTACACACTCACACTCACACCTACTCGCACAAACTCACAACACGCATACTCACAACACACACACACTCATAACACACACTTTCAATGCACACACATAACACACACTCGCAACACACACACTCGCAACACACACTTGAAACACACATACTCGCAACACACATACTCACAACACACACTCAGAACACACTCACTCACACCTACTCACACAAACTCGGAACACACACACTCACAACACACACACTCACAACACACACACACACTCACAACACACACACTCACAACACATACACTCACAACACACACACTCACAACACATACACTCACAACACATACACTCACAACACACACACTCACAACACACACGCACACACAGGGGCACTGAATGTGTAAATGGTGGTTGCGATACGGGTTGTGATCTAGGTAGACTGATGTAGGGTATTGTGAGATGCAATACCGATTATCTGAGCCCATCAAAATGGAGGCCGTCACTTTATGGACCTCAGTAGATCCTGGCACAGTTTACTGTTTGTTTGTTGTTGTTTTACGTCCTAGCAACATCTAAGGTCATATCAGGACGGGTACCGACTTGTGACAGTGCGCACTCATGGCAACTTTATAGTGCTGTCCCACTGGGAAACCAGGCTGCCGGCACCATGACCTGGTATCCCACTCAGTCACATTATCCTGACACTGAGCACACCAGTCCTTGCCCTATCCTAATAATGCCGAGCGCCTGGCTAGGAAGCGACAAGTATCAATTTTAAAGTCATTGGTTTGACTCGACCGGGACTCGAACCCACGATCTACCAGCACGGGAGACGGACGCTCTAACTCATTCGGCCATCCCGTCTGGTCCGACAGGTTTAAAGGCACGTTCAACTCATCTATTGCAGCATGCGTCACACAGTGGAGAATGATTAATTGATTGATTGATTGGTGATGATTTCACGCCCATGTTGCCAACTAAGGCTATATAATATATTCATGGCGAAAAGTGAGTCGAATTTATTCCGTCACTTTGGTTTTACGGAAAAATGTGTTCATCACATTTATGTTTACATTAGAAACTTACACAAAATTCTGAAATGGCCAAAAAAATCAAATGACACCAAAATTTGATCATGCGCAACTTTGAAATGTGTTTAGAAGGAAGTGTTTGTAAACCTTGCACCAGTAGGGAAAATTGGGCCCGAATCGGTAAAGCGCATGCCTCCCGCGCGGGAGATCGGGAGTTCGATTCCCGGTCAAGTCAAACCGATGACTTAAAAAATAGCCTGGCACCCAGAATTATTAGGATATGGCAAGGACTGTTATGCTCAGTGTCAGGATAATGTGACTGAGTGAGATATCATGTCATGGTGCTGGTGGCCTGGTCTCCCATTGGGGCAGCACTGTGAAGTGGCTATGAGTGTGCGCTGTCACATGTCGGTACCCATCCTCATATGACCTTAGATGTTGCCAGGATGTAAAGGACCAACCAACCAGTCGTGAAAGGGTGGCGTGGGAGCGGGGTGGGTGGGTGGTTATTATTAACTCGGGAGAATCCGTCTCTGGTAGTGTTCTGACCTTACATGTGTTATTGTCTGAGTGTTATAAAGTTTTACTGCAGCTGAAGCTTTCGTTTTCGCGCCGATACTTCATTGCGTGAAATAAAGTCTTGTTAGAGCGGGACCACGTGACTTGCAAATAAGTGGCCGTAAAACAAAATGGCCGACGCGTTATGCCCACTGGTGTATCAGATAAAAGGGAATTTAATTTGAGCATTTCTATCGATGTCTGAGTAATTGGCTTAAAGAACTTTTCCACATCTGGTAATAGGCAATCTAGCCGAACCTTTGAAACAACAATTGGGTACAAAATGTGTTTTCTCCGAACAATGATGAGTTATTTGTGTCGGCCGGGTGAGTTGGGATAAGAATGCGCAATAAGAATACGCAATAAGAATGCGCAATTATCAATTATGGCCCGCTGTGGTTTTTATTTGCTATAAGGGATGAAGGATCTCTGCGGTTTCCACGATTTTGGATAATCATGGGTTAAGTCAGCAAGCCAGGGATACATAACAGCAGTTGAACAGTCAGAATCTCTGAGGCAAGAGATGGACCATCCTGATGTGTCCTTAGATGTTGTGTGTACATAGTCCGATGAAGCCTCAACTTTTCAAAACCACGCAATTATCTAGATTTTATTCTACATATACAACTTAGATACTGAAGCACTTATTAAACATATGTTGCCGCATAGAAGGTAATGCTGATTCAATTTAATAAAGCCTGTTCCTGCAGAAAGGCCTATGGTGTCAGAGTTTTGGCATGCTTGCCAAAATTAATTTAGCATTTTTGCACTTCAAATATCTAAAAAGTTAAGCAATTAAAATAAAAGTTACTTCAATCTAAAGTAAGGTTCATTATAACAATCAATATCATAAATATTAATTTAATATATTTATCTCAGAAAATGACAGAAACCCCAAAACCATCGGACTATGCAACTTTGAACCCAAACAAACAAGCAAAACCAAAAGGGATTTCTGTGAAAATGAGGAAGTTAGGTTTGGTATAGTACTCTCCAAACACCATACATATTACCAATCAGTGCAGACTCTGCTTGGAGAGCGTTCTGCTGTCATTATTGTGACTGTATTGTGCCCTGCTTCACCGTCATTTTACGCCTTTTCCCCTTCCAATACCACTTATAAATATCTCTATGCTATGAAAACCTGCTTTGAATGTAACTGTGTGTCATCACTGTGAATACTTTGCTGCTTACTGTGTTGTGCGAACTACCGAATGATGTTTTATATATACTTTGCTGGACAGGATAGAAATATGATAATTTATGGCCATTTATACAAATAGGTCAAATATTAAAATTAAATAAAAGGGTAGTCATTTTTATTCAGTATGAGATGTCATTTCTCAATGCTGGCACACTGGTCCTGCGGCCATGTGACTTTGCGGTATCTGCATTGCGCCTCGTCCACACTGTCATTTTTCAATGCTGGCACACTGGTCCTGTGGCCATGTGACATTGCGGTATCTGCGTTGCGCCAGAGAGCGTGTATATAAACAGATGAGAGGGACAACTCCCGCGAAAATCGGTAACACAGGCTACAGTGGCGTTCCTGGCGGTTAGTGTTGAACAAGCTTTGACTTTGACGGTATGTGCCGTGCAAAACATTTGTTTTTATTCAAAATTAATAGAAATGCAGAAGCCTAACCTTATCAATTTAATATAATCCTTTTGGTAAACATGTTTTCTATATGTGTTCCAATCAGTTTGTTTCTAGGTGTTGTAGTTTTAGATATATTTAAAGTTTTCTGTATGAAGATTGCTCACTGCCATTGACAATGCCTTGAGTTTGCCCATTTGTTCAACAACCACCACTTGGAGCACCACAGTCGGCAGCTGTTACAGGGTCTAGTATGACAGTTGTCCCTCTCATCTGTTTATATACACGCTCTCTGGTTGCGCCTAATCCACACTGTATATGTTGTCAGCCACCCTTTCCGCGTGCACATTGTGATTTGTAGTTTGTGTTTCAGGATTATGAGGAGGCGGCCCACCACATGCATGAAACTCCCAATTATGCGTTTTGGTCACACCAAGCTCAGGTAAACCCAGATCCTCATTGAGGTTCTCTGTAGAGGCGCTTACAACACACCAACCACCGGGAACAGGCTATGCCACTAACTGCCTCTTACACGTAGAACCCCCTCCCAGACTATAAATATGTGTGGTATATGTAATGTATATAATATGTATATGTAATGTATATAACATACATATAATATATATTATATATGATATATATAATATGTATAATATATATAACATAATATATAGCATATAATATACTTAATATATATGGCATACATATACTATATAATACATCTAACATATATAGTATATATTTATAATTTATACAATATATATTATATATATATTCTAAATATGGGTCACTCTCCTGAAAACTGGTCAGCATGGGATGGGATTTAAAACTTCAATAAAAAAATGTCCTACTTATTTTTTTCCTTATACTTTTCATATTCATGTTCAGATATGATGTAAGAAATAAGGGAAATAAAATAAACCGCATGAAACTTTGGTCTTTTTAGTTATGAAGTGTTTTTGTACCAAAAAAAACATTTTACAGTCAGCTATTTGTAACATGACATATGGGGCATGGTTGGATCCTTACTAACATCTTGTATTGCATTGATATCAAACGAAACAGTTCCCAAATCAAAAGGAAGTATTTATTAACATATATGCATGCTTAAATTAAAAAAATTATTATTTGATCTCTTCAGAAATAACATTACAAATTTCTATTATATAATATGTATGTTTACACATGAATATATATGCATGTACATGTGTATATTATGTTATATGGTATCTATTATATACAAGCAGGTGATTTTCTGGTTTTAACCGGAATTCCAGTTTTTTTTCTGGCCACCGAAACCGCAATTCCGTTGGTTTTTTAAAATTCAGTTTTTTTCCCTGGCCGCCAAAACACCTGAAATACACTATGTGCATCCCTCTCGCGACTCAGTGGGATGCTGTGTCCCCCCACGATAACCTAAAAAAAAAAACAGGTTTTTTTTCCTGCACCCAATCACATTCCTGTATATATAATATGTATGTTTACACACATATATATACATGTGTGTATATGTATATGTGCATGTATGTATGTGCAGGTATGTGTATGTATATGCATATATACTCACATTTATATATTATAGTCCAGTAGCAACATCCTCGCTTCAATCCTGTCTCCAACAACATGGGTAGATAAAGCCAGCCTTTTGATGACTTTATTTAATCAATGTGTGTCTAAATGTATATGAAGGGATTCACCCCAGCCCCCTTTTAACAAAAAATGCTTGATGCTGCATACTGTGTGTGCTATGCGGTAATGTGATTGTGATAGCCACTGTATAACACTCAGATATTGGTTGGATTAGAGTGAAGCCGGTAAATATATTATGTATGGACTGGAGCCGCTGTGGCTTGCCTCCTATTATGTACTGCATGATAGACGGGCTGTAGACCTGAGCGGGTCCAATCTAGTTTGTCGCGGTTATCCGATGGGAGATGATAGTAGTGTCACGCAACAACTCCACAGCGTGTCGGCTCACTGTAGAAATAAATTGTATTATAAATTTGTTATTCGCCTATCACAATAAGTCACACAGTTTTATTGGGTTTTATGTTTTATTGGTGCGCAAAGTTGGTCTAATTTGTGTGATTTATGGACAAGGTGTGGTTGTACAACTGCACTAACTAGCTATAGATGTGAATGAAGCCTGCTGACTGACCTATGAGGCTACTTCTCAGTGGTGTAAAAAGTATGGCCATTTCTCAAAATCGATTCTTCTTTCCTGAAATTTATTTAAAGTTGCATCGTCTGATGGATTTGAGTTTTTGTCATTTTTCTGAGATAAATATATTAAATTGATTGTTATAATCTACATTACTTTGGTTTGAAGTAACTTATTTTAAATGACTATGTTTTGAGATATTTGAATTGCATACGTAAAATTAGTTTTGGCAATCACGCCAAAGCTTCATAAGCTTCAACAATAACAGCTTCTGTTAAATTGTCTGAGTATTCCCTTTTATGTGGCAATACATGCTTAATAAGTGTACCAGTATCTAAGTTAGATATGTAGAATCAAGTCTATATATTTATTTTGGTTTCTAAAATTTAATGCTTCATCGGACTAGGCAGCTTTACCAAAGCTGCAAATGCTGTTAATCAAGGGAGTTAGTGGGGACCAGAAAATGGTGGGCATGGAGTCAACCGCTTGTGAGTTATGGAGAAATTGGATCTCAGATATATGTGCTTTGTGAGTCATTCTATCATTACCCAGGATATAGCTATTCTTTCAAATATAATTTAAATGGTTCTATGCAGGGTGTTTCAAGCTCATAGCAATTTGTTTATAATTTAAATGGTTCTATGCAGGGTGTTTCAAGCTCATCGCAATTTGTTATGGCGATTGCAACAATACCATCAAAATAAAAATGCCCCCTCTCCCATATCAGTTTTAATATTTGTTTAAGGCTTCTGCATATATAGCAGATTGCAAGAATACCATCAAAATAAAGATGGCTCCTATTCCATATCAGTTTTAGCATTTGTTTAAAACCTCTGCATATATATAACATTTAACCTATAGGAGATTGCAACAACACCACTTTTAAAATGAAGATTCCTCCTATCCCATATCAGTTTAAATATTTGTTAATAGCTTCTGCATATATAGCAGATTGCAACAATGCCACCAAAATAAAAATGCCCCCTGTCCCATATCAGTTTTAATATTTGTTTAAAGCTTCTGCATATATAGCAGATTGCAACAATACCACCAAAATAAAAATGCCTCCTATTCCATATGACATATAGCAGACGCACAAACAAAGTTGTTTCCATAGTTGAACATAGAGTGCGACACATATAATGTGCAACATGACTTCACTGAACACGTCTCAACTCCCACTGCATAAACATCATAATCCGTGCCATCTTGGGTTAATCTTAGCCGCTGATGACAGCTGCTCGGCAGCACCCAACTCTGGCATTGTAGGCGAGCAATCCGAACATGTTCCAAATGCTGTCACCTGCAGGGATTACGCGCCCACCGACATGCCACTATGTCACTATTGCCACTTCCGCACCTCCACCAGGAATCTACAGTGCCACAGACCTAATCTGTGGTGCGTGTGGGGGGGGGGGGGGGGGGGGGGGGGGAGAAGAGGGGAGACAAGGGGGGGGGGGAGAAAAGGGGGGGTAGGGAAGTCTGGCTTTCCATTTCAGTCATCCCTCATGGCCCAATCAGCTGCCTCAACAAGCAGTGTTGTCATTGTCATTTGCCCTACTTAATCAGTCCCGGTCACCTGACTCCAATATGCCTGGGTTGCCAACATTGAAAATGAAAAACTGGAAGATCTTAAGGGATCTTATTTTGGGGTGTCTGGGGGTACACCCCCACAAAATTGTTAAAATCTTACATGCTCTGTAGTGCATTTTGGATACAATAATCCGTTTGATTTATATAATGTTACTAAATTAAAAACCGGAAGATCGGCGTACGGTGATGATGGGGACAGAAAATATTGTACACCTTATGGCAAAACCGTAAGGGTTGGCAACCCTAACATGCTGCTCGCTATAAGCTCCTTCCTATAACCCCACACCCCACCATACATATTTGTTCCTTCCTGCTCTTATCTGGAACCCTTCTGGCCTTACCTGTGGGATTGTTCTATTTGCCTATGCTTGATTCATTGATTGATTGGTGGTTGCTTTACGCCGTGTCGGCAGCATAGGCCATATTCACGGTGAGAAATGTTTGTTTTTTGTTCAAACCATTGCTTTTACATGTAAAAGCAGAGAATCAATTATGTGCCAATAGACACTCAATAAATTAGAAAGCTCACAATCATATATTTGTGGTCAAGGGAAACAAATTCCCATAGAAAAAGAAAAGTTTGATTAATAATTGATAGAATCTATTTAGTAAACTATATGAGGCGGTACAGTCTAGCTGCCCTCAAAAAGGTTAAAATGTTTTCCTGTTTTACCTTAGTAAAAAGGTCATGCATACTGTCTGCAGAGTGGAACTGTTGGCGCAGGGCCAAAAAATCAACGCAACTTAGTAAAAATGTGTTTAAGTGTCAGCGGGGACTGACACCCAATATATTCAGGGGGAGGTTCCCCCTTGAGCAGAAAAGCATGTGTACGCCATGAGTGGCCAATACGGCAGCAGCTAAGGACCACTTGGTCCCGCCGACCTTACGCATGAGTCTGTGGTGGCTTTCCCACAAATGGTTCAATTTCTTTAAGTTTATTAATGTTTTCATCCTACTCATGTTGCCATTTGGATTTTATGTGGGTGGCTATTAGTGGTTTCAGATCAGAGTGAGGGATCAGACACAGTTCAAGATCACAGTTCAGGGCCTTCTTCGCAGCCCGATCAGCTTGTTCGTTTCCTTGTATGCCGGCATGGCCAGGCACCCAACACAGGTGGATGTCATACCCATCCTTTGTCAGTTGGTTCATTTTATAAATGGCCGTTGCTAGAATAGGGTGATTCGTTTTCAGTCCAGCAACAGCCAGGAGGCAAGAGTACGAATCACTGTATATAGCATATTTAGTGTGGTTGGATACCTCGATACACTCCAACGCGAGAAGGAGTGCTCGGGCTTCTGCAGTGAAAATCGAGCTCTGATCGGGCAAACGTACGCAGCAGCTACCCGGCTTTGGTCTTTCGAACCATCAGTGTATATGGAGAGGTGGTCTGCAAACTGGCCTTGAATCTCTGCATGCAGTCCTTGGTACTCGAGTGGATGTGCCCCAGATTTGCTTATGCAGATTGGATGTGGGCTGCCCTGTCTGTTTCTTATGCAGTAGTCTGCACTGACCTCTCTGGCAAGGAGCCACATATAGACAGACAGGTGACCGTAGATAATGGTTAACACACTAGTCTGGAGTGCAAGAGGTATGGTGTCGAATCCTACTCTAAGTGCAATATTTCCCATTTTCATCACCCCCGATAATATTGACTGCCATGACTAGGACATGATTTTTTAACCTACCATTTGTGTATATGTAAGTGTATGTATCAGGGATGAAAGAGCTCCGCTATTTCGCGGATTTCCGGGATTTTTCAATCCTGCAGTATGATCAACGTATAGGCCCTACTAATACGTTATTTTACGCAGCAGCACCATCTGCGTATACTACTACTAGTACTAGTAAATACTTCAAACTGCGCAGCACTATCAGCGTATACTACTGTAGTAGTCTGCACTGACCTCTCAGGCAAGTGACCACATAGACAGGTAGGCATGGGTTGTGTGTTGATATCAGGGAGCCTAGCTGGTGTAATGGTTAGCACACTGGCCCGGAATGCAAAGAGATGTGGGTTCGAGTCCCGCTCTAGGCATAATATTTCCCATTTTCATCACCCCCATGACACTACTAATAAATGCTTCAAACAGTGGAGTACTATCAGCGTATCCTAGCTACTAATGCGTGCTTCAAACGGTGCAGCACTATCAGCGTATACTACTAATGCGTGCTTCAAACGGTGCAGCACTATCAGCATATACTACTAATATGTGCTTCAAACAGTGCAGCACTATTAGCATATACTACTAATGTGTGCTTCAAACAGTGCAGCACTATCAGCATATACTACTAATGTTTGCTTCAAACGGTGCAGCACTATCAGCGTATACTACTAATGCATGCTTCAAACGGTGCAGCACTATCATCAAATACTACTAATGTGTGCTTCAAAAGGTGCAGCACTATCATCGTAACTACTAATGCATGCTTCAAACGGCGCAGCACTATCAGTATCAGCGGATACTACTAATGTGTGCTTCAAACAGTGCAGCACTATCAGCATATACTACTAATACGTGCTTCAAACGGTGCAACACTATCAACCTATAGCAATATATATGAAATCTGACTTCTGGAAATTGTCCACGATTGCCTGACACTGATAAACATATGGGAGAATATCAGCATTTCCGCTTTTTCCCCAGAGACCACTTTCATCCCTGATGTATGTAATTCTAAGCATTAAACGACTTAAAAGTGGACACAAATAATTTTAAAAGCTTACAATTCCATGGGGACTAATGTAGTAGTCTGCACTAATCTCAGGCAAGAAGCCTCTTAGACAGGTGGGCGTGGATAGAGTGATGACAAAAGGGAGGCTAGGTGGTGTAATGGTTAGCACACTAACCTGGAATACAAGAGGTGTAGGTTCGAATCCCGTTCTAGGTGCAATATTGCCCATTTTCATCAACACCATGGCACTTGCTGTGCCCTTGAGCATCCGATTACTGCAATCACATGCACTTCGAGGCTTAACTTCCCCTTTGACTGTCAGCCTACTGCCACAGCGTGTTGTTTATAAGCGTGTATATCATACCTGCAGTTTGCATTGCTTTTGTCATAGCTTGCAAGATGATACTTCCTTTTATAAGCATCTATATCATATCTGCAGTTTGCATTGTTTTTGTCATACCTTGCAAGATGATACAGGCTTTTATAAGCATGTATATCATATCTGAAGTTTGCATTGCTTTTGTCATACCTTGCAAGGTGATACTGCCTTTTATAAGTGTGTATATCATACCTGCAGTTTGCATTGCATTTGTCATACCTTGCAAGGTGATACTGCCTTTTATAAGTGTGTATGTCATACCCGCAGTTTGCATTGCATTTGTCATACCTTGCAAGGTCATACTGCCTTTTATAAGTGTGTATGTCATACCTGCAGTTTGCATTGCTTTTGTCATACCTTGCAAGGTCATACTGCCTTTTATAAGTGATACTGCCTTTTATAAGTGTGTATATCATACCCACAGGTTGCATTGCTTATGTCATACCTTGCGAGGTGATACTGCCTTTATATGCGCGTATATCATACCCGCAGTTTGCATTGCTTATGTCATACCTTGCGAGGCGGTACTGCCTTTATAAGCGCGTATAACATACCCGCAATTTGCATTGCTTTTGTCATATCTTGCGAGGCGATACTGCCTTTTATATTAGCGTATATCATAGCCGAAGTTTGCATTGCTTTTGTCATATCTTGCGAGGCGATACCAGCACTCTACTTGCCGATGAGGATGTTCTCTTCCTGCCTAACGGGGTCTGCGCTTGGGTAGAGTGGAAATGCCAAGGTGCCTGCTTGCCTCTGGCTTTGCGAAAACCCCAAGTCTCATATGGAATGCTGCAGGCATCTTTCACTTCCACACTCACGCCCACACCCACACCCACACCCACACCCACACATCCACTTTCGCCCAATGCCAGAGGCGCCATCCATGTCTCCTTTAATTCGTCTCAGCGGCGTCACACTGAATAGCACTGGCTCACCTATTTTCTCAATGGGGCAGCACCATAAAGTCACCATGAGTGTGCACTGTCACAAGTCGGTACCCATCCTGATATGACCTTAGATGTTGTCAGGATGTAAAACAACCAACCAACTGTCTGTGGTCATCATGATGTGGTTCCCTGACCTAGTTTCACTGCTTTACTATGCCCTATGCCTCACCTTGGCCCTCTAACATTGGCAGCATTGGTTTTGGGAGAAGCCGCTAGTAGTACTAGTACTATTTTTGTACAGGTGTGAAGAGTCCCAGAATCTACTGTATGTATGTATGTATGTATGTATGTATGTATGTATGTATGTATGTATGTATGTATGGAAACTAAATATATATAATGTATATTTATATTTATAAATATATATATATATATATATATATATATATATTTTTACCTCGGTATACAGCCTCAGGCTAGCCTCAGGCTAGGGAGAAGGAAGCACGTGAGGTACCAGCAATTAGCATATACAACTCACGACTGGATTACGTGTCGTTGGGTTGCTCCGGCAAATTTAGTCTACATACAAGCAAATACGCAGTAAGTATAATATAAACTGTGGTTAGCTTAATCATGATGCATTAGAGCATCATTATGGAAAGTTTAGACTTTCTTTGGTCCAATTTGGACGAGTTATTTGGTTATAAAAAACCAAGGATAGAATTCCTTCTCGAAGGATTGAAACCGATCATTAGCGGTTCTGTCAACACCCGAGTCACCGTGTGATTATGGGTAGAGATGTGGGCTCTGCCTCGTCTCCTGTGGAAATTCTCTCGTACTCTAATAGAGAGTAATGTTGGAGATGCTCCTGGGTTTCTTTTATAGACTCCCGACAAACTTTTTCAGGCGTTTCTCCGAGTTTCGTAGCATTTTCTCCAACTTGTTGACGTAGTAGTCACAGGTGGGAGAAGTGTGCGGAACAGAGGGATGGGCGGGCCGATACACTGGTCCCGACCCCGCGTAAGGTTTGGGCTTGACCCACAACCCACGCACAAATTTAGCTTATTACGCCTGTGTTATAACGGTATAAACACGTTCTCTAACACCACTAGATGTCCAAATGAGTTTGAAACAACCATATTGTGACATATATATATACCGGGACTGACCAAAAAATCCCGATGGCCACGAAGCGGAGTAAGCGCGGTGCAGCAGCAGCCGAGGGGCGTGTTCCGAGTGGATTGGACGAGGAGTACGACTCCTCACCCGTGTTGTCGGCAGGGCCTTCGACACAGCCCGGGGCGCATATTCTCTCCGAGGAGGACATAGTGCCTGACGGCGCCGCGGCTCAAAATTGGGAGACGCGGTTTGCGGCGATGGAGAGTCATATTATGGCTCTCAAACCACCGGTGTCTCGTAAACGGCGAATGCCGAGTGTCCAAGAGGAGTCTTCATTTGAGGATTTCTCGGAGACAGACTCAGCGATGGAGCTTAAGGCTCCTCCTCCTTCTCCTAAACGGAGGAAGAAGAAGAAACATATCGTTTCTTCTGGTGATGATTTCACCAAGGAACGGGGGAAGACTGGACTTCGCAAAAAGCGGAAGACCAAGTCCAAGAAGAAGAAGAAGAAGAGGAAAGATTCTTCTTCTTCCGATTCTTCTACAGATTCCACTTCCACGGAATCGGACTCAGACACACAATATGAAGGTGTCTATGCTGCCATTGGTGGCAAAGTGGCTAAGAAAGTGGAGAAGCCAAGGGCTAAGCGTGTGAAAACCACTACGCTTATGCGTGAGAACATTAATGGCCATTTCCGCACGTTTAAACCGGCGGAGATTATTTCCAAGTTAGCAGATGAGTTAACAGGCATTAAAGGTGTTCCCAACTCCATCATTAAGGAGATGGATCGAGATGTCAATATGACGGATGACCGTAAGAGATTTGAGGGTGTGTTGCACACAGTGCATAAGGCGGTGCTTGGTACCCTAACAGCTATTCTCCTGTGGCAAATAGAATGCAACGAGAAAATAAGTTCTCGTCTTTGGCTAAGACGATGGACAAAGGAATTGCATTGTTGGCGGCGGCAGGTAATTAATTACCTGTCGTATCGAAGATATGAAAATGTCTTCAAGTCGGTTTGCACAGATGCTCGCAGAGAAGTGGCTCGTTCAAAGAAGATTACGGATAATGATGGGAAAGAGTTTACGCTCTTTCTCGCTCCAGAGCCGATTAAAGGGAAACCTTTAGATAACACGAAAATGTTTGGCGGTCAACTACAATACCTCTATAAAGAGGTAGAAACTGCAGCCAAGAGTGGCAAAAACATGGATGGTAAGAAGAAACAGGAAACTCCTCGTTTCAAAAGGTCACGAGGGGATTTTCGTCCACGGCAGTTCACCAGGGGAACCAGACCGGGCTCAAACTTCGGTCAAGCTTTTCGGGGCCGGGGCGCTCGCTCAGGCTGGACCGACAACACCGCACGGCCACTAGGCCGAGGCGTCAACTCGCCGAGACCCTTCCCCAGGGGCGGGTCCAAGTAGAGGTTGAAACACAGACGTTACAAGTCCTTGCAGCCTCTAAAACCACACAAACTGTAAGCAACTTTGTGGCTGGTAATATTAATAATCATATTTCTGAGTGGCACAAAATTACTAGTGACCAAGAAATTTTACAAATAGTTAGGGGTGTTCACATTCCCTTCACACAAATTCCGGTACAAGGCAGGATACCTTTTCCTTATAACATTGAACCGGTTGAACGAGAGGCACTAACTAAACAGGTACAAAAATTCTTTGAGAAAGGAATTATACAAAAAGTGACATACTGTTCAGGAGAGTTTATTTCAAACATCTTCTCGAGACCAAAGCCTAATGGCGAGGTTCGAATGATCCTGGATTTAACAATCCTTAATAAAATGGTTGAATATCGACATTTTAAAATGTTCTCGCTAGATACGGCACGAGATCTGATTACGCCAGATGCGTGGATGGCTAGTGTTGATTTACAAGATGCATATTATACGCTTCCCATAAGGGAAAAAGACCGGAAATTTCTTCGGTTTCTTTGGGATAACCAACTCTATGAGTTTACCTGCATGCCGAATGGTTTAGCTTGTGCCCCTCGTTTATTCACTAAACTGCTTAAACCTGTTTTCTCAGTAATGGCGCGGAAGGGTCATATAATGTTTCCATACATAGATGATTCCTTTATTATAGCATCAACACAAATTGATTGTGTGAATGCAGTTTTGGATTTATGTGCATTACTTACTAAATTGGGGTTTTATGTACATCCACAAAAGTCAGTGTTTAAACCAACAAAACAACTCAAATGTTTAGGGTTTATTCTGGATACACAGTCTCTTACAGTGTCGATAACAGAACAAAAACTAATTAAGTTTATGAATACAGCGACCCAGCTTATTAAGTTACCAAAACCTAAAATTAGACAGGTCGCAGTCCTTATTGGGATAATGATATCGTATGCACCCGCTATTCTATACGGGAAGGCCCATATTAAATCTCTAGAAATAGATAAAAATTTAGCGTTAACACGAACTAAAGGGAATTTTGAGCGAAAGATGTTTATTTCGCAAGAAGGGCTACAGGATATTGCATGGTGGATGCAACACATAGCAAGTTCACCAAATCCAATCCGCATGGCGGAACCTAATACGGTAATTACTACTGATGCTTCGTTAGAAGGTTGGGGAGCTCATCGAGATGGGGTCACAACAGGAGGTAGATGGCTTGATGATGAAAAATCAGACCATATTAATGCGCTAGAATTGCGTGCTATTTATCTGGGCTTATGTAGTTTAGTAAAGATACATAAATCACAAGTTAGAATACTAACTGATAATACTACTGCCATGGCATATATTCGTAACATGGGTGGAACCAAATCAAAGCCTTGCAATCAGTTGTCTAAACTGATTTGGAACTGGGCACAGGCTCAACAAGTCTGGCTGACTGTAGCGCATATTCCAGGGTCACAAAATACACTTGCAGACCATAAAAGTAGAAATTTCCATGACCATTTAGAATGGTCTCTCTCTACACCTTTGTTTAACTTCATTTGTGAAAAATGGGGTACACCTAAAGTTGACTTGTTTGCATCACGAAATAATAACAAATTACCTTGTTATGTTTCTTGGCATCCTGAACCGGAGGCTTGGAAAGTAGATGCATTTGCTATTATCTGGGAAAATAATTATTTTTATATTTTCCCACCGTTTAGCATTATCAGCCGAGTTGTCAGGAAAATCGGTTTGGAAAGGACACATGCTATACTGGTGGTGCCCGATTGGGACACGCAACCTTGGCTGCCAGCAGTTTCACAACTGGCAAAAGAACATATACGATTCCCAAGAAAACTCGGGAATCTGACACACCACGGACCGCTAGTGGTTCACGGCGACGTGTCAACGACGCCCCTATTGGCATTCCTTTTCTAAGGAAACAGCTGCAGCAATTTGGATTGGACAAAATTACTGAGAATAGGATAGTATCTGATGCCTGGAGGCCAGGAACTGTCAAAATGTACACATCCTATTTAAAGAAATGGGGTGTACATTGTTTGTTAATGAAAGTCAAGCCAACAAATCCAACAATTTCACAAGTAGCTCGTTTTCTTCGTTCTCTAGAGGATGAAGGACTATCCTTTGGGTCGATCAATGCGGCAAGATGTGCGTTATCAATCATATTACCTAGAATTGATGGCGAAACAGTTGGAAAACATTATGTTCTTTGTTATCTACTTCGTTCAATTTATCAAAGGAATCCTCCAAAACCAAAGTATAGTCGGTTTTGGGATGTGTCTATAGTATTTAAGTTGTTTCAGGCTTGGCCTCACAACTCGTGGTTAGATTTAAAACAATTAGGTTTTAAGGTCGCGGTCCTGTTATTATTAGTAACCGGACACAGAGGACAGACCATTGTTGCTTTGTCTTTAACTGGATTAGAAATAGACAAGAAACAAGCTACGTTTGATTTAGCACAATTGCTTAAATCGAACACGTTAGGTGACCCTTTATCTACGGTTCACTTAGACTGTTTTCCGAGTGATCGGAAATTATGTGTTGTGTCAGCCATACGGGCTTATATATCTAAAACAAAGGATTTACGTGCATCACAACAACTATTAGTGAGCTTTATAAAGCCACATAAGGCAATTTCACGAGACACCCTTGCCAGATGGACAATTACGGTGTTGAAATTGGCTGGAGTGGATACGAGCAAATACTCATCCCACTCAACTAGAGGTGCCATGGTCTCCAAGGCACGGTTGCTAGGTATTTCTGTGAAAAGAATACTAGCGCATGCAGGCTGGAAGACGGCTAAGTCGTTTGCAAAACATTACAACAAGCGACTAGAAAAGCCTACCGGCATTGCAAAGCGCCTGCTCGCCAACTAACAAGAATAGGTGAGAACAAAAATGTTGAATATTATATAAGAATGGATGATATTAAGGATAAAAATGAATTATGTAAAGGTCTCCCTAGCCTGAGGCTAGCCTGAGGCTGTATACCGAGGTAAAATAGTATAGTTATACGAATCTTACCTGGGTATAGATGATGGATAACTGTTGTTTTCCCGAGGTAGAAGCCTCGGGTAGACGTGGGCTAGGGCCCGCCCACCACACCCTACCACGTCTATCCCGTTGGTGTACCGTTACGGGAAAATCATAGTATCCATTGTATTGAAAGATCATTTTTATCCTGAATAAGTAGGTTAAAATTGCTGGTACCTCACGTGCTTCCTTCTCCCTAGCCCACGTCTACCCGAGGCTTATACCTCGGGAAAACAACAGTTATCCATCATCTATACCCAGGTAAGATTCGTATAACTATACTATATTATATTATATATATATATATATTATATATATATCCAAATTATGTATATATATATATATATATATATATATATATATTTATATATATATATAGTTTTTGCTTTAAATGCCAAAGCAGGCTTATAGACTAGTCAGCTTATGTTGACAACTCAATATTAAAGCTAAATTGTGTGAATTTTTACAGAACCATTTGAATGTGATGAACATATTTTCTTGTCATGAAAGAAAGTGACAGAATAAATTCTACTAACCTTTTGTCATGATATACCGGCTGTTTCCCCATGCTACAACCAGGATGCGGCGAACGGCTGTGCGTGGGGACAGTACACATTCATACATGCAGCTGCGCGCGAATGCAGGAAGGCGGTGGAAAGCAGGCCATGGCAGAAATGAAAAATTGATACAGACGCGTCTGATAGATGGTAGGGATTGCGCCTGCAGTGGTCTTTGTTGGTGCAATGAAAAGCCTGGGACACCACTTTGCACCAACTGAATGATGGTGCTGTTTGGTGCTTGCTGCCTGCTGCTGCTGATTCTGCTGCTGCTGCAGCTTCCCGTGTGGAAGGTCGGAAGTTCGAATCCCAGCCGAGTCAAGCCAATGACTTACAAAATTGATACTTGTCGCTTCCTAGCCTTGCGCTCAGCATTATTAGGATAGGGAAACACTGGTTAGCTAATTCTCAGGATAATGTGACTGACTGGAATGTTGGATCATGGTGCCGGTGGCCTTGTAAAACATTCCTGGTCTCTACGTGGGGCAGCATTATATGAAAAGTCGCCATGAGTGTGCACTGTCACAAGTCGGTACCTGCCCAGATATAACCATGTATGTTGCTAGGAAATAAACCCCCCAACAAACAAATAACTAAGCTGGCCACACTCTTCTGCGATCGGCAACAGTTCTGCAGGGTGTAGTTCTCTTTTTGTCCTTTTATTTATCTTTTTCATTTTAAGGAAGGAAAAGTGCTGCTTTTTGGTGATTGATGGATGTAATTATGATACATGGTGTGATTGATGTATTGAGGGATGCACTTGATGTTAATTAACGCCTCCAACCCTACTTCCTGCTAACAACTACAGTAAAACCTCTCTAACCAACCACTCCACAGATCGACCACTCCCCTATATCGATCGCTTTATTTGGGTCCCAACAATACCATTGTAACCATATTCAAACTCCCTAAACCTCCCACTTCCCTAAATGGACCACTTAAAAGTTATAGTCGGTCACAAGGTCGGTCCATTTAGAGAGGTTTTACTGTAGTTCCACGCAACAGGTTCTACCCCTATTTGGCAGGACGGTGGTTTGTTTAACCAGGCTATACCATATTCTCGCGGGTTAATGTCCATGTGTGGGTTAACGCCCACACCCCACTTGGGCAATATTTCATAAACGCCCACCCCTTAAACATCCATGTGTCGGTAAATGCCCACCCCCACTTCAGTGATTTGCCAATTTAAATGCCCCGGGCGTTAACCCATGAGAATACGGTATTCTCAGGCCCATTACCTCTTGGAACCGTTTCGTTGCGTGGTTAAGTTGACATTGGTTTACTCAATCTTATATGTTTTCGCTCAAAACCTTTAGACCCGATAGTATTATGCATCATCTGATAGTATTATGCATCATCTGAAAGAAAAGAAATTAATTGATAGTCATACAGCTTGCCGGTTCCAGCTGTGGTCACCCCTTAGTGGCAAAATACACCCACAGGCGTAGTCTGGATATATTTGATCAAGTATATATCACTATCAAGTATTTTCTTTTTTTCCCTATGCATCATCGGAAAGAAAATATGCCTGTGGGTGTATCCCGCCACTAAGGGGTGACAACACTTGGAATCGAACCCAGGATGCAATGGGTTGAATTGAACATGATTTTCCCGCCATCTGAATTTAAAATTAAACATTTATCAAGATTGCTTAAGCTCAGGGATGAAAGATCTCTTCGATTTGGCGAATTACCGCTATCGTTCATATTCACTGTTTAACGTTCACAAAATGTCAGTATATTTTATGTATATATATATATAACACAATTGATTAGTCCGGATCCTGTTCTTAGATGACCTTAGATGTTACTAGAACATAAAACCGAGATGAGAAAGTTAGGCATGGGCGATAATAGTTACAACAAAGACAGGTGAAACCTGACTTCCAGCATTTTCCCTCGATTCCCTGACAGCGCTAATCCTATGAGGGGGGAAATCGGCGTTTTCGCGGAGATTCACCATTGGTGCCAAGGTGTGGACTTGATTTGCACGTGTTTTGTTGGAGACTACTTTCATCCTTGTTAAGCTGAAACTGCATTGCTTTTTCACCGTCTACACGCACTATGTATAGTTAAACTGGACTCTCTCTCTTTCTTTGACTCTACAGGTAGGAATCCCGAGTTTGAACTCTCGGTCGGTAAGTCTCGCCTCTCTACTCTTTTTCTTTCTTCACTTGTATTTTGCATGCCATAGTTTGTTGTTGTTTTACGTCCTAGCAACATCTAATGTCATATCAGGACGGCTTACAGACTTGGGACAGTGCGCACTCATGGTGACATTATAGTGCTGCCCCAATGGAAAATCAGGCCACTGGTACCATGACCTGATATCCCACTCAGTCACATTATACTGACACTGAGCCAACCAGTCCTTGCCCTATCCTAATAATGCCGAGTGCCAGGCTAGGAAGCGACAAGAGATGAATTGTTAAGTCATTGGTTTGACTCGACCAGGATTCGAACCCACAAACTCATGGGTTCGGATCCCCCGATCTCCTAATACAGGAGATGGACGCTCAACTCATTGGCCGCCCCGTCTGGTGGAGTGAGATGAAAAAGGTTAGGAAGCTACGTGCAGACTCAGTTGACATGTTTTATTAAGTAAGACTGTTCTACTTTTAAAGTTTATTTTTGTATCTTCATGCATATAGAAAGCTGACATTCTATTTTTTTAATTCAGGGTTCGCACAATCTTGAAAAGGCCTTGAATTTCATGGTGTCTCTTGAAAAGGGTGTACAATTTTTAAATACCCTGACACGGCTTTGGAAATTGCCGAAATATGCTGAAAAGCCTTTGAATTTTTAGATTTATCAAAGTCCGATTCGGAAGCAGGTGCAATTTCATTTGTTTTCGTTACTAGCTGCATCAACGAAACATTGACCAATGACAGAATCGTGATATGTCAATTCTGGGCATTAGCATAATATAATCTCATTATCATCATCATAGCTACTATAATTCTTTTGCTTTATAAAAATAGGATATGGACACCTTGTGAAGTAAGACCATAAAGAGTTGACATGTATGTAATCATTATAATGTCATATTCTTCCGGACTTAAACAATGAATTTCTTACCTGAAAAAGGCCTTAAAGAGGCCTTAGATATGTTTGCTGAATAGCTGTATGAACCCTGTAATTAATGTTGCATCTGTATGGTGTTTTGTGTATTTCAATACCACGTGGTGGAATCGTGTAAGGTGTTCCGTAATGTTGTTTTATCAGTTCAATAGTTCTTATTTTCGTTGGAACTGGATTGAATGGCCGAATCAATAAGAGCGCTAGGTTGGCTTCCTGGATGGAAGGTCATGGGTTCGAACCCCGGCCAAGCCAAAACGATGACTTACAAATTTTATACTTGCCGCTACCTTGCCTGGCGCTCGGCATTAATAGAACAGAGCAAAGTCTGCGGTTTGCTCAGCATCAGGATAATGTGAGTGAATAGGATATCGGGTCATGGTGCTGGAGGCCTGGTCTTCTAGTTCTAGTGAGCCAGCCGTATAAAGTCACTATGAGTGTGCACTGCCACAAGTCGGTACCTGTCCTGATATGACCTTTAATGTTGCCTAGGCCTAAAATCCCAACAAACAAAGACGAATTGGATGTTCCTCTGCTGTGTACTCAGCAGCATACATCTCCCACACAGCTGCACGCCATGCCATCTGTGGGGTGATTTGTTTTCATTATTTTATAGTTTTGGTAAGAATGTATTCATCAGAATAGGTTTATGCAAATTTTATTCATCAGAATATGTCTATACAAATTGTGTAAACCCCAAATCACCTGTAGATGTGATCATACAGAGGGCTGGGCGACTAGGTTTGTGAAGTAGGTCATGGGCAGATTGGGGACACTGGTTATTTTGTCTCAAGATGCCCCTATTCTCTCATTCAGTGGACAGTCGTGTTGGAAAGTGTGGTGTGTTGGTATTGGTATTATCCCGAACCTCCATCCTGTGTATTTTAGTTAAATGTGGCGCATAATGGGCCATCCAAAGTTTTCAACAATTTTACAGTCTTATAAAGCATATGATCCGACATGACAGGGGGCAGGAGGGGTGGCAGCTATGTCTTTTATGGTAATATGACGCATAAAGCTAATATTCCTTACACGCGGTATGCGGTATGCGAATGCGGCAAAAAATCGAAACGCCTTGAAGTCAATGGAGCTACATCCCTTACATGCGGTATGCGAATGTGAATGCGGCAACTCGATCGGTCCCTATAGAGATCGGTGCGGCATGCGGCACACGGTATGCGAATAGAAACCTCAGTCGCACTTGTCCATTAGTTTTAGACGAGGAGAGGCAACTGATCATTATGGAACGGTCACACACAGTGGTGGTGGTGGGGTTACGGGTTGGTAAAAATGCTACCATAGCCACAAAAATATGAATACTTATCTATAATTTGGTAATTATAACGGTAGGAACCCCCATGTGACGTACCAAGAGGTACATAGATATAAATGCCATATTAGGTCATATACAGTGCAGTATGGTGTATACTTGTTTATTTTTATTTTTTAAATATAGCCAGTCGTGTGCCGCATGCCGCATACCACGTAGAAGGAATCTTCCCATTCACATACCGCATACTGCATGCCGCATACCGCATAGAAGGAATCTTAGCTTAATGGGCCATGCAAAGTTTTCGACATTTCTACAGTCATACAAAGCTTACAACAGAATTACGATGCGGCACGACAGGGAGGAGGGGTGGCAGTTATGTAAGTCTTTTTCAGTTAACCTGATGCATAATGGGCCATGCAAAGTTTTCAACATTTTGTATAGTCATACAAAGCATTCAATACGTCACGACAAGGGGATGAGGGGTGTCAGTTATGTACATCCTTCACGGTTAGTGTAGCACGTAATGGGTTATCCTAAGTTTTCAGCATTTTGTGTTGTTGTTGTGGGGGGGGGGGGTGGGTTTGTGTTTTTGTTTGTGTTGGGTGGTTTTTTTTGTGTTGTTGTTGTGGGGGGGGGGGGGTGGGTTTGTGTTTTTGTTTGTGTTGGGTGGTTTTTTTTGTGTTGTTGTTGTGGGGGGGGGGGGGTGGGTTTGTGTTTTTGTTTGTGTTGGGTGGTTTTTTTTGTATAGTCATACAAAGCATTCAATACGTCACGACAAGGGGATGAGGGGTGTCAGTTATGTACATCCTTCACGGTTAGTGTAGCACGTAATGGGTTATCCTAAGTTTTCAGCATTGGTACTGTAATGTATGTGCAGTCGATTCTCTACAGTACAAGCATAAGCATACAAAGCACCTGCTGCAACTGATGCAAAGTTTTCAACATTTTTAGTCATACAATGCATATAATATGTCACCACAGGGGGAGGAGTGTCAGTCCGGTATGTCTTTTAAAAGCTCGTTGATTAAAGCTGAATAGTCCGATGAAATATCAAATTTTAAAAACCAAACCAATTAACTAGATTTGATTTTACATATCTAACTTAGACACTGATGCACTTAATAAGCATTTGTTTCTGCATAGAAGGCAATACTGAGTCAATTTAACAGAACCTGTTACTGCACAAGTCTATGGTGTCAGAGTTTTGGCAAGCTTGCCAAAAATAATTTTCCATGTTTGCACTCAAAAGTTTACAATTTAAAATAAAGGTAACTTTGAACTGGCGTAAAGTAAATATTAGTGATTGATCTAATATATTTATCTCAGAAAAAATACAGAAATTCAAAACCATCGGACTATGCACCTTTAACTCAAAGCTTTGTCATGTTTTATGATAAAATGTTGATCTGTACAAGTACTACTGTGTCAGTGTGTGTGTATGTGGGGGTAGGTTTTTTTAATAGAAAAGTAGTATTGTGTGTATGATCACATCTAGGTAAGTTTTTAGTTTCTCCAGCTGAAATGCCACATGCACAGGTATGTGTGGGTACGTTGATGCATCAAGATGCCTGGGTAATCTAATGGTTAGAATCCTAGCCCTGGAATGGCAGAGATGTGTTCTCGAATCCCACTCTAGGCTCAATGTTCCCTCTCATTTACATAAAGACCGCCCCAATATTGGGCCCATGACCAGGATACTGTACAAGCTATGTATTGAACTATCCCTGTGAATGTACTGTCAGTGCACTACCTGGATATTAGTAATTCAGTATTTGTACAGAGTCTGATTATCCGACTTTCATCGGATATTCACTTATTTGTCGGATAACGTCAGATTTTCGATAATTTTCCATCATTTTAGACGAATCAATAGGATTTTGCTTACATTTTCTTTCTCAAAACTTAACTTGAATGTCATAAGTTCTTTGGAGTGCTAATGAAATAAGTTACTTTATTCAGAATATATATTGTTAATTGTCTGACACTGTGACAGCTTTGTTTTTTCATATTTTTACGTACTGGAGGAAAACTGAGATTTTGGTTGCACAAAAGTATGAATTTTATTTCTGCCTTGGTACAAACACTGTAATTGTAGTGAGATGAGTGTAGTGAAGTGCACTGACTTACCGAGGTGAAATGCCACATGCACAGGGTAGGCGTGGGTAGGTTGATTGCATCATGCAGCTTTGGCAATCTAAAGCGGCTTTCACACCTCGCCGGATTGAGCAACGGACCGAATTGTCTAGTCTGGTTAGACATCAAAATGTATTAAAATGTGTCAAAATGTTGTGCTATCCGGTCAATGGCCGCAGGATGAACGGACATGAAACGGACATGAAGTGGACATGAAAAGGACATGAAGCAGACATGAAACGGACATGAACGGATAGCCAATGGACGAAACAAACTCAAACCAGACAAGAACCGTAGACATCAATCCGGCGGCATCCGTTCCTAGTTTTGTGCATGTTCAAAACTTGTACGGACACAACCGGACTTTGTTCGGTTTCTGTCTGTTTCCCCCAATCCGGTGAGGTGTCACAGGGCCTTAATGTTTAGATGCTAGCCCCAGAACGGCAGAAGTGTGGGTTCGAATCCCACTCTAGGGACCATGTTCCTTCTCATTTTCAAACCTCCCCCAACCCTGCGACACTTGCATCAAACTATGCACCTTTAATAATGTCGACATTTGGTGACATTCTTAGCTCTCCGCCAACATTGATGTTTGCTGTGATTTTATTGAGTGATTAAAACGCACCATACCGACCCCAATGTCTCCCCCCCCCCCGCCCCCCCCCCTATTGAAGAAGAAAGGAAGAGTGTGAGATAAAGAAGAAAGGAATCCGTGCACTTGTCCTAATTTAATTACTCGCCTGTTTGGTCTTATTGGTTTTGCCAGATTGTATGAATGCAAATTGTTGGCTGAGTTTTGTGGCGTTAGCGTTGGGCATGATGGCGGACGCGAGGGGTGGGTTGAGGATGGGACATTACACAGAAAAGAGGATGGTTACTAATGGAGTTAGGCAGCTGGATCACTCGTGGTGTTTCATTGGGGAGCTGTACAAATCGATTGGACGGGGGCTGATGGTGGTGGGTGGGTGGGGGGGGGGAGGGGGCTTCAAGCTCACAATGTAAGTCTGGATGCTGTGATTTGGGGGCTATCGTGGTTTGTAGAACTGTCGGCTTGGACTTTGGAGATGTCGAATTTAATGTGATAGTAGAATAGATGTGAAGTCTATTCAATCAATGAATCACTCACTCACTCACTCACTCACTCACTCACTCACTCACTCACTCACTCACTCACTCACTCACTCACACACACACACTCACACACACTCACTCACACACACACATACAAAATCCACCTTGATTAGGCAGCCGATTTGGTATTATAACGGGTAGTGTTTTATTCCAATACACTCTCACAACAAAACCACACACACACACACAAACACGCTCACACACATACAAAATCCACCTTGATTAGGCAGCAGATTTGGTATTATAACAGGTAGTGTTTTATTCCAATACACTCTCACAACAAAACCACACACACACACAAACACACAATCGACCTTGATTAGGCAGCCGATTTGGTATTATAATGGGTAGTGTTTTATTCCAACACTCTCACAACAACAAAACCACACACACACACACACAAACACACGCACACGCACGCACGCATGCATACGCACGCACGCACACACAAAATCCACCTGAATTAGGTAGCAAATTTGGTATTATAACGGGTAGGGTTTTATTCCAACACACTCTCACAACAAAACCACACACACACAGACGCACAGCCATACACGCACACACACACACAATCCACCTTGATTAGGCAGCCGATTTGGTATTATAACGGGTAGTGTTTTATTCCAACACACTCTAAAAAAAACTTTAAAAAACACACACACACACAATACACCTGAATTACGCAGCCTATTTGGTATTATAAAGGGTAGTGTTGTATTCCATCACACTCTCAGAACAAAACCACACACACAAACAAACACACACAAACACACAAGTTTGGGTCTGGATCATAGTCACGTCCTAACGTACAAGAAGAATACGTGTGAGAATTTCAGATGAGAACTGCGAATCTAATTGTGCTGGTTGTTTGCTTGCTTGTGTGTGAGAGGGAGAGAATGGGGGTGAAAGAGTGAGGGAAAGGGATGGGAGGGAGACACAAACAGAGAGACATACAGAAAGATGAGGCAGAGAGATGGGAGGAGTAAAAATAGAGAGGCAGGTGGGAGAGAGAGGGGGGTAGATGGAGGGAGTGGAAAGAGTGTACGCTTAGACAGATTTTCTAGATCGTGGGGTCGTGGGTTCGGGCCATGGTCGAGTCAAACCAATGACTTGAAAATTGGTGCTTGTCACTTCCTAGCCAGGCGCTCGGCATTACTAGGACAGGGCAAGGACTGGTGTGCTCAGTGTCAGGATAATGTGACTGAGTGGGATACCAGGTCATGGTCCCGGCGGCCTGGTTTCCCAGTGAGACAGCACTATAAAGTCGCCAGGATGCACACTGTCACAAGTCGGTACCCGTCCTGATATGACCTTAGATGTTGCTAGGACGTAAAACAACAACAAACAAACAAACATCTTCTGTTTTATATCCTACATTCGATTGAAAGTCATATCAGGATATTGGGGCTGAGGTGGGGCGGGGTGGGGGGGGGGACGGGACGGATGCTGACGTGACTAGATATGAAAGCCAGAAGAAAGCATAGGTTGGTTGTTGGAGTTTTACGTCCTTGCAACATCTAAGGTCATATCAAAAAGGGTACCGACTTGTGACAGTGCACACTCATGATTACTTTATATTGCTGCCCCACTGGAAAATCAGGCCGCCAGCACCATGACCCAATATCCCACTCAGTCACATTATCCTGACACAGTGCTAACCAGTTTGCTGGTAACAAGGTCGAAAATGTTGGGCTTGCGCGGGTTATTACGGAGCCAGGCCAGCGAGCGGCAATCATGTCACACCGGCCGGACCCCGGAGAAGTGAGCCCTACATGGCCGCTGGACGGCCGCCGGGCTCTGATCCCCCGAGTGTAAAATCTTATATGGATTCAGCTGTCAGCCGACCCCCCTGACGGGCATCCCTCATATACAGCGCGCCCCAGACGGTCCGGGTCAGGGCCGAGGTCCTAGCAGCTCACACACGCTTACTCAGTTCCAGCAGCTCACATACGCTCACTCAGTTCGGGCAGCTCACAAACTCTTACTCAGTTGCAGCAGCTCACATATGCTCGCTCAGTTCGGGCAGCTCACATATGCTCACTCAGTTGCAGCAGCTCACATATGCTCGCTCAGTTCGGGCAGCTCACATATGCTCGCTCAGTTCAGGCAGCTCACATATGCTCGCTCAGTTCCAGCAGCTCACATATGCTCACTCAGTTCCAGCAGCTCACACATGCATGCTCAGTTCGGGCAGCTTACATATGCTCACTCAGTTCCAGCAGCTCACATATGCTCACTCAGTTCCAGCAGCTCACTCAGTCCGGGTAACTCACATCGGCTCACTAAAGCTAGGATTCCTTACACGCGGTATGCGGTATGTGAATGCGAACTTGGCAAAAAATCGAAAAGCATCTAAGTCAATGTGGGGTGATTCCTTACACACGGTATGCAGCATGCGGCATGCGAATACTGAATCAGTCCATGTAGCGATCGGTGCGGCATGCGAATACGAATGCCCATAGACAACAGTGTTAGAGAAACCTGACACTATGTGTGTGGGTGTGGGTGAAAGGACCCAAACCATTTGCATACCGCATGCCGCATATCACGTGTAAGGAATCCTAGCTTTAGTTGGAGCAGCTCAGACATGCTCACTCAATTCGAGCAGCTCGCATGAGCTCACTTAGTCTGAGTAACTCACACAAGCTCACTCAGATCGTGCAGCTCACACCTGCTCACTCAGTTTGGGCAGCTCACATGCGCCTACTGATTTTGATCTGCTGACACATACTCACTCAGTTTTAGAAGCTCACGCACGCTCACTCAATCCGGGCAGCTCACACACGCCCACACACTGGCCGAGCAGCTCAAACATGCTCAGTGTGAGCAGCAGCTGAGACAGTCCAAGCAGCATACACACTCAGCCTGAGCACCTCAGCTGAGCAGCTTCCACCGTTCGACACACACACATTCTGAGCAGCTCATAGAGGCTCATTCTTTCCGAACAAGTCGCACACATATACACACACGCACGCGTGCACACACACATACACACACATACACACATATACACACACATACACACATATACATACACACACATATACATACACGCACACATACACTCACCCACATACACACATATGCACACATACATACACACATACATACACACATACACACGCATAGACAGATACACACATACACATATGCACACATACACACAAACATACACACATATACACACATACCGAGATATGCACACATACACACACATATACACACATATACACACACACATACACACACATACACACACATATACACACATATACACACACACACATACACATACACACACACGCAGCACGGCCTTGGCGGATGATGGCGGAGTTCTACTCGCGACGTAGCGACTACACCTGGCGACATCCCCGCACTCATGAATGTTCATGAGTTGCAGTTAGCTCCGGTCACACTGCAGCGATTCAGACGCGTCGGCAGTGCTGCTTATCGCGATGGGGCTCTGCCCGGGGTCTCTATGCAGGAGGGGTGGTTATAGATGTTTGTAGCTCCCAGATTATCCAAGAGGTGTACCGGAAGTTTGGTAACAGTTCTAAATACACCGATACACGGCGCGGCGTGTCTAAGCTACACGAGGCAGCTAGATAGCAGGGTAGCTATAGACTGGGGCCGTGACCAGGAATTGTAAGTCGTTTAATGCGTACAATTACATATATAATACATACACAGGGTAGGTTCAACAACTATACAGCGCGTAGCTTGTACAGGATCTTGGTCACGGCAACCAGTGTCATGGGGGTGACGAGTGTAGTGGACTGCACTGACGATAGATGGATGGATGGAGAGATGGATAGATAGATAGATTAATATGTAGGCCTATTGGGGCCTCCCCTCCCCTCCCCTCCCCTCCCCTCCCCTCCTCCTCCCCTCCCTCCCCTCCCTCCCCTCCCCTCCCCTCCCCGTCCATCCCCTCCCCTCCCGCTCCCTCCCCTCCCCTCCCCTCCCCTCCCCTCCCCTCCCCTGTGAGGTGAACACGCCACTGTCAGGTCCACACTGAGCCCTCTGTCACTCACACTGCGCCCTGCCTGTTCCCGTCACTCCACACCCACCGCCTCCCACATCGTCCCACGACACCCCCCCCCCCTCCCACCGCCTCCCACCGCCTCCCACCGCCTCCCACCGCCTGCCGCCACTCACAAGTCACCAGTAATAGCGACGTGAGGAGAAGGCGTCCGTCCACTCGGCTCACCGCGCCACTTTGCTTATGACATGCAGCAGCCCAAAATACACTCCATGTAACTGCTTGCACCTTGCTTTGTGTGCGCGCGTGTCGTCTTTATATGTGTATTTTGTATATTGTAGTTGTTAATAGTAATGATAATAGTAATGGTAATAGTAATGATAATAGTAATCTTAGTAATCATAATAGTAATCATAATAATAGTAAGAGTATTACCACTACAGTAATATTAGTAATACTGCTAATAATACTGATAGATAATAGTAACAATAACAACAATAGCGATAATAATAGTACTACTAGTAACAATAGTAGTAATAGTAGTAATAGTAATATTAGTAATAATAGCAATAATAGTAAGATAGTGTTTTATACGAAAACCACTTGGTGTGGTTAAAATTATGTGAATATAATATTCATAATAATAAGTGACAAGAAATAAGTAAGAACTAATAACACTAACATCAATAACAATAATAACAATAGTAACAATAGTGACAATAGTAACAACAGTAAACGAAATAGCAGCATGTTAAGAAATTGTAAAGAATTTATTCATCAGAATACATACATGTTCAGCACCCAGGCACTGGTCTTTGAGCCAGCGGCTTTACATTCTAGATAGGTATTTCTGCAGAATAAAAACAATAATAGCAGTAATAATGTAACCATTATGTGCAGGTGAAAGGGGCCGGGACTGGGCCTGGGGCTGGGGGGTGTTGGGGTTGGGGTTGAGGTTGAAGCTGGGAATGGGGCTGAGGCTGAAGCTGAAGCTGAGGCTGAGGCTGAAGCTGAGGCTAGGGATGCAGTTGAGGCTGGGGATGCAGGGGCTGGGAATGCAGCTGGGGATGAGGATGGGGATGCAGCTGGGGATGAGGATGGGGATGCAACTGGGGCTGGGGATGCAGCTGGGGCTGGGGATGGGGATGCAACTGGGGATGAGGATGGGACTGGGGCTGGGGATGCAGCTGGGGATGGGGATGCAGCTGGGGACGGGGCTGGGGATTAGGATGCAGCTGGGGTTGGGGATGCGGCTGGGGATGGGGATGCGGCTAGGGCTGGGGCTGGGGATGCAGCTGGGGCTGGGGATGCAGCCGGGGATGGGGATGGGAATGCAGCTGGGGCTGAGGTGGGGGATGGGGCTGGGATTGTGATTGTCCGTGCTAACACTGGCATGGGTTCAGGTAATAATGACGGGTCGTTGACCAATAGGAGACAGACAGCCGTCTGTCAGCAGTCAGCACGTGCCTGTTTGTTAGCGTCGTCACGTGACCCTGTCGTGGGGGGGCGGAAGCATTTGCAGGCCAGAGGGCGACGCAATTGGCCCGATTGTATAGTCGATGAACAATCAATAACAGATCAGTACAGTAGATGACTTAGAATAATAAGGAGTGAAAACTTCCGATTAATTATACTTGTATAATGCTCATGCATCACATAATACCAAACGGTGGTTAAGTTTTTGGGTCGTTCTGATCCCTACTCCTCTCTTAATTGCCAATGCCAATGCTCATCATCATCATATATATATATATATATATATATATATATATAATATATATATATATATATAAATTAATATATATATATATATATATATATATATATTTTCCCTCGGTATAGAGCCTCAGGCTAGCCGCAGGCTAGGGAGAAGGAAGCACATCCGGGTCCAGCAATTAGCATAAGAAACTCGCGTGCAATGGGTGTACACGAGTTTGTTCAGCGTTTTTTTCTACAATTTCTCCACAAATACCTGGAATTCGCGGATTATTTTCCACACGTTTCTTTATTAAGGACATTACCGTCCTGTGTGTGAGTTTTAGCTAGGTGGCGACTGTATTTACGGAATTATTAGCGTTTTACCGTTCCGAAAGTCCGGTTCGCTAGCTTTCGAGTCGCCGTTTTCGTTGGTTTCGTTCGCTTAAAACCTCCATTTTCGCTCGATTACTTCTTAGAGTTTATTCGTCCTTCGGTAAGGAACGACTCAAATTAGAGTTTAACCGTTCCACACGTTCCTTTATTAAGGACATTACTGTCCTCTGTGTGATTTTTAGCTAGGTGGCGACTGTATTTTCGCAATTATTAGCGTTTCACTGTTCCCAATTCCGGTACGTTTTTTCAAGTCGACGTAGCCCCTGTGTGGTTGTTTTGGGGAGTTTTCAGCCGCATTGGCTGATAGTTCGCTACATACGATATTATATTTATTTTTTATTTTTATTTTTCGGTTAAACCCAAGAACACTGGAGGAAACAAATAATTGGAAAGCTTACTAAGTTACTCAGGAGGAAAGCAGTCACTGACAGTTGACATAAGCCTGGAGTATTGTATTCACTGTAAGTATTAATACAAACTGTATGAAGATAGTTTGTTATGCATTATGGCATCTTTTTGGAAGTTTAGAACTTCGTAAGTCTGTCTGAGATAGGTATGTTTACAGACGGATAAACTGATGGTGACCGGCCAAAGAGCCTTGGTATACAAAACAAAACCGATACTGATTGGTTGTTGCACCCGTGGAATGCGGGTAGAGATGAAAGCGAAAGCTGCAGGGTGAAACCGCATCTCCAGTGGATTTTCTCTCGGACTCTCTTAAAGAGTCACGTTGGGGATTATCCTGGGTTTCTTTTATAGACTCCCCACAACACATTTTTTAGGCGTACCTCCGAGTTTTGTAGCATTTTCTCCAACTTGCTGGCGCAGAAGCCGCAGGAGGGAGAAGTGTACAGAACAGAGAGAGTGGGCGGTCCCAAGGCCGACCCCCGGTATGGTTGGTTTCGCTACCACACACCTACGGCATAAACTTAGCTTACCACGCCTGTACTGAGAACGGTATAAATACGTTAGGTGTGTTTTGTTGGGGGGTGGGGGGGGTGGGGGGTGGGTTTTGTGGGGGTGGGGGTTGGTTGCTCAGTACCAAATACATCCTCAACCCAGGTTCCACCTGGGCCGCGTTCAGGCTCCGTCTCGGAGGCGCCTCGGAGGCGCCCGTGACGTCAGGCTAGTCTGAACAACAATAGCAGTTGGTCGCCTCGAAAATGGCCGCCCCCATAGGCGGCGGCCATTTGCAATCGAAATGCTGCGTTCTGATTGGATGAAACCACTGAGTACGGCGGCCATTTTCGAGGGCACTTTTTATGTCTCCAGTCTGGGGGGGGGGGGGGGGGGGAAAATGGAGGCTCGCCGAGACGTCGCCGAGACGCACCATTGACGGGAATAGCCAAAAAGAATCGCCGAGACGTCGCCGAGGCGCCTCCTAGACGGACCTGAACGCGGAGCTGGTGCTCCTTTCAGGGGTTGACGGCTTTGCCGTCGCCTCAGCCCAAGGCCATAATCCCTTCCGACCCAGAAGCGGAGACCGACCGTTAGGTTTGGTTGCATCGGGACGGGAAAGCCATTGAAGTACGTGATGTTGGCTGAAGCCTCATCGCGATAGCCCACACGTCACCAAGCAGATAGAGCCGATGGTTAAAAACCATGTTATGTGGTAGCCTGTTAAAACGGAGAGAAATGTTGGCTCATGCCGCATCTCGTTTAGGCCACCCATATCGCCGGACGACTGCCGTTTATTAGAGGCAAATGTTACCACAAAGGGCGATGTTGGCTGAAGACCGTTACTACGCGGAGAGGGATGCTGGCTGAAGCCACATTATTTTGTCACCCATGCCCGAATGAAGGGCTGTGATGGCGGAAGCACATACCATTAAGCCGCACCTTTTGCCGAGACGCGTAGAGACAGTTTGGCGGTGAAGCCACATTACGTGGTGATGCTCGTTGGCAAATGGAGAGCGTGGTGGCTCTCTTACATAAGCCACATACCGATTACGCAACACACCCCCATTATCCGAGCGAAACCGAGTTGGCTAAGACCACATAAAGCGCTATAAAAAATTTTTTAAGTTCCGGTTTTACTTGATATAAATACTGGTCTCTATACATCGTTTTGAATTTGGCTTCCATACCGTTACCCTATGATTTTACATTCGGCTACACGCCTGTTTTGGGGACGGGGTGAATACACTCTCTGACACTAGTATTGCCGCCCGTGACCGAACGGAGAGCGAGGTTGCCAGAGGCCACATCACATTAAGCCGCCTTTGCCTAATGGCGAGTGGTGATTGCTGGGGCAGTATTACTTTTTTAAAGCTAGTGTCAAAATGGAGAGCGATGTTGGCTGAAGCCTCATCACAATAACTCGCCCGGGATACCACGGGCCAAACCAAAGAGAGAGATAGGCTGAAGCCTTATTACATTAACCCACCTGTGACCGAGCGGAGAGCGATTACGGTTATAACCACATCACGCTTGGTACCCCGTTAGAAACGGAGAGCGATGGTGGCTGAAGCCACATCCCATTTTTTGGGTATACTCAAACTTTCAGTTGACGATTACAGGTTTTCGGACCTGCGAGGTACTTTGGCTTTTATTAGCCATGAGTATGTTCTGTTACAAACGGTACCCGTCTGGATATGTTTATACATTCTTCCAGGACGAAAACCAACAACAAACAAACAGTTGGTTGAACACTCTGATTTTCATTGATCGGCACGGAACTGAGAGATACTTTGGCATTTATTAGCCATGGGTATATACTGTTAGAAACGGTACCCGTCTGGATATGATTATAGGTTTTTTCCAAGATGAAAAACAACAAACAAACAGTTGGGTGAGAACTCTAATTTTCATTGATCGTTACAGATCTTTCAATTAAGGGTTTGTTGGATACGACAGCCAGTAAGCCTGAAGATCCCATTTAGCATGATAACTACTCATCACCAGAGGTGATGGCTTAAGCCTCCCTGGCATACTTGAGTTTACGGGAGGAAAGCAGGCCAGATGCTGGCTATCCAGAGATAGAGAAGCGGCTCAGAAAGCTGGAGCAAATGCTCTCAGCAAAGTCTCAAAAGGGAACAAGAAGAGGTTGCACAGCAAACTCACATGGCCACGGAAACAGGTTTTTCCAAAAAGTAAAAATAAATGTGATGTTTCCTTACATAGATGAGTCATTTATTATGGCCCAGTCACAGTTCAGCTGCTCACAGGCAGTTACTAACCAATTTATCAAACAGACCAAAAATTTGGTAAGGTTTGTTTGGAATAAACAACTATATGAATTTACATGTTTACCAACTGGTGTAGCTTGTAATTCATGATTATTTACTAAGCTCCAAACACACAAGGTGTTCGCTCATAGAGCCGGAAGGACTTTTTTGTTTCCCGTTTATTGATGATTAATTCGTTTGGATGCGCAGTTAAAAGTAAATGATTAATTTACAACATTTACACAACTAAGTTTGCTGGAAATAGTTAAGAATTTAGCATAAGATAGGACTAAAGGGTTTGTGAAGGCCGAGGCCTTCATAAGAAGTTTAGATCAGTTTAATGGTCTAGACTTGAGAATAGTGTATTTAGGGTTATGTGGTTTAGTCTGCATGCACAGATGCTATGTCAGAATGTTGACAGATAGTACTACAGCAATGGCTTCCATTCGCAACATGGGAGGGACAATGTCCAGCCCATATAATTAAAGAACGAAGTTAATTTGGAATTGGGAAAGCCACATACAAATTTGTTGGCATCCCGAAATAATAACATATTATAGAATTGGTCTTAGGGCATCCAGAGCCTACCTTTTGGAAAGTTGATTTTTTCTCATTAATTTGAGGAAAAGACAATTTATAACATACAGCCTAAATTGGCACAGTAGCAAGGAGGGCTTTGATAGTCCCCGGTTGTGACACGCAGCCATGCTTGGAAGTTTTACCCTTAGGAGACACAAACTGTATATATTTTTCCTACACGAAGGGGGAAAATTCTTTTTTTTTAAGCGTTGATGTTTCGAGGAGAGGTGTTCACAACACCCTTTCTGACATTCCCTTTCAGAACACGTGTTTATGACAGTTTTATTTACATAAAGTTACTCAGCTGAGATTAACTTTGCATGCCTGGAGGAAAGGAACAGTTCAGTTATATTCAAATTATTTGAAAAACTGGGGTTACCATGGTTTACTTATGAAACTTGAAAGAAAAACTTATGAGGCCTACAATAGCACATCTTATTAGATTTTCTAAGGATGCTTGATAAAGCTTTCGGTTGGAACCGATTAACGCTGCAAGATGTGGTTTTCGGTGACACGTCCGCGAGGAGATGGACAGATAGTTGGTAGGCACCAACTTATTCACTGGCTGTGAAATCAGTTTACAAAATGAATTCCCCAAAACAAAAAATTTAATAGGTTTTGGGTTGTGTTAATGATATTCGGATTATTTAAGAAATGGTCTGGTAATAGTCTTTTAGATAAAACAGCTAGTTTTAAACTAGCAGTATCATACTGTTAGTTACTGGACACACGGGTCAATTTTGATAGCATTGTCCCTGAATGATTTAAGAATAGATCGCAAGAAAGCAATGTTGGATTGATAAAATAACAATTTTAAATCAAACCGCACTGGGGAATAATTATCCACAGTGCGTTTAAATAGTTCCTGCTTGACCGACAACTTTGTTGGGTGTCTGCCATAAGGATATATATCTATTCAAGACAACTGTTAGTGTAGCTTACTAAAACTACACAAGGCAGGAGTCAATACGGAATGATATGCGTCCGATTCAACGAGAGGCGCCATGGTCTCGAAAGCGTGATTGCTAGGGATTTACGTAAAACGAATCCTAGCACATGCAGGCTGGAAGACCACTAAATCGTTTGCAAAACATTACAACAAACGACTAGAAAAGTCAAGCGGAATCGCACAGCGACTGCTCAAAGACAGAAATACATAGGTGAGAAACAGAAGTTTTTTCACTCTCATTGATACTGTATACAAAGAACTGTTATACTGGAATAACTGTAGTCTTTTTAACCGAGGACTAAGCCTCGGAGTAGACGAAGGGCAACGGGCCCGACACCACACCTTAACCACGTCCTATTCGTTTTGCCCGCTTTTATACCAAGGAACCTTCACAGTTTAGTACCAAAGTCCATGTCTTAAATCTTTGTTATGTTTTAATTTGATCATTATCCTGAATAAGTAAGGTAAAGAATTGCTGGACCGAAGTTTCTTACCCTTCCCCTAGCCACGCTCTGCATCCGAGGCTTATACCTCGGTAAGACCAAACCGTTATCCATCATCATACCAATGTAAGACTTCGTCTAACTACAATCTATAATACGTAATACGTAATATATGATCTTATATTTTATTATTTATATATATATATATATAGATATATCATATAAATTATATAATATATATAAAGTTATTTTTTGAAAAGAGAAAAAGAGAAACTACGTGTTTGTGTATGATTATCGGCAGGTATAATATTGTACCAAAACAGACCTCTAAAGAGGTGTGCAGATATTAAAAACGGTTAAATATGTTGAAAAAATACATTGTGTGTTTGTCTCTGTTCTAAGTTCAGTGCGTTTAAAGTTGCAAAGTCCGATGGTTTTGAGTTTCTTTCAATTTTCTGAGATAAATATATTGAATTTATTGTTATAATCTACCTTACTTTAGTTTGAAGTAACATATTTTAAGCAGCTAACTTTTGAGATATTTGAAGTGTAAACATGTCAGATTAGTTTTAGGAAGCATGCCAAAACTGACACCAAAGGTTTCTGCAATAACAGGTTCTATTAAATTGGCTCAGTATTCCCTTCTATATGGCAACAAGTATAGCTTCAGTATCTAAGTTAGATATATGGGATCAAATCTAGATAATTGTTTTGGTTTTTTAAATGTGATGCTTCATCGGGTTATGCAGATTTAATCTAACCCACTGATTGGGATTATCATGAACAATATTCTTTTCAAATGGTTCAACAAAACAATGTGAGATGATATTATTGATAAACAGAATATTGTGAGTGCATAGAGCGGCTTTGAATATAATCGACATTTTGAACTGCGCATATTGGCAAGCTCAATGCATTCATTGTCAATGGCCATGAGCAATCTTAATACAGAAAAATTTAAATACCTCTAAAACCACACCACCTAGAAACAAACCGCTTGGAACACATATATAGAAAACATGTTCAACAAACAGATTATATTAAATTTATATGGTTAGGGTTCTGCATTTCTATTAGTTTTGAATAAAATTGACATTTTGAACTGCACGTATCGGCAAACCTCAATGCATTGTCAATAGCCGTGAGCAATCTTCATACAGAAAAAGTGAAATATCTCTGAATGCACACCACCTAGAAACAAACAGCCTGGAACACATATAGAAAACATGTTTAACAAACAGATTATATTAAATTTATATGGTTAGGGTTCTGCATTTCTATTAATTTAGACCCAATGGCAGTGTGCATTCATTCTGCAGACAAGCTGCGTGCACATACACAATGTTTATAAACATTGAAAGTGGTCTATAGCTTCTAAGTTTGTGTGCAAACTGCTTTCAATTTGTTTAGATGGGCCTATGAACCTGTTTATAAGC
The DNA here is from genome assembly GCA_030323885.1 of Branchipolynoe longqiensis. Taxonomy (NCBI): domain Eukaryota; kingdom Metazoa; phylum Annelida; class Polychaeta; order Phyllodocida; family Polynoidae; genus Branchipolynoe; species Branchipolynoe longqiensis. Next base: position 117,878,303 of record CM059188.1, read on the forward strand.
TTAGATTAAAGCTACAGTAGATCTAATGTGGGCGATTAAAGTAGCATATTTGTTTAAATGGGCCTATGGACCTGTTTATAAGCTTAGATTAAAGCTACAGTAGATCTAATGTTGGCGATAAAGTAGCATATTTTCAAACAGACCACTTTCAAGTAATCCTACGTGTTCAGTTTAGATATTAAGGAATTAATTACTGACTTGATACCTCACAAGAAATATTAAGTCAACTAAAAAAGATATCCAGATATTCTCAGAAAATCCACTAGAATAGCTTCCAATAAATTATGTTTTATCTGAACCTCTTGTACTTGGCATAGGCCTGCATGGCTGCAATATAATATGTGTTAAGCATTCAGCATCTGGCACCAATGACACATGCAGTTTAGGATTAGGCCTACTAATGAAAACACAGTGCTAATTACAAGGAAAGTGCACAAAGGCGTAGCCCTAAGCACTAAGACCAACAAAAATGATGCATTAGTAGGATAATAAGGAGGAAATCCTAACAAAAGAAAACGTACCTGAGCAGACGTTGATCGATCGGCGGGCGAAAATACAGCAGGTAGGCCCGACTGTTAAATAAATTTTGTTTAATGTGTAGCTCTAAGCACTAGAGCCGCGTTTACACGGCCAAAAGTAAAACGTTTTAAGACAAAGCGTTCTACCTGAAATGTTTTAGTGGCGCGTTTACACGGACTGAGATTGAAAGTGAGTCGCGTCTACACGGGCAGTATCTAAACCGTTTCAAGGCGGAAGTGCGCATGCACTTCAGCATTGTGATGACAAAACAATATGGCGGACAACATAGAAATCGGAATCTTCACGATGTTTTCATCTCAGCAGCCGCTATCGACACGGGAGGGGGGTATTATTGAAAGATCCGGGGCGAGAATGCGAGCAATCCTTAGGCGGTCGGCCAGGAGGGCTCGGCAATTCCGGGAGTGTCAGGAAAGGGAGCTTCAACAGTTCATTCAACTCATCATGCTGTTCGGTGTGCAAGCTCGGCCGGAGAGGGTGGTGTGGGCACGGGAAAGGTAGGCAGTCACCTAACCTGTTTTGTGTTTATTCCACTCACAAGTATCAGGTTAATATGATCATTGGTGTCTATATTTTAATATAGGTGGGCTAATGTAAACTGATGTATACAAACCGTTTTACCTGAGGCGTTTTGTGTAGCACGCAATTTAGTGGGTGTAGATAAAATGACTTTTTGTGCTCACGAAACCCTTCAATACTAAAACAAAAGGGACCGCTGGAAATAGCGTTAAACGCCTTTTAACATGACATCAATATTATGTGCATAGGTTGAGTAATAAGGAAGTTATGGCGATCTATTGAAACTGATGGTCAAGATTACAACTTTCTTCCACTCACCACTGTTGTGTTGTCGTTAGATGTACAATAAATTCTTATCACCTACCCCTCTGCTAACATTTTCGTCTTGGTTCTTTTGTAATGAACAAAACGGGTAACTTTAGGCAGATTGATCTAATCCGACCTACCTGTGTGCGATTAGCATGTGGTGTGTTTATGTACATGTTTTTCCCCCATCAATACTCTTTCAGGTCGTGCCACTGGTGGAGGGAGATCGTCCTACTGACTTTTGGGGATGCGGAATGGGTGGAAAATTTCCGGATGCGAAGGGTGACGTTTGACCACGTCGTCGCTGAACTTCGCATCCGCATAGGCCGGGCAGACACCAACATGAGAAGGTACGCTGCTACTGGTAGATCATTTGAAAAACATTAATTCTACACATACTCTTGTCGTAAGGCTATTTTGTTTCAACTTATCTAGCCCCGCTGGGATTGACCCCCTTGCTAAATCAGTCCGTGTGAAGATCCCTACCTGAATCGTTTCATGTAAAACGCTTTAGTTAAATCGTTTCGTCTAACTCGGTTCATATGATTCGCCTACCTTGATTCGGCTTATATAGTTGCGGTAGGGTTTTTTAATTAGGATTATCTAGCCATGCTGGGATCGATCCCCTTGCTAAATGTGTCCGTGTGAAGATCCATACCTGAATCGTTTCATGTAAAACGCTTTAGTTAAATCGTTTTGTCTAAATCGGTTCATATGATTCGCCCACCTTGATTCGGGTTACAGTTTCGCTTGTCTATAATTGTTTTGTTTTTTTTACGCATTTCAGGTGCATTCCCGTGGAAGTGCGTGTGGCGGTGACCCTCTGGTTGTTGGCGACGGGAGGGGGTTTCCGGACGGTTGGACAGTTGGAATTGCTAAATGCACATGCTGTGTCATCTTTCATGAAACCTGCCGTGCGATCATGCGTGTGCTCCTACCCAAATACATTAAGCTGCCTAATGGAGATCGTCTGACCGAGATAATGGAGGGATTCGCCACACGGTTTGGTTTTCCGAATTGTGCTGGTGTCATAGATGGCACGCACATCCCCATCGTGGCCCCCTAGCAACATCATACAGACTATCACAACCGTAAAGGGTATTATTCCGTGGTGGCGCAGGTGATGTGCGATCACCAGTATCAGGTTTTGAACATTGCTGCTGGGTGGCCAGGACGGGTGCATGATGTGCGGGTGTTGGCCAACTCGTCGCTCTATGCTAAAGCTGAGGCGGGGGTGCTGTTCCCAGAGAGGCCCATACAGCTTGGAAATGCTACTGTTCCGCTGGTTATTCTGGGAGACCCTGCGTACCCTCTGCGTCCCTGGTTAATGAAAGGCTTTTCCGACACAGGCAGATTAACCAGGGACCAGATCAATTATAACTTCCACCTATCAAGCACCCGCATGGCTATAGAGAACACATTTGGGCGCTGCAAAGCACGGTGGAGGGTACTCCTCAAAAGGATGGACATACGAACAGAAGACGTCACCACAGTCATCCTTGTGTGCTTCACATTACACAATGTATGTGAAGTACACAAGGAGGCTTTCAACACGGACTGGGTGGATGCTGTTAACGAGGGTGGCAACGAACAACAACCGCAGAATGTGGCCCATGACGTAGACGGTGATGACAATGGAGCCGCAATCCGCGACGCATTTGTGTCTTATTTTAGTGCTTAAAATTGTTCTGTACCATTATTGTGCTGTCATTGTAAAAGCGCACACAGCCTGGAAAGAGGACATTTCTATAAAACATGGAAGTAACATGTCGTAAACGGAAATAGTGTAACTTTTTATTTGACTGACAATTAGCAAATGTCACTGTAATGTCAATGTTATGTTGATACTAAATACTACTTAACAAAATAATACAGTAACACAATCAATAGTATGACTACACTGATTAAAAACAATCTGGTTAGGTGCATACCATTGTACAACTTCAACAAAAGAATACAGTAACACAATAAAATAAATTAGAGCTAAATTTCGAATATCCTTTTTCCTAAATGGCCCTACTTTAAATACGTTATCAATAGTACGACTACAATGATTCAAAACCAGCTGGTTGGGTGCATACCATTGTACAACTTCAACAAAAGAATACAGTAACACAATTAAATAAATTAGACCTAAATTTCGAATATCCTGTTTCCTAAATGGCCCTACTTTAAATACGATTAATACAGACAACCTTCGAACTACTGTGGGGTTGACACCACACATCTAGTGACAGTAATTTAGTTTCAGCAAGCGTTCACCTTGATGCTACTTTGCTCTGGACCATTGAGATCGCCATCTCTCCTATCTTCGCAGCTGCCTCTTCCTACCATAGCTCTTCCCTAGCTCTACCCTAACGCACTGAACCCGCCTCTTCTTCCACTCTCCAATCACTCTCTCCAGCCTCCTCTACCTCGTAGGCGTTGGTATAAAAGCGGAAACTTAGCCCTCTTTCTGCGCCGTAATTAGTTTGGGTGACCCCATCGTTTCCATCAGAACCGCTTGTTGTGGACTTGCTTGCGGCCAGGTTGTGTTTAGCGAGCACGGCTGGGATATTATCAACATAGCTGCTATCAACTTTGGTTAATGTGTTGTCTTGGGTGTTGATTGTTACTTTGACACCAATGTTCAATATACCCCCGTAAAGGAGACAAACATGTGGGATATAATACGTACATCGGGCCAACTGGTTGTTATCTTGTAAATGAATTTCTGAGTTTTTTCAACACAGCTTTTCTGTGTTGTCACGGCCAACACGTAAAATAATTTAGACAAACCGTTGTACCTGAGGCGCTGTAAGCATAAAGTGTTTTCTGGATTGTATATATATGTTTCGCCCGATTGTGTACAGTCCCAATCCTAGAGCACGTGTCTAAATAGTATTAATAGTTTGGTTAAAGGTATGCCGTTATGCTCTAGTGTTACATCCGTACGTTTGAGGTATACAGCTTAGTGGAAGAAAGCAAATGTTAGGAACGCAACCGCCAAGAAGAAAACATGCCAACTCGACAATGATTAAGGAGATGAAGTGAAGTGGTTGGGCGGCATTTTACTGACGAAGAATTTGCTTCCTTGTTTGTAGTTGAAGTTGGCCTAGTGGGGGGGGGGGGGGCAGTTGGCGTAGGTTGGGTCGAGGGTGTTTCTGAAACGTTTCCCGCATCGCTCCCAACTTCCACATCATCGGCGCCGACCATCTCGTGTGCGATTTCCTCTTTTGCCCCCACTAACATCTGGTCCATGTTGGGGTCTGGATCAAAATTGTCATGTGTTACAAATATCATTGACATGACAGTTGTATATAGCTTCTGTAAAAGCCGTCAACTTCCCATAGCAGAATATTAAACCCCAGTCAAGGCGTGGTAAATGGTAGTCAACAATGTTCATAGTGAGATACGTAAATACATACAGGGGAAAAATGTCACACCATCTAGGCAAACCGTTTAACCTGGAGCGCTTTACCTGAACAGTTTTACCTGTAGCGTTTTACATGAAGCGTTTTGATTGTATGAAAAGTTTGCTTATTGTGAAACGGTCCAATCGGAAGATTAGGTTACCTATAATATTATCTCGTATTATAAATCCGTGTCGTGTACATTTATTAAGCTGTGCTGACAAGGGGACAAACTGCATAAGGATATAGGCAAACCGTTTTACGTGAACCGTTTTACCTGAAGCGTTTTACATGAAGCATTTTGATTGTATGAAAAGTTTGCTTAATGTGAAACGGTCCAATCGGAAGATTAGGTTACCTATAATATTATCTCGTTTTACCTGAAGCGTTTTATTCAAAAACGTAATAATATGAAACGCTTAAAAAATTATAAACCCTGGGTGCTCTTACCCGATTGCATGGACACGGTGTCGCTGTCGAGGTAGCTGAGCGGTGCTGCGCTTGGCCGTGGCCCCAGAATCGCGTCCATTTCATCATAGTAGCGGAATGTCTGGCGCTCCCTCCCACTACGACTGTAAAAAGAAATGCACATTAGTCAACAGATGAGTAAGGAATACATAAAATGCAGGAACGGTTTGTCAATAATATTACCTAATGTTTACTGAAACGTTGAACTCCTGTCAATGAAAAAAGTGTGCACATATGTAGTGCAGATGGAATATGTGAAAGAAAATAAAACAAAGCATCACTTGCTAAACGGTATTGTAGCTAATCCGACTTGTGTTATTAC
>CM059188.1:117884346-117935693 GCA_030323885.1 Branchipolynoe longqiensis
GCCACGTCCGCACCCTGTAGGACATCATAAAGTGTCGTTCATCCCAATTTGTGACCGGGTAAATCAGGTGGGGCGGTAAGATAGGCTAGCCAGAGCCGGGCCGCCGCCGTGGGAAAAGTGCAACATCTTATCAGTGGTCGGGGCTGGGGGTGGGGGTGGGGGTCCATTCTGTTAGCAGATCGCCAGTCTAGAACCCTCCCACTCACCCACTCACCCACTCCAGCACTCCAGCAGTAGATCACCAGTCTAGACCCCCCCCCCCCACTCACTCACCCACTCCAGCAGTATATCGCCAGTCTAGAAGACACCCACTCACCCACTCACCCCCTCCAGCAGCAGATAGCTAGTACAGAACCCACCACTCACTCACTCACTCACTCACTCACTCCAGCAGCAGATCGCTAGTACAGAACCCCCCACTCACTCACCCACTCACCTCGTCACCCCCAACCATAGCAGCAGATCACCAGTCTAGGACATCCCCTCCCCTCCCCCTCCCCCCCAACTCCACCAACTCCCCCCACCCTCACCCCCTGCTCCCTTAAATGTCTCCCCCCCCCCCCCCGCCCTCTCACCAAGTTGATGAATTTGATCACATTCTAATACTTAAAGTTATACGAAAAATAGACATAAGCGGTATCGTAGGCATATTGCGTGCACTTGTTTTCTCTTTATATCAGGTGTGTTAAACCGTGTCGTAGGCATATTGCATGCACTTGTTTTCTCTTTATATCAGGGGTGTTGAACCGTATCATAGGCATATTGCATGCACTTGTTTTCTCTTTATATCAGAGGTGTTGAACCGTATCGTAGGCATATTGCGTGCACTTGTTTTCTCTTTATATCAGGTGTGTTAACCCGTATCGTAGGCATATTGCGTGCACTTGTTTTCTCTTCATATCAGGGGTGTTGATGTCTTAGGGCAGATTTATGGGATATGTTGTTAGTAAAGGTTTGGTGGAAGAGAGAGAAAAAAAATAGGGCCACAGCTGTAAATAAAATAAGCCTACGCAGCTGCCACAGCGGGACTGTGACTAGATTGATTAATAGCACACCAACTACATTTCTCACAACTGGGCGCGTTAGCCGAATCGGTAGAGCGCAGCCTCGCATGCGGAAGGTCGGGAGTTCGGTTGCCGGTCCAGTCAAACCAATGATTGATAAAACGTGTACTTGTCGCTTCCTGGCCTGGTGCTTGGCATTAACTGGTTAGTGCAGTGTCAGGATAATGTGAATGAGTGGGATATCGGGTCATGATGCTGGCGGCCTGATTTCCCAGTGGGGCAGCACTATTAAATTGCCATGAGATGTTGCCAGGACGTAAAACTCCCAACAACCAACTAAACATTTCTCACAAATGGCGTGCAATGTTAAAGTTGCCTAATCCAATGCTTTTTGGCTTTGTTAATTTGTTCATTTCTCTGAGATATATATATATATATGAAAATGGGAAATACCGTGCCTAGAGTGGGACTCGAACCCACATCTCTTTGCATTCCGGGCCAGAGTGCTAACCATTACACCACCTAGGCTCCCTGATATCACCACACTACCCACACATACCTGTCTATGTGGTTACTTGCCTGAGAGGTCAGTGAGACCACTACACTCGTCCCCCTAGAATTGTAACTCTTTTAATGCTTACAATTACATACATACAGGCAATCCACTATCACATACATACACAGGGTAGGTTCAACAACCATACAGCGGGTAGCTTGTACAGGATCCTTGTCACGGCAACCAGTGTCCTGGGGGTGGGGGGGGTGATGAAAATGGGAAGTACCCGTGCCTAGAGTGGGACTCAAACCTACATCTCTTTGCATTTTGGGCCAGTGTGCTAACCATTACACCACCTAGGCTCCCTGATATCACCATACTACCCACGCCTACCTGTCTATGCGGTTACTTGCCTGAGAGGTCAGTGCAGACCACTACATATATATTAGATTGGTCATTATAATCTACTTTACTTTAGGTTGTAGTAACTTTTAGTTTAAATGGCTAACTTAGGATATATTTGAAGTGCAACCATGTCAAGTTAGTTCTGGCAAGCACGCCAAAACTAACACCCTAGACTTCTGCAGTAACAAGTTCTATTAAATTGACTCAGTGTTCCCCTTCTATGCAGAAACAAATGCTTAATAAGCACATCAGTGTCTAAGTCAACTATGTAGAATCAAATGTAGATAATTGTTTTGGTTTTGAAATGTTGATGCCTCATCGGACTATGCAGCTTTAATGAATGTATCAGTATAGATCTATCTACGTTGGTTATTTAGGATCAAATCTAGTTCAGTGATTTGGTTCAGAAATGTTGATGCCTCATCGGACTATGCAGCTTTAATGAATGTATCAGTATAGATCTACCTACGTTGGTTATTTAGGATCAAACCTAGTTCAGTTATTTGGTTCAGAAATGTTGATGCTTTCGTCGGATTCTGCAGTTTTCGTGTAAAGCCATCGCCCTCCTGTCTCCTAAAACAACACCGCTAACTCTCCTAATGGCTGAGCCTGCCATTGCTCAGCACCGATAGACCAGCACTTCAGCCTGTCTAGTTTTCTACTTGTAGACGGCGTGACTGAATGACTCGAGTGCCGCCCGCCTCCTCGCATTTTGGCAGGTTGTGCGATTCAAACTCCAAGCGGAGTCAAACCCAATGACTTAACATTTTTGTAATGCTTGTCGCTACCTAGCCTGACGTTCGGCATTACTAGGAAAAGGCAAGGAGCAGTGGAATGAGGAAGACTAATTGTTTGGCGATTGAAATTTCCCCCCTGCTTAATCAACTAATGTACCACCCCCCCCCCCCAAAAACACCAATTTTTATTTTCGTTAAAGGAGTCTCGGCGAATAGTTAGTAACACGGACAGGGAGGCGTTGCTCACGAAGTTTGTGACCGACACGGAAATTGGAACCGGATGATTCTGTCAGCAGCCAACATTTGGGCACTGGGAGGGGGGGGGGGGTGCTGCCGGGGGGGGGGGATGGGACATGGGGGCTATCGTTAAATGGCACGCCCCCCCCCCCCCCTCCACCCCCATCGATAGTGTTGTATAACATCCTGGCATGATGGGTACCACTACTAGGATTGTTTTGTTTTCTTCATATTTTTCTCTTTTTATTTTGACACTGGATATTGAAATGAAATAAAAAACTAAAAGTGAATCATTGCGCGCGCCTCCGCCCCCTCGTAATATCAGTAGTCGACCGACCACACACAGGCAGCTTGTGTGACTGTGGTAGAGTTTCTGTGACTTGTTATGGTTCTTCACGTGGGCCTCATAGAGAAGTAATGTGTTAGGCACGATGGAGGATCTACGGTCAGTAAATTATATTATATTATTATATTATTATACGCTAAAACCTGTCTAAATCGACCGTCCATGCGACCGACTTTAAATGGTCCATTTAGGGAGGTGGTCGGTTTAGGGAGTTTTTTTTATCGGTACAATAGTAGTGTATGGGCGATCGTTTGGCACCCAAATAAAGTGATCGATCGATATTGGGGAGTGGGCGATCTGTGGAGGTATGTATATATATATATATATAAATTATTTGAATGCAAGTTTATATATGTGAAAACAAATTTGTTAATGTGAAAATGAATTCATATATTTGTATAAGAATGTATCTTAATATTAATTTATGTATGTGAATAAGAATTTATATATGTGAATATGAATTTATAATGTGAATAAGAATGTATATGTGAATATGATTGATTAGTGGTTTCTTTACGCGGTGTCGGCAGCATTGGCCATATTCACGGCGAGAATTGTTTGTTTTTTATTCAACCATCGCTTTTACAGAATGCAAAAGCACAGAATCAATTTTTGTGTCAGGACACTGTGGATTTAAAAAGCTCACAGTTACATAATTTGTGGCTATAGGAAATAGAATTAAGATAAAAGTTAAAGGTTGTTAATTGATCTGATTTGTTTAAGGGACTATGATATAGACCAGCTGCCCTTAAAAAGGCTAAAATGTTTTCTTGTTTTACTTTTGTGACGGCGGGTCGGTGTCGCAGTTTACAATGGTACCCAGTTTAAAACGGGGATTTTCATTGCATGCCCATGCATTTCTGCCTGATTGAGATTGTACCCATGTTTAATAACTTGTTAGTTGATTGTTAACTTGTTACTGTTAGTGCAGAGGATAATATATACTATCAAGTATAAAATATTCACTACAATGATTCCTGAAGGAATCCTTGCTTGTCTCGCCCTACGTTTCCAGAGAGCTCCTCCACAGTCAGAAAATCAGATAAAATTTCAGGCTTGCCATTTGACTTTGATGCATGCACATTGCGAAAAGCCCGGTTTTAAACCGGGTACCTTTTAAATCTGCGACACCGGCGTGGCTCAAAGCCGGTGTGGTGGTTTCAGCGTGTTCCCGTGCTCAGAGGTGTCCCGTTGCTTCTGCGCTGCTTCTGCGCATGCGCGGATTTCGCATCAACTCGGGTCACCTGAGCCACTTATTGGCGCATGCGCACATCCTACAAACTCGGGTCGAATAATCGAATACGCTTCTCCGCGCTCGGGTGGACAATCTTTTTTTTTTTTTTAATAACCGATAAAAATACAGCAAAATAGGATTTAAAGTATTTTATTTCCATTTAATTAATCTAAGTTATTCTTTTTTTGCACATGGCACGTGTATTTGTCGACTCCACTCGCCGTGTTCTATTTAAATTTCTGACGACTCGGATGACCCGAGTCGCCCGGTTAGTGTTAATCGATTACGGCCATCCTTATTAGATTCTGACGCATGCGCAGAAGCGAGGGACACCTCTGAGCACGGGAACACGCTGAAACCACCACACCGGGCTTGACTGTCGGGTTGTCGGCAGGTTGTGGGTGAGTCTGCTACCGTCAATAGACCTGTCACACTGTCACCCTCTCACACTGTCACATTGTCACACCGTCACTGCCGTGCAGCTGGAGAGTAGAGCACGGCGCCTTACTGTGTGTACGGCCACTTGGTCCCCAGTGGAATTACGCCATTAGCGGGGCGCAGGCAGCCATTAGCCGCACAACGCACCGCGCCCTCTGAGGAACCGGGCGGCCGGGGGGGGGGGGGGGGGGGAGGGTATGGGGAGAGTTGTAGGGGGAAGGCAGAGTTGGAGGGGGAAGGCAGAGTTGAAGGCGGAAGGGAGGGGGAAGGCAGAGTTGTAGGGGGGAGGGAAGGGAGAGTTGGAGGGAGAAGGGAGGGGGAAGGGGGAGTTGTTAGGGGGAAGGGAGAGTTGTAAGCGGAAGGGAGGGGGTGAGGCCAGAGTTGTAGGGGGAGGGAAGGGGGAGCGAAAGTTGGAGGGAGAGGGAGGGGAAGGGAGAGTTGGGGGGGGGGGGAGGCAGAATTGTAGGCGGAAGGGAGGGGGGAAGGCAGAGTTGTAGGGGGGGAGGGGACGGGTGAGTTGGGAGGGAGAAGGAAGAGCTGTTGGGGGAGGGGAGGGGGAAGGGAGAGTTGGAGGGGGGAGAGGTGTATGGGGGGGGTGGGAGACTTGGAGTTGGAGGGGGAAGGGGGAGTTGGAGAGGAGGGGCGTTGGGGAGTGGGAGGTATGGTGGGGGAAGGAGGAGTGGTGGGTGAAGGGAGTTGGAGGGGGAGGGGGGAGGGAGAGTGGGAAGGGAGGGGCAGTGGTGGGGGAGTGAGAGGAATGGTGGGAGGAGGGAGAGTTAGAGGAGGAGTGGTAGGGGCGGTGTGACGGAGGCGGGGTGAGGGGGAGTGTTTGCGGAAGGGGGAGTTGAAGGGGACTTGGATTGAGGGGGGCAGTTGGGGCAGGTGGTAGGGGACTGATGGAGAAGGGAGGGTGGTTGGTTGTTGGAGTTTTATGTCCTGACAACATCTAAGTCAGGACGGGTACAGACTGGTGACTTTATTGTGCTGCCCCACTGGGAGAGCAGGCAGCCAGCACCATGACCTGATATCCCACTCAGTCACATTATCCTAACACTGAGCCAACCACTCCTTGTCCTATCATAATAATGCCGTGCGCCTGGCTATGAAGTGACAAGTATAAACCCATGTTCAAATGTTGGCGGCTGTGGGCCTGCTGCTCTAACAGGACTTTTGGCAGTGTCGACCCTAAGCCGTCACCGGCCTCTCTTTTTGGCCGAAGCCTGCCTGACAGCACCGGCTTTAGGCAATCGGGTGTTTTTAGCCAACAGTCCTACTCTCCATACTCAATCCACTTTTGTGAGGTGTGTGTGGTGTGTGCTGGTGGTGGTGGTGGTGATTTGGTTGGTTGTTGGAGTTTTGCGTCTTGGCAACATCTAAGATCATATCAGGGTGGATACCAACTTGTGACAGTGCGGACTCATGGCAACTTGTATCAGGGATGAAAGATCTCCGCGATTTCGCTGATTTCCGGGATTTTTCCTGTAGCTATAAATGTATACTAATACGTTGTACCTGTCCTGATATGACCTTAGATGTTGCCAGGACGTAAAACTCCAACAACCAACCAACCAATACATTGTTTCAACGCTGTTTCAACTATACTACTAATGACTTCAAACGGCGCAGCACTATCAGCGTATACTACTGTTACGTGCTTCAAACGGCGCAGCACTATCAGCGTATACTACTAATACGTGGTTCAAAGGCTGCAGCACTATCAGCGTATACCAATATACCAATATGTATGAAACCCGACTTCAGGGAATTTTCAGCGATTCCCTGATAATGCTAAGCCTATGGGAGAATATCAGCATTTCCGCTTTTTTTCCCGGAGATCATTTTCATCCCTATTGTATAGTGCTGCCCCACTGGGAGATTAGACCGCCAGCACCATGACCTTATGTCCCACTCAGTCACATTATCCTGACACTGAGCCAACCAGTCATTGTCCTATCCTAGTAATGCCGAACACCTGGCTAGGAAGCGACAGATGTAAATTTTTAAGTGATTGGTTTGACTCGACATGGGTTCGAATCCCACAAGCTACCAAAGCGGGAGACGGACGGTCAACTCATTCGGTCATCTCGTGTGGTGATGGTGGTGGTGTGGTGGTAGTGGTGATAGTGATGGTGGTGGTAGTGTGGTGGCGTTGTTGAGGGCGGGGGGAGGGGTTTAGGAGAATGAACTGCTTTGCTGTAATTAAATTTGTTCGGGGATGAAAGATCTCCGCCATGTCGCAAGTCCACAGCGTATAGTAATACATTGTTCAACAGCCGCAGCACTATCACGTGTATTATGCTGATACGTTGTTCAAACGCCACAGTCCTGTCAGTGTAGACCGATGCCAATTACCATGCAGCACCAACAGCGTAGGCTAATTTTATTATGCACACTGCAACACCATCAGCGTAGGGATGGGTGATAATATTAATACAGCCACAACAGAGTAGTGGATGAAAACTGACTTCCACGAATTTTCCGAGATTCGCTGACAGTGATATTGATAAGTCTATGAGAGAATATCCGCGTTTTCGCGGAAATGCCCTCCAGTATCTTCCATACACTACCTTATTTCTATTGCACCGATCGGTCAGTACAGAATATTTCTTGCTTGGAGAGTGTGCTACTGTCATTGTTATGACCATAGCATTATCCAATTATCGTCAATTTCCGCTCCCCCCCCCCCCACCTCTCTCTCTCTCCAAGACCACTTTCAGTCCTGTCCTATTGTAACTAATTAAAGAGGGAATTGAGCCATATTGCGCAGCAGGTAAGGACTGCAGCTAATTCAGTGCCAGAGCAATAAGTAAACAGAGTGTGTGGTCGCAGAGGCTTGGGGGGGGGGGTGTCGAGGGGCTGTTGTTGGGGAGGGGAGGTTGCAGTAGAGTAGTATAGATGCGCCGAGCCAGTATTGATTGACTCTAGAGGGGGAGGGGGAGGGAGTTTGAGTGTGTGTGTGTGTGGGGGGGGGATCCTTTACCATCTACATCCGGGTCACAGGCCAGCAAGCACATTGCCATATGTGGATACATGTTTCCAACACTACCCCTGCTATTATTTTATTAGGAAAAAATACTGCTAGTGAAAAAGAATGTACCTAAAAAGACCCACCCAAATCCCATTCTTAGACATGCTGGGAGTGCCAAATTATCTGGTCCATTTTCAGTTCAAATTCTTTTAAGCATTTTTTTATGTGGTGTATATTTGAGCAGAACAGCATTATTATGAATAGTGCCATGGTTGGTTCCGTGACTTCTCACTAACCGGAACCATCGCTGCACCCACTTCCGCTGGGCTATGATGTGGGGGAGGGGGGGGGGGGGCGCCACCAGGCACTCTGTTAGTGCATCAGCACTTGCCCCAATTTGTTTTGTTTTGTTTTTGTTGCTCACATTGTTGGTGAGCATTTAGTGGTTGGTTGTTGGAGTTTTACATCCTGGCAACATCTAAGGTCATATCAGGACGGGTACCGACTTGTGACAGTGTGCACTCATGGTGACTTTATAGTGCTGCCCCACTGGGAAATCAGGCTGCTAGCAACCATGACCCGATATCGCACTTGTTTCACATTATCCTGACACTGAGCTAACCAGTCCTTGCCCTATCCTATTAATGCCGAGCGCCAGACTAGGAAGCGACAGGTATCAAATTTATAAGTCTTTGGTTTGACTCGCCTGGGAACCGATCTCCCGCACGCGAGCCCCGTGCTCTACCGATTTGGCCACCTAGCTCGATGAGCATTTAGTGAAGCAGCGCCAGTGGAGGTACTGGGTGTCAATGCTCCATAGCATCACACTGCCATATGTGCGCTGATTAATGTCCACACAATCGGGCCGTCTGCAGTGGAGAGAGTCCTCTATGGCGAGTGTATGTCTAGACAAGAGATGCTATTTGGCAGTTGGCGGCGTCGTCGTATGCGCACTGGCAATCTATTGTGTCTAGGCCGGCATCACCAATACAGTATAACAGGACGAACGAGATAGAAGCCCAAGGCGTGAAAATAGCAAAGCTGTAGTGCAGTAAAACCTCTCTGGCCGACCACCTCCACAGATTGACCACTCCCATATGTCGATCGCTTTATTTGGGCCCCAACAACGCGATAAGGATATTCTAAGTAAGGATATTCTAACTCCCTAACCAGACCACCTTTCTAAATGGACCACTTAATGTCGGTCCCATGGTCGGTCGATTTAGAGAGGTTTTACTGTATATATAACCTTTCAGCAGTATTTATAATTATATCCCCCCCCCTGTTAACACGGCTTGGTTTGTTGTATAATGGATTATATAATAAATATAATGTATAATACTGTATATATTTATCTTTTCTTAAAGATTTATATGGGCTATCATGGATAAGTCTGAATAGACTTGAATTAGAAAGTTGATCCATAGAAAGCCCGAGCCTACACTTTTACCGACCCAAGGGATTTTTAACCTCCCACACCACATAGACATGGTATGAAAGCAACTGGCCTTTGATTACACTGTAAGTTATACATGGCAGTGGAAATCCAAATTGACTGAGGTGATATTTTTTATGGGGTATATATATATATATTTCACCTCGGGCTGTTGCCTCCAGGGCATTCACAGCCCAGAGAGAATAAGCGTTCCTGGTCTAAGTCAATTAGCATATATATATATATATATATAAATAAATGTAGGCTATAGTTTGGAGTACAAGTAAGTGGTTGAGATAAGTATAATCTCTGGCAAGAGGTTAATCGCCTCTTATCTAGTTAGAAAAAAAATGACCGGTAAGTGGGAGAAGGAACCTTCAGCCAGGAGGAGCCACAAGGGCCCAGTCAGGGTGAGTGGGGGCGCCACCTGGAGTGTTCGGTGGCACTAGCAATATGTTTGACGACTTCTGCAAATTTACACTCATATAATGTTAATATATATACTAGTCAAGTCAAACCAATGACTTAGAAAGTTATACTTGTCCCTTCCTAGCCAGGTGCTCAGCGTTATTAGAACAGGACAATTAGCAGTGGAATGAGGAAGACCAATCGTCCACGATTAAAATCTCCACTGCTTAAAGCTGCATAGTCCGATGAAATATCAAATTTTCAAAACCAAACCAATTATTTAGATTTGATTTCACATATCTAACTTAGATACTGATGCAATTATTAAGCATTTGTTTCTGTGTATAAGGCAATACTGAGTCCATTTAACAGAACCTTTTACTGCAGAGGTCTATGGTGTCAGAGTTTTGGCAAACTTGCCCAAACTAATTTTCCATGATTGCACTCAAAATATCTCAAAAGTGTACCATTTAAAATAAAATTAACGTTGAACTAATGTAAAGTAGATACTAGTGATCGATCTAATATATTTATCTCAGAAAAAATACAGAAATTCAAAATCATCGGACTATGCAACTTTAATCAACTAATGTACTGTCCAAAACATATATAAAGCATTATCCACGGGATCTGTCCTTTAAGTGGTCAAGTCGCTGGTAGGTTATTACTCGGTCCAAAACAACACTTATAACTATAAGCCACCTGCTTCGGCATGCCCCGCATCAGAGCATACCTACTCTCAGGGGACGGTCTTGTGTTGGCTAAGATAACAACAAAGCATGGCAAGGATCCTCTGATGAAAAAACAAACAACAAAACAGGAAAAAAACAAATGACAAAAAATTGGAAAAGACAGAAAGCAACCTCCGCTGTCTGAATGCTGGAGGTCGGCTGGGGTCGGCGCACCCTGCATTGACCTAGTTATGGGCTGAATTGTCCAATGTTGGCAACCCTGCAATACCATTAATATAGTAAGTAATATTATATAACTCCTGTGGATTACTGTGTACAAAATGCACCACAGCGCATCTAAGATTAAAAACTGTTTATGGGGGAGTAGGCTACCCCAAGACGCCCCCAATATCTAAGATCTTCTCGTTTTGCATTTTCAAATGTTGGCAACCCTGCATGGGGACTCACCCCCCCCCAGTGCACACACACACACACACACACACACACACACACACACACACACACACACACACACACGGCGCACCCTGCACTGACCTAGTTATGGGCTGAGCGGTGTGTGTGTGTGTGTGTGTGTGTGCGCGTGCGCGCGCACGGGGGGGGGGGGGGGGGGGTGAGTGAGTCCCCATGCAGGGTTGCCAACATTTGAAAATGCAAAACGAGAAGATCTTAGATATTGGGGGCGTCTTGGGGTAGCCTACTCCCCCATAAACAGTTTTTAATCTTAGATGCACTGTGGTGCATTTTGTACACAGTAATCCACAGGAGTTATATAATATTACTTACTATATTAATGGTATTGCAGGGTTGCCAACATTGGACAATTCAGCCTCGGTGCTGAAAAAAGATATTGAACACAAACCCCACCCCCAAAAAAATAAAACACACCACAAAACTGGAAGATTGGCGTAAGGTGATGATGGGACATAAAATATTGTACACCTTACGGTGAAACCATAAGGGTTGGCAACACTGGTGCGGGTGTGTGGGGAGGTTGGGGCGGAGGGAGTCCCCGTGCCTAAACTACCTCTCTCCTGCAAGCACACAATGTTAATGTGCACCTTAGGAATTGATCCGTCTGCTTTGAGGTGCGTTGCCATGCAATGGGATGGAGTTGTTTGTGGGTCCCCGACTGCGTCCCAGAGCTGCTCTCGTGGTGTGGGGTGTGGGGGTGTGGGTGGAGGGGTGGGAGGAGGATGCTGAGGACCTCTAATGGAGCTCATTGTGCGGGCACCGCCCCGGGAGCTGTTCAAGGGGCCTTCTGTCCATAAGCCACAGCCCATCCTCTGTAAACCCCAGCCCAGTTGTGTGTATTAGGGGCATGATTTACATGGAGCACTTCCTGTTGTGCTGCCAAGTAAGTCAGTTGTTGTTGTTAAAAATATTGTGGAGAAGGGGGGGGGGGGGGCGTTTGGGGGGGGGGGAGAGAAATATATATATATATTATGTAATTACATATATAATCTATAACATGTATATAGCTTTATATATTGTAGTTATTTATAAATATAAATATATATATGGTTAGGAGGGGAGGGAGAATTGATGTCAAATGTAAATATATATATATATGTATGTATAGATAGATTTATATAATTAATTTCGTATGTCATTGGTTTGTAAGCAGTTGGGATTCAAACCCACGACCTCTGGCCTTATCGATTCGGTCATGCTGTCTGATTGTATTGTATGAATAAGATAAATAAGTGGGGCAGCACTATAAAGTCGCCATGTTTGTGCACTGTCACGGTCGGTACCCTCCTGACATGGCTTTAGATGTTGCCAGGATGTAAAACTCAAAGAAACAAACAAAGAAACAAACAGCGCACTGTCACAAGTCGGTACCCATCCTGATATAACCTTAGATGTTGCCAGGACATAAAACTTGAACAAACAGCGCACTGTCACGAGTCGGTACCCGTCCTGATATGGCCTTAGATGTTGCCAGGACATAAACCTCCAACAAACAAACAGGGCACTGTCACAAGTCAGTACCCGTCCTGACATAACCTTAGATGTTGCCAGGACATAAACCTCCAACAAACAAACAGGGCACTGTCACGAGTCGGTACCCGTCCTGATATAACCTTAGATGTTGCCAGGACATAAAACTTGAACAAACAAACAGCGCACTGTCACAAGTCGGTACCCGTCCTGATATAACCTTAGATGTTGCCAGGACATAAACCTCCAACAAACAAACAGCGCACTGTCACAAGTCAGTACCCGTCCTGATATTACCTTAGATGTTGCCAGGACGTAAACCTCCAACAAACAAACAGCACACTGTCACAAGTCAGTACCCGTCCTGATATTACCTAAGATGTTGCTAGGACGTAAACACTCCAACCAACCAACCAGATACTCATTTAGCTCACCGTGGTCACATGCCTGTCACACAGCCCTTCATGTAGCTCCCCAAGGCCAGCGGTTGTGTGGCCCATCAACCCCCACCTTGTCGGTCCCGATCATTGCGCTGCTCAATGCTGTGTGTGTATGTATGTGTATGTGTGTCTGACACACATACACATACATACACACACACATACACATACACAAAGACACTGACCCACACTTAGTGGGATCACAGCCCTCAGATGTGCCCCCGTGGTCGCTGACCGGGACCCTCGGGTAGCCCTCGGGGTGACCCTCGGGGTGACCCTCGGGTGTGGGGGCGTTGCCGGTTGCTGTGCTCGCTGCTCGCCTGTGTTGTGTTGTGTTGTGTGGCCGGGGCCCGTGGCCCGGGACGCCGGGCGCTGGCCCGCCGGCTATCTGAGCGATGCGTGCCGGCATGTGGCCGCCAGACGGCGCACTTGGACGCGGGGCGCCGCGTTCCCGGCCCGCCTCACGTGCGTAGGGTATGTGTGAAATGATAGCGGGAGGCGTATCGAAGGTTCAGGTGCGTGCGCACCTCCTTCTCCCCCTTTCTCATCCGTCTCTCCTCAGTGTGTGTGTGTGTGGGGGGGGGGGGGGGGGTGTCAGGTGGGGCAACCATGCTTGACTACCTCTAACCTGGTCTATATGGCTGGCAGGGTTACACCAACACAAAGAAGGTAGGGTGGGGATTCATCTGTAAACTGTCCAGCTGACAAACTTAGGGTGGATGTGGGTCCTCCCTTTCTCCTCCCTTTCTCCTCCCCTTCTCCCTTTCTCCTCCCTTTCTCCTCTTTTCTCCTCATTTCTCTTCTCTTTCTCCTCATTTCTCCTCCCTTTCTCCTCTTTTCTCCTCATTTCTCCTCCCTTTCTCCTAATTTCTCGGCTTTTCTCCTTATTTCTCCCATGTCCTGATATGACCTCCTTTCTCCTCCTTTCTGGTCCATTTCTCTCCTCTCTGTCCCACTTTCTCCTCCCTTTCTCTTCCCTTTCTTCTTCTTTCTCAGCCTTTGTTCTTCCCTCTCCCATTTCCCCTTTTCTCCTTCTTTCTCCCTCTCTCATTTCTCCTCCTTTCTTCTTCTTTCTTCTTTCTCCTTTCTCCTTTGTCCTTTCTCCTTTCTCCTTCTTTCTCCTTATTTCTCCCTGGTCATGATATGGTCTTAACACAACAAACAAACGAATCTTATTTCTCTTTCTCCTCCTTTCTCCCTCTTTCTCCCTCTTTCTCCCTCTTTCTCCCTCTTTCTCCCTCTTATGGATACACTGTAATGCATGAACACATAGACAAGCAGTATAATGCATGGTCATTTAGGCATGCAGTATACTGCATGAACACATAGACAAGCTGCATGGTCGTGTAGGCAAGCAGTATAATGGATGGTCATATTGGCATGCAGTATAATGCATGAACACATATACAAGCAGTATAATGCCTGGTCATGTAGCCAAGCAGTAATATGCATGGTCATGTAGCCATGCAGTATAATGCATGCGCACATAGACAATCTGTATAATGCATGGTCATGTATGCATGCAATATAATGGATGAACACGTATGCATGCAGAATAATGCATGAACATGTAGAAATGCAGTATAATGCATGAACACCTAGAAATGGAGTATAATGCATGAACACGTAGGCATATAGTATAATGCATGAACATGGAGATATGTAGTATAATGCATGGTCATGTAAACATGCAATATAATGCATGTCGGCATGCAGTCTAATGCATGGTCATGTGGCATGCAGTATAATCCATGACCATGTGGACATGCAGTATAATGCATGACGATGTATGCATGCAGTATAATGCATGACAATGTAGGCATGGAGTATAATGCATGACAATGTAGGCATGCATTATGATGCATGACCACATAGACATGCAATATAATGCATGACCATGTAGGCAGCACATAATGCATGAACATGCAATATAATACATGATCATCAGGGCATGCAGTATAATGCATGATATGTTGGCATGCAGTATAATGCATGACCAAGCAGACATGCAATATAATGCATCTTCATATGCCTCCCAAACAAAATGAGTTCATCTCATGAATGATAGTGGGTATTTTTCTTTCCGTTCTGTTTTTATATATTTATTATTTTCTTGTTGTAATTCGAAGGGGATTGCCATCCACTTTGACTGGCCGCTTAGACTGAAGCGATTTATGGGAATGGCATGATAATATCTCTGCTCATATCGATTCGGGAATCTAGGGCAACATATGAGGAGTGAGGAGTCGCCTTGGCGCAATTATGTCTGCTTCTGGTGCCGCCACCTTGGATCACTGCTTCACGCTTCATCTAAAGCGCATGCGTGCGCACCACCTATTCGTGGGAGAGGAGAGGTGGGAAGAGGGTGTGTGTGTGGGAGGAGGACGGTGCTGTACTGGGGGATGTGTGTAGTGGTGGTGCTGGTGTTTGTGATTGTGGGTGGTGGGGGTGGTGATGGTGTTAGTGATGGGAGAGCTGGTTGGGCAGTGTGGTGGTGGGAGGATGGCGGTGGTGATGTGTGTGGGGGCTGGTGCAGTGTGGGGGCTGGTGGAGTATGGTGGTGGTGGTGATGGAGTGGGTGGTGGTGGAGTGGGGTGGTGGTTGTGGTTTTGGTGGTGGTGGTAGGGTGGTGGAGTGGGTGGTGGTAGTGGTAGTGGTGGTGGTGGTGGTGGTGCTGCTGATGGTGGTGGTGGTAGAGTGTGTGGTGGTGGTGGTGGTGGGTGGTTGGTGGTGGGTGGGGGTGGAGTATGGTGGTGGTGGTGTGCTTGGTGGTGGGTGGTGGGAGTGAGGGCGGAATGGTGGTGGTAGTAGAGGAGATGGGTGATAATGTGGCGGTGAGTGAGAGTGGAGTGGGTGGTGGTGGTGGAGTGTGTGGTGGAGTACTGGTAGTGGTGTAGGTGATGTGAGGAGTGTATGCAGTGTGTGGTGGTGGTAGTGGAGTTTGTGGTGGTGGTGGTGGTGGTGGTGGTGGTGGAGGATGGTTCTGGAGTGTGTGGTCGTGGTAGTGTTGGAGGTGATGTGTGGAGTGTATGCAGTGTGTGGTGGTGGTGCTGCTGCTAGAGTGTGTTGTCGTGATGGTGGTGTATGGTTGCGGCGTGTGTGGTCGAGATGGTGGTGTATGGTGGAGTGTGTGATAGTGGAAGTGGTGTATGCAGTGTGTGGTGGTGGCAGTGTTTGGGAGGAAGGTGGCAAACTTGTGTGTGTGTGGGGGTGGGGGGTGGAGATTGAATTGTCGGTTGCCACCCCTGAGTAGTGCCGAGAGGGTGTCGGGTGTCCGGTGTCCACAGGGCGGCTCTGACAGTGCATATATATACCCGCCCTTTACAAATTGCCAACACCCCGCTCAGCGCTTATCTATGCCGTCACGTGAGCTCTGATCGCACTATATCTCAGGGTCTGTTGAGCGCCGCACGGGAAACCGATCAATACAGGCTGTGTGGGTGGGTGGTGTGGGTGTGGGGGTGGTGGGTGCGCAGGATATTGGAGTGTGGGAGGGGTTATAGGTGTGTGTGAGGAGTATATGGACTTAGTTTCTCTACCCTGGTGGCTGTGGTGGTGGTGGTGGTGGTGGTGGTGGTGGTGGTGGTGGTGGTGGCTCTAGCTGTGGTAGTTGTGGTAGTTGGTTGATGGAGTTTTACATCCTGGCAACATTTAAGGTCATAGGACGGGAACCGACTTGTGACAGTGCACACTCGTGGCAACTTTATAGTGCTGCCTCGCTAGGAAATCAAGCCACCGGCACCATGAACCAATATCCTACCAAGTCACATTAACCTGACACTGAGCCGGCCAAGCTAGGAAGTGACAATTATAAATTGTATAAATCATTGGTTTGACTCAGCTGGGATTCGAACCCCGAACTTCCACACGGGAACATTGCGCTCTAACGATTCGGCCACCACATCCGGTGTGGTGGTGGGTTGTTGTGGTGGTGGGTTGTGATGGTTGTGGGTTGTGGTGGTGGTGGGTTGTGGTGGACGTGGTCGTGCTGTATGGTGGTCGTGCTGGTGATGGTGTGTCTGTGTGTGTTATAGGACAACAACACTCCGTTCCACCTTTCAACTGTTTCTGCTCATTATATTCAGCCACAATCCGCTGGTCGCGCTTGTCTCACATTGTAATCCCTAGTACAACCATTAGATCCACATGCGGGCAGTGTGAAAAGTGTGGTTTCAATGCCGGCGTCTGAACGAGCATGGCGTGAACTTGGTAGTATCGGGCATGTTTTGACAATTGTCCATGTCCAAAATAGATGGATTGATTGGTGATGGTGTAATGTCTTGTCGGCAGCAGCGTAGCATTCACAGCGAGGTCTAAAATGGAAAATTGTGTTGTTGAAGTGTTTGCGTATACCAAAGCACACCGTCTAAAGTTCACACACACACACACACACACACACACACACACACACACACACACACACACACACACACACACACACACACACAAACACACAGACACCCACACACACCTACACGCACACACAGACAATCTAATTGTGTGTTAACCGTTGTGGTTTCTCAAATTGTGGTTTAAAAACATCCACGGTCTGGCTTCTCAAATTGCGGCATAATTCAAACATTCACGTTGCTGCTTCTCAAATTGTGGTCTAATTCAAACATCCATGTTTCTACTTCTCAAACTGTGGTCTAATTCAAACATCCAAATTTTTCCTCAAACTGTGGTCTAATTCAAACATCCACGTTACTGCTTCTCAAACTGTGGTCTAATTCAAACATCCACGTTACTGCTTCTCAAACTGTGGTCTAATTCAAACATCCACATTACTGCTTCTCAAACTGTGGTCTAATTCACACATCCACGTTACTGCTTCTCAAACTGTGGTCTAATTCAAATATCCACATTACTGCTTCTCAAACTGTGTTCTAATTCACACATCCACGTTACTGCTTCTCAAACTGTGGTCTAATTCAAACATCCACATTACTGCTTCTCAAACTGTGGTCTAATTCACACATCCACGTTACTGCTTCTCAAACTGTGGTCTAATCCAAACATCCACGTAACTGCTTCTCAAACTGTGCTCTAATTCAAACATCCACGTTACTGCTTCTCAAACTGTGGTCTAATTCAAACATCCACGTTACTGCTTCTCAAACTGTGGTCTAATTCACACATCCACGTTACTGCTTCTCAAACTGTTATCTAATTCAAACATCCACGTTACTGCTTCTCCAACTGTGGTCTAATTCAAACATCCACATTACTGCTTCTCAAACTGTGGTCTATTCAAACATCCACATTACTGCTTCTCAAACTGTGGTCTAATTCTCACATCCACATGACTGCTTCTCAAACTGTGGTCTAATTCAAACATCCACGTTACTGCTTCTCCAACTGTGGTCTAATTCTCACATCCACATGACTGCTTCTCAAACTGTGGTCTATTCAAACATCCACATGACTGCTTCTCAAACTGTGGTCTATTCAAACATCCACATTACTGCCTCTCAAACTGTGGTCTAATTCACACATTCACATTACTGCTTTTCAAACTGTGGTCTAATTCACACATCCACGTTACTGCTTCTCAAACTGTGGTCTAATTCACACATCCACGTTACTGCTACTCAAACTATGGTCTAATTCAAACATCCACATTACTGCTTCTCAAACTGTGGTCTAATTCACACATCCACGTTACTGCTTCTCAAACTGTGGTCTAATTCACACAGCCACATTACTGCTTCTCAAACTGTGGTCTAATTCACACATCCACATTACTGCTTCTCAAACTGTGGTCTAATTCACACAGCCACATTACTGCTTCTCAAACTGTGGTCTAATTCACACATCCACGTTACTGCTTCTCAAACTGTGGTCTAATTCACACAGCCACGTTACTGCTTCTCAAACTGTGGTCTAATTCAAACATCCACGTGACTGCTTCTCAAACTGTGGTCTAATTCAAGCATCCAACTTCCTACTTCTCAAAGCGAGGTGTGGGTAAGTCGTTCGGGGGGAGGTGGAGAAGGCGGTAAGACAATGCCTGAGGCTGTCTGTGAGTGGATGGTGGCAGTGGGGCGGACTTGGGAGCTGCGTTCCTCTTCAGGCTCACTGGTGCGTGTTATTAGCTGCCGTCCGCCAGGGCTGAGCAGCTCCTATCACCTACCACTGCACCTCTAGAGCACACCCTCACTCCTCACCCCGCACCGCTCACCCCTCTCCCCTCTCACCTCTCCTTCTGACCCCCCCCCCCCCTTCTCCTCACCCCTCCTTCCCTCCAGCCGCTCTCTGATGTGCTTATCGCATACCACTGCAACTGTGTAGCACCCCCTTACCCTCCACCCTCCACCCTCCACCCCACTGCCACCTCTACACCCCCACACCCCCACTCCCTAACCCCTTACCTTCCCACTTCCACTTTCCCTCTCCTTCAGTGCATTCTACGTCTCGCCTCTGCTTCCCCCACCTCACCCTCCGCCACACCCGCTACCTCGTCCGCTTCCCTCTCCCGGACCACGCTCCCCATACATCTCCCATGTCGCTTTTCCCTTCTCCCCCTACCTTCTCCCCCTCCCCTCTCCCCCCGCCCCCCCCCCTTCTCCACTCTCCAGTCTCCCCTCTCCCTTCTACCCTCTCCCCTCTCCCTACTTTCTCCCATTCCCTTTCCTGCGCATTGCACCTCACCTCACCTTCCCTTCCCTCTCCCGCCACCCGCTCGCCATATGCCAGCACGCCATCTACCCGCATGCCATATACCCGCACGTCATATACCAGCAGGCCATATACCAGCATGCCATATACCCGAACATCATATACCCGCATGCCATATACCATCAGGCCATATACCCGCACGTCATATACCAGCACGCCATATACCTGCATGCCATATACCCTCATGTCATATACCCGCACGCCATATACCAGCACACCATATACCCACATGCCATATACCCGCACATCATATACCCGCACGGTAACCCTCCCAACTCTCCACTGACCATTCCCACTCACCCCTCCCACTCACCCCTCCCACTCACCCCTCCCACTCACCCCTCCAACTCACCCCTCCAACTCACCCCTCCCACTCACCCCTCCATACCCCCCTTCCCCACCCTCCCTACTCCCTGCCACACCCTGCACACATCTTTCACATACCCGCACACTGACCCCATTAGGCGCCACTTCCCACTTTACTCCTCATCTCCATCGCATCCTGCGCACACTTTCCACATACCCACCCACTGACCACATCAGATGTCACTCTTTTCCTCCCCCTTCCCCACTCCCTCCTTACCCCCCTTCCCCACTCCCCTTCCCTCCCCCTTCCCCACTCCCCCTTCCCTCCCCTTCCCCACTCCCTCCTTACCCCCTCCTCCTCCCCTCCTCCTCTCCTCCCCTCCTCCCATCCTCCCCTCCTCGCCTCCTCCCCTCCTCCCCATCTCCCCTCCTCCCCTCCTCCCCTCCTCCCCTCCTCCCCTCCCTCCCCCCCTCCTCCTCCCCTCCTCCTCCCCTCCCCTTCTCCCCCACGCCTTCCTTCCCTCCTCCCCTATCAACTCACCCCCTCCTAGTCCCGCCCCTGCCCGCACACATCGCACATATCGATACACTGACCCCTCGACCCACGCTCTGAGACCATGTGACCCGTTATCCACAAGGCTGTCCTTACACTGGCTGCCACTTCAGGCACACCCACACTTTGCTCAGGCTAAATGTGTCACGCAGACATGGTTTTGAGCTTCTGCCATATTTAATATATATTAGGTTGATCATTATATTCTATGCTACTTTTGGAGTCACTTTTATTATCAAGGGTTAACTCACAGAGGGTGGGAGAATCATCATCATCATGCTGTCGATCGCGATGTGACAAAGACTGCTTTCATTACTTGACTGCCGCTCTCCCTTTAGCTCTCTGCTGTGAGAGGTGCGTCCATGAGTCGGTCTTAATGTCTCTCAGCTTCAGACTACATGCAGTAGATAGCTACACAACAACTGAAACTTGAAATTAATACTACAAGGGGAACCATGAGACTATTACTGTCTAGTGGCGAAAACAAGTCATTAGACTTAACTGTTATGGGCAGCATAAATAGACCATCACCAAAAAAAAACTCACCACAAACCAACATTTGGAGATATTGTAGGTGAATACATGCAAAATTCCTTTTGGTGGGCTCTCGGAAATGCTGGATCCCAGGCTTTAATCTATTATATTTACTTTTTATTTCCTTCTATGCAACAAGAAATGTTTAATAGCTGCACCAGTATGTAGGTTTGATATGTATAATGAAATCGTGTATTTCGGTTTACTGTATTTGATGATTACATCACACTATGCAGCTTTAAGATTTGGAGGGTATAGACAATAGTATTTCTGATTTAATATAGTTTGACATGGGAGACCAGAACAATGGTTGAGCTGGGGAGAGTGGAATTGATTACATGCCTGTGCATTCAGAATGTCATTAGGCACCAAACAAAAAAATATATTGTTGCTGGCTTAGTGTATATCAGAACGGGGGGGGGGGTGGGGATTTGAAAGAGCAACTCAAAATTCGCTTCATCTTTAAAAAAAACTAAAACGGGCGTGGTGTCCTAATTGAACAAGCGATTGTGGAAGGTCAGGAGTTCAGTTCCCGGTCGAGTCAAACCGATGACTTTCAAATTGATACTTGTCGCTTCCTAGTCGGCACTCTGCATTAATAGGATAGGGCAAGGACTGGTTAGCTCAGTGTCGGGATAATGTGACTGAGTGGGATATTGGGTCATGATGCCGGTGGCCTGATTTCCCACATGTATGGGGACCATGTGTGTGTACGGAGTGGTACAAACTGTACGTACAAGGGAACCATGTGTGTGTATACGGAGTGGTACAAACTGTCACATGTATGGGAACCATGTGTTTGTGTACGGAGTGGTACAAACTGTCACATGCAAGGGCAAACCAGGACAAACAACAATTCCAACAAGCGAACGCACAAACACACAAACTTGATATGGCCTTAGATGTTGCTCAGACGTCATCCCCCAATAAACAAAATCGTTGTGATTGCCTTCAAGAAAAGTGCATTTGTGGTATACTACTTTGTCCCCCTGCCCACACCCTGTCGCCGGGCGCCGCGTGTCAGCGCGCCAAAAGCCTCGTTTTCATGTACTACTTACTCATGGTGGCTGGTGACACCTGGTGACAGCCAACCACACTACGGGGTTGGCTTTATGACGTTCTCTGACCCCACCTAACCGCCCCCCCCCCCACCACCTCCAGGCCACGCCCTGCTCCAGGGCGCTCTGCCGCCACCTGTCACTCCACACTCAACCCCTAAGTCGTGTCTCTCCATGCACGCCTCGTTGTGGTAACACTTCACCGACCGACCAGGTGCGGTGGCCTAATCGTCAGAGCGCCGGCCTCGCATGCGAAAGGTTTGGAGTTTGGTTCCCGGTCGGGTCAAACCAATGACTTTAAAATTGATACTTGTCGCTTCCTAGCCTGGTGCTCTGTATTAATAGGATAGGGCAAGGACTGGTTGGCTCAGTGTCTTGATAATATGACTGAGTGGTTGGGCCATGGTGCTGCCAGCCTGATATCCCAGTGGGGCAGCATTATAAAGTTACCATGAGTGTGCGCTATCACAAGTCGGTAGCTGTCCTGATATGACCTTAGATGTTGCCAGGATGTAAAACTCAAACAAACAAACTTCACCGACCACTGGTTAGCTGGGTATCAGGATAACCTGAATGAGTCGATTATCAGGGCGTGGATGGTGGCGACGCCCTGGTCTCCCAGTGGGGCATCACTATAACGTGACTGCGCTGTCATGAATCAGTACCCTGAGCGAGTGGGATGTCGGGTCATGGTGCCGGTGGCCTGGTCTCCCCATAGGCCAGCACTATAAAGTCGCCATGAGTACGCACTGTCCTCATATTATGACCATGGATGTTGCCAGGACGTAAAACCCCAAACAAACATCACCGACCGATTATTGATGCACTTTCATACATTCATGCAAGGGATGGGGAGGAGAGGGGGGAGGGGGCGGGGGAAATGGAGAAGAACAAATTTGCCGCTGAAGCGACTGTGTTAATGTGTGTGGCGACTGCCTGTGTAACATGCCCAACGTTTACGGCATGGCCACTTGGTTATGTATTTGAAAATATGTAGTCTGTTGCAAAAGATGATTTCCACTACCAACTGAAGCAGATGCACAGATTAATGTGGTGGATAGCAGCACACTGTGCTACATGTCCTGTGAAAAAGGTATCATAGGGAATTTTCACCACTATCATGTTCTCCGATGTTATTGACAGGAACTAATGGACCTCATTTCCCACTCAGTCACATTATCCTGATACTGAACTAACCAGTCCTTGCCCTATCATAGTAATGCCGAGCACCAGGCTAGGTAGCGACAAGTCACCGGTTTGGCTCGGCCTGGACTTGAACTTCCTATCTTCCCCACAGAAAGCCTGCGCTCTTACCGATTTGGGCACCTCAGACAATCTGCTTCATGTAGAAGATCTATCCATTTGTAATATTTACTGGAATGCCCGGCCGTCTGAGCCCCAGAAATACCACTTACTCTTCCCAGGTGCATTCTGACAACTGTCTGTCAGTTCACACCTGATGCCCCTCTCCAACAAACTCGTAAGCAAGAAAGGGAAGACAAGTCACGCAAGATTGACAGTGAAGAAGTTGTGCTTTATTGGCATCAACTCCTGTTACCTACTAGTAGGTACTCCAAAGTCGGCGCATACGGTGTCCGCAGCGCAAAATTTGACTGATTTTAACCGTTTTAAAAAGCCTTGAATCTGCCACGTCTAGTCAATCACTCAATTTAGCATGAGGTCACTTGACCTTAGGTTGTTTTTTAGAATCATTTTTATCCTGAATTAGTAGGTAAAGATTGCTGGACCCGGATGTGCTTCCTTCTCCCTCGCCCACGTCTAACCGAGGCTTCTACCTCGGTAAAACAATAGTTATCCATCATCTATACCCAGGTAAGATTCGTCTAACTAATCTATACGTGCTTAAAACGGTGCAGCGTATACCAATATGTATGAAACACGACTTCCGGGAATTTTCAGCGATTCCCTGACAATGCTAAGCCTATGGGAGAATATCAGCATTTCCACTTTTTTCCCGGATACCGCTTTCATCCCTGTACAGTGCCTCGATGCGTTTCTCACCAAGTTGAATCAGATGCTGAGTCATGGTTATAAGAACATGTAGTGTAGATAGGAGGACCTATGGCATCCATTTTAATCTGCCTTCAAGACTTGCATGTTTAAAGATCTGGTCAGGTGATTTTAACATGTATTCTTTACCTGGAACTCAGAGGGTGGTAGGTAGGTGGGTGGGTTAGCGCAGACAACACAGTGCCAACCAGCCTGCAGAGATGGGTGCCTGCGGAACACTCCAGCCTAATTAATATAGGCAGAACACGTTATATAACACGTAACTGCTTACTTAAGTTTGCTTTTTCTAATTAAAACCAGATTATACTGTGTTGTATTGTGGTTTTATTGTACAACGCTTTAGAATGAATGGCTCCTGCAAGTGAAAGTGAAATTTACATCGTTATTTATTATTATGTCAGAGTGAACTGGTCAAAATATGTCACAGTGCACTTAATTAACTTAATTAATATTTAACTAAGCAAAACCATAAACAAAACTAGGACGTACAAATAAATGCCAGAAACTGGCTATAGACGCTTTAATGACCATATCTGATGGATTTTGTTTTCTGTTGGTGGGGTGGAGGGGTGTGGGGGGTTAAAACCAGTCTTGTGCAATTTCTTTGTTTTATTTGTTTGCTGTTTAATGACCCCGCCCGCACAAAAAGTGAACATCGGCTATTAGGGGTCTGTAATTTCTATGCTTCTGTAGTAGTCTGCACTGACCTCTCAGACAAGGAGCCACATATATAGGTAGGCGTGGATAGGGTGATGACATCAGGGAGCCTAGGTGGTGACATCGTTAGCACACTAGCCCAGAATTATTATTTTTTATATTTTTTATTGAGGCTGTATTTATACTGTCCATAGCATATAAGCCTGGGTATTCAGGGTTGTTTTCAATGCTGGTCAGCTGTAGTGTTGGTGTTATCTTATCACACAGTAGCTGCTGATAAGGTATTTGATTGCCTGCATTTCAGCAGCAGATAGATAGTTGGTTGGTCTGGTTAGTAGTCTATGTTAATTTTTTTGGATTTTCTTGGCATATATGCCAAGAAAATCCAAAGAAATTAATATGTGATTATTTTTTCTACTCTTACTACTAGACTAGCCTCCTCCTATTTACATATCATAGGCTTGTACGTAGCTGTGTGGTGTGCTATCTGGCTACTTTTGGCATGGTTACCTTCCATTGGGTGTCCCGCTGGTGGGCCGTGACATATCACATGGCCCTTTGCAGCGCAGCTTAGTGGGGGTTTCCTAGCCTTATTTTGCACAGATATTTTGTGTATGTTTTTACGTCAGGAATTTGTCGTTCCTTTACTGTTTGGGCATTCCACATCTTGGCAGCCATTTCCATGAATGCAAGAGGTGTGGGTTCGAATCCTACTCTCAGAGCAATGTTTCCTATTTTTATCACACCGCAACACTTGAATTATTTTTGTAATATACATTTCTGTATTCACAGGGGTGTACTGACTAGTCGTGTCCAGTTACCTTAATGACTCAGGTCAGCTGTGGGTACCATCATATTTTTATATGTGTATAGGTCAATCTCAGAAACTGTACCACTTTTGTGACATGGAAACCAAGAGTGAAAACATGCAAAATAATGGCAGAAAACTATCCAGATAATAACAATCCATATGTTCATATGTGCATATTTCAGAGTTAAAATTGTTTTTTTCACTTTCTGATTTTGATCTCATACAAATTGAGAAAACAGCTCAAATTAACTGTGTAACTCCTGTCCATAACATCACATTGCGCTCGGGCGAGAGAGAACGGGAGAGCAGTTGGGAAATAGCACAGTTTTATTTTCAGAGCAAAGGGCCTCCAATGGCATGGATATGTGCATGAGAACCCGGTTATTCTGCAAACAAGGGTATGCGAAGGGTTGATGATAATAAGATGGATACACATCGCACAACATATAAACGATACAACATAAATGATATTGTGAACATGACATAGATACAATATAAGATAATTGATTATTGTTAAATGAGGTTAATTCCCACGAGACTCCTGTCTGTCGAGGATGGTAGTTTGACACCCCCCGGGGGAGGTGATGTTATGATACTATGTTGGGAGATGTAATTTTCCATGTCCATTAATTTTCCATGTCCATTGGGAGATGTAATTTTCCATGTCCATTAATTTTCCATGTCCATTGGAAGATGTAGTTTTCCATATGGATTGGGAGATGTAATTTTCCAAAAATAGATTGGGAGATGTAATTTTCCATATACATTGGGAGATGTAATTTCCCATGTGCATTGGGAGATGTAATTTTCCATGTCTATTGGGAGATGTAATTTTTACAAATACCTTGGGAGATGTAATTTTACATATACATTGGGCGATGTAGTAATTTTTAAAAATACATTGGGAAATGTAATTCTACATATCCATTGGGCGATGTAATTTTACATATCCATTGAGATGTCATTTTCCATATCCATTGGGAGATCATCATTTTCCATCTCCATTAGGAGATGTAATTTTCCATATACATTGGGAAATGTGGCATGGGACCAGTTGGGTTTGAAGGCAGAATGGGGTGGGGCTGTCATTGGCTTTTTTTATAGTCTCTAAATTGCTGAAGAGCAAAGCACTTGATGTGCAGCAGTAGATTGTTCATCTTGATTGATGTTCCCACACTGAAGTGGTCGTTGAAACCAGCCGTGCTAGTGAAAATCAAGTTTAGCTTCGCCAGGCCGGGTGCGCTTTTGTAATAGTTGAGCCGGACTAATAATACTTAGGAATTAAAGGGTCCTCGAAGTACAGTTGTGGATGGATATGTGAGTCTGGGTGGGGTTGGGGGTAGGGGAGTTGTTAGAATGCTGGTTAGGCCAAACAAAAAAGAAAAATATACTTGTTTCTCAGGCACATTTTGTCAGAATTTGGGTCAGATGTTAGTAGTGTTTTTTGTGTTTGTTTTTTTTGTTCTTTTATTTAGAATGGTATTATTTAAAATAATTGTTACTTGGTCAGAGAAATTTGTGGAGGTGGTATACCTAGATTTGATCCGAAATATCCAATTTAGATACTGTAGTAGATTGCACTGACCTCGTAGGTCGTGAATCGGGCGATTGCATCAAGGAGCCTAGTGTAAAAATATACGGTCTTTCGGTCATGGTAGACAAGCTTGGAATCATATTAATATCTCAGGCGACGGAGTTGGGGACCATTGTTATGTAATAGCGATGCAATGTGTGCCCACTCGCTGTGTGACATATAAATAACTATGTGGAAATGTTATGATGGGCAGTGACTGTGATTGCGATATGATGTCCAGCTATAAAGATGCTGTTGCTAATTACAGAAATGTTCCCTCCATGCACCAGGAAGAGTGCAAGTGCATCGGGAACAGGTATTAATGCTTATTGTAACTGTATGATGACTACTTGTTACCACGGGACCGCTGGGTAAGCACACCCAGTCATTCTGCCTACATTATGGACACCACCTGCACTGGGGTTGAGTGACAGGTGCCCCTCTTGGGTGACACCCCTCCCAGGCTGCAGAGGGTGTCTGATCGGCTGGCTGTGTGAGCCCAGGCACCTTATACTCCTTGCACTTGCTATGCAGACACATTCAATCTAGAGATACCAAAGGAAGCACTGAGCTCCGTGTAACACCCATGCTCTAAGTGCAATATTTCCCATTTTCATCATCCCCATGACATTACTGATGCACTCATTAAGCATCTTTTGCAGTTTGGTGTTCCTGTGCATATTGGAACTTAATTGAAATACTCCTTCTTTGACAACATACTTTATTTACATGCCACTGCCGTTGAAATTCGCTGTGGTGGGATTTAATTTTTATTGGGCCTTTTCTTTAAAAAGAAATTGCTATTATGAAAAGTGCTTGGCGAGAATCACAATTGGCGCGGTGGTGCTTGAGAAACAAGCATTTAAAAGAAATTCAGTTTGGCCTAAATAGGAAGTGGGTGGATATGAGAGTGGATATGGAGTGGGTAGGGAAGGATCAAGTGGCGATATTTATTATTAAGGGGCGTGATGCTGTTGTGAGGGATGGAGGGGGTGTGGGTGGGGTGGGGATGGGGTGGAGTCTCAGAGAATTGAGGCGTGGGTGAAATGGGTTGGGTGAATGATGAGTAAAGAGGCAGTTCAAGTTGAGGAGGGGGAGTTGGGGGGAGGGGAGTCCGTGCTCTTGCGGACTTAGCCCTAGGCCTGCTGGTGGTGGCGGCCACTCATGCATACATGTCGGCGGTGTGTGGGTGGTGGGTGGTGGTCGGTGGTGGTGGTGGTGTTGGTGTTGGTAGTGGTGGTGTTGGTGTTGGTGTTGGTGCTGGTGGTGGTGTTGGTGGTGGTGGTGGTGGTGGTGTTGGTGGTGGTGGTGGTGGTGGTGGTGGTGGTGGTGGGTGTCACGTAGAGATTGGTTGGTTGACCTGATATCCTGCTCAGTCACATTTTCCTGACACTCAGCGAACCAGTCATTGCCGTTTCCTATTAAAGCACGTAGAGGTGACTTGGCCCTGGGCCTGCTGGGTGTGGCGACCACTCATGCATACATGTGGGTGGTGTGTGCGTGGTGGGTGGTGGGTAGTGCTCCTGCCGACTTAGCCCTATGCCTGGATGGGTGGTGGGTGGTGGGTGGTGGGTGGTGCTCCTGCCGACTTAGCCCTGGGCCTGCTGGTGGTGGCGACCACTCATGCATACATGTGGGTGTTGGTGGTGGATGGTGGTGGGTGGTGGTGGGTGGTGGGTGGTGCTCCTGCCGACTTAGCCCTAGGCCTGCAGGGGCCATATGCAGGAAGCGGTGTTACGCGAGTTTGAGTTTAGCCTTTAAACGCGTATAGCTAACACCGACCGGGCGAAATATGTCAAGTGGTATGCAGGAGCGCCTAAACGGTCAGTGTTAGCTAAACGTGAAATTATTTATAGATTTGGGAAATCCCTCTGGTCTCTACCCATATATTAGGCTTAAATATATTAAATGCTATCATATTTAACAGAATTAGATACGCAATAAGTGAAATTTGATGAAATTAACCCTAAATTCGAAGCAATATTAACGCTGCGGCCGTAACGGCGGCGATATTAGCGGTTATATTTTCGAATCGACGAACCTACAGTAAACAAACCGCCGCCACTGCCAGTATGGACAGCGACGTCGATGCGGCGCTACGGCGATTTGTTTACTTTACGTTCGTCGATTCGAAAATATAAGTATTAATATCTCCGCCGTTACGACGGCACCGTTAATATTGCTTCAGATTTAGGGTTAATTTAATCAAATTTCACTTATTGCGTATCTAATTCTGTTAAATATGATACGATTTAATAGATTTGGCCCTATCCTTACGCTAACACCGCCCGTAAACGTCATATGAAACGGGGTTAGTGTCGCGGACCTTAAACGCGCGGTGTTAGGCCTATCACTGACTCGTGCATACCGAATTTTCGGCGCTAAACCAGAAATCCCTTCTAAACGCGTTTTGGCTCGATAACACCGCTTCCTGCATATGGCCCCTGATGGTGGCGACCACTAATACATACATGTGGGTGTTGGTGGTGGTGGGTGGTGGTGGATGGTGGTGAGGGGGTGGTGGTGGGTGGTGGTGGGTGGTGCTCCTGCGACTTAGCCCTAGGCCTGCTGGTAGTGGCGACCACTCATGCATGCATGTGGGGCGATATGAGCGTAGCCTCGTGCATGACACGCCAATTGAACGACCTGCTCCCGACCTGCTCATCACGATTACGGACGTGCACAGCCCGTGATTGATTAGCTCAGACCCGCTGGTCGTGGCGGAGTGGGGGGCTACCGCTCTAAATTGATTGATGGCTTGCTTCAATAGTCTAGACTAGGAGGTCGTTGGCCTTCCTCGGCAAATATCAGCATTCGCGCTATGTGTGCGCGTGTGTGTGTCTGTGTGTGCGTGCGTGTGTATGTATGCGCGCGCGCGCTGTATGAACTCCCAGTTGGTGGTGTGCGTCCAAGAGTGGTTAGTAGTACTGTCGTTTTCACAGCCAACTCCCATATTTCTGCCTTTGCATGGTGCGACGTGGGCTTAGTTGGTTCTGATTGGTGGAAACTACTTCGCCATTAAGGGTGGTGTAACCTGATGTGCTTATTTTTGATTTGGCATGTTGGGAGCCGCTAGGCTTATTTTTGAATCAGTATGTTGGGATCTGATGTGCTTATTTTTGATTCGGCATGTTGGGAGCGCTAGGCTTATTTTTTAATCGGTATGTTGGGATCTGATGTGCTTATTTTTGATTTGGCATGTTGGGATCTGATGTGCTTATTTTTTATTCGGCATGTTGGGATCTGATGTCCTTATTTTTTATTCAGCATTTTGGGAGCTATTGGCCTTATTTTTTATTTGGCATGTTGGGAACTACTAGGCTTATTTTTGATTAAGCATGTTGGGAACTACTAGGCTTATTTTTGATTCAGCATGTTAGGAACTACTAGGCTTATTTTTGATTCAGCATGTTGGGAACTACTAGGCTTATTTTTGATTCAGCATGTTGGGAGCTGATGTGAGGATATTATAGATTGAGAGTTTATTTTCTCGTGACAACGGAAATATAGCTGTATCGTTATCAAATAAAAACACGGGTACCAAGAACCGGCGCTGGTGGCACCACCATAGCCCACAACACCGCAGCTTATGATACGACAGGCTGGCTGGTGTCGTATTGGATAATAAACCATAATATAGGCGTGTACAGTAACAACAATAATGATCAACCTCATACCGAGGATTTATACCCGTATATCCATATATATATATATATTTTACCTCGGTATACCGCCTCTGGCTAGCCGCAGGCTAGGGAGAAGGAAGCACATCCGGGTCCAGCAATTAGCATAAGTGACTCACAACGGGAGGACGTTTGTGAGTTGCTCCAACAGGATTTATCTACTAACTCTACTTAATCACAAAGTAAGTAATGGACTTTTAGTATAAACTGTGTATGATGCATTATAGCATCACATTATGAAAGTTCAGAACTTTCTCAGGTCCAATTTGGACTTTGTACGTGTTTTTTACTTGAGGATAGAACACTGGGTGCCGCTGGCACATACGAAACCGATAGTCCTTTGTTCTATCGACACCTGTTTTTGAGACAGGGAGAAATGGTAACCCGAGTTGCTCATTTCCTAAGAAAATTCTCCCGGATCCTGAATAGAGGATGTTGTTGGGGATGCTTCTGGGTGTTTTTTATAAACACCCCAGACCGGTTTTGAGGCGAACCTCCGAGTTTCGTAATATTTTCTCCAACTTGCTGGCGTCGTAGCCGCGGGTGGGAGAAGTGTACGGAACAGAGAGAGTGGGCGATCTTTGGATCGATACCCCCCGTTTGGTTGGTTTCGTTACCATAACCCTACGGCAAAACTTAGCTTCACGCCTGTACTGAAACATTGTAATACACGCTATTCTGTACCATATACCTCAACCCAGTTTACTGGTTACACTTTGTGTCGTTGAGATGATTCCGGTTAAGTAACACCTTTGTCGTTACAGGAACCGATGGCCACTCGGCGGAATAAGCAGCCTGCGGCAGCAGAGGGCATTGCCCCTACGGATTACGATTCGTCACCAGCGCCTACGGCTCCGCCGTCTCCACAGCCCGGGGCACAGGTTTCCGACCGGGACAGTGACCAGCCACCTCAACCAAGTGACTGGGAGGCTAAGATGGCAGCCATGATGGAGGACAAGATGCGCCAATTCCAGGCTCTTTCCTTTGCGGGCCCTCCCCAAATCCCTGATGAGGATTGGGAGGACTTTTCGGATGACGAGGAGGACACGGTGTCGGCCCCCGAGGTTCCGAAACCGAAAGCGCGCGGCAAGAAACGCCACACTGTGAGCAGCTCAGGTGACGAGTTCACCAAAGCCTCAAACGCTAAAAGCCCTAAGAAGTCAAAGAAAAAGAAAAAGAAAGACTCGTCCTCGGACTCGTCAAACGACTCCTCTTCCACGGAATCAGAATCCGATACGGAACGCGCGGGAGTGTACGCCAAAATAGGCGCTAAGGTTGGCAAAAAGATTGTCAAGAAAAAGGCGAAGAAGGTGCGTACCACAACCATGATGAGGAATACCGTCAATAGCCACTTTACAACGTTCAAACCAGTTGAGGTCATTAATAAATTGACGGAACAGATTTCCGGCGTCAAAGGTATTCCCGCTACGGTGTGTAAGGAGATGGATGCTGGCATCCATCTGTCCGACGAACGTCGCCGCTATGAAACTGCCCTTTCTGTAATTCATAAGGCAGTTTTGGGCTCCTTGACTTCTATTATCCCCATTGCTAACCGCATGCAGACCGAGAATAAGTTTCTCGTCCTTAGCTCGGGTTATGGATAGGGGCATTGCCTTGCTCGCTGCTGCGAGCAACTATATGACACATCGCCGCTTCGAAAATGTCTTTAAATCCGTCACCACCGACGCGGGCAAAGAGGTCGCCCGGTCAAAGAAGATGACGGACCATGACGGCAAGGAATACACCGTCTATTCCGGACCTACCCCCATCAAGGGCAAACCTCTGGACAAGTCCAAGATGTTTGGGGGTCAGCTTGCTTATTTGTACAAGCAGGTAGAGGTGGACACTAAGAGTGCTAAGAACACGGAACTCAAGGGCCGTAAATCACAAAACCCACTCGGGTTCCGCCGCAGCCGCACGGATTTTCGCTTCCGCCGAGGAGGAAGGCGGTTCAGGGGAGGCCCATCCTTCGCATTCAGCCAGAGGGGAAGAGGTCGAGGCGACAGACAATCCTCAAACTGGAACGACAACCGCGGTTACAAACGGGACTTTGTCCCCAAGCCGCAGTTCCCCAAACCAGGGAACAAGTAGAGAACGCCACACAAACTTTTCAGCAGCCTGGCCCTGACATGGTCACAGAGGAAACTCAAACTGACGTAAGCCTTTTTCAACCGGGCAACATTGTTAATTGTTTAGAACAATGGCAACAATTAACCACTAACCCAGAGGTTCTTAGTATTGTTAGAGGCATTGCTATTCCTTTCACAGAATTCCCTGTACAGAAAAGAGCACCTTTTCCATATAAGTTCAATTCACACGAAAAATTCCAACTAAATGAACAGGTTGGGGTTTTTGAAGCCAAAGGCATTGTCAAACCAGTACAACATACTAAAGGTGAATTCATTTCCAATATTTTCTCCACTCCTAAACCAGATGGGTCTATTCGCATGATTTTAGACTTAACTAAATTGAATGAAATCATTGAATACCAACATTTCAAAATGTTTTCTTTAGAAACAGCTCGTGATCTGATCACCCCAGAGTGTTGGCTAGCGAGTGTTGATTTAAGAGATGCTTACTATACCGTCCCTATTCAAGAGGGGTTTCGAAAATATTTACGGTTTGTTTGGAATGACCAGCTTTTTGAATTTACCTGCGTACCTAATGGTTTGGCGTGTGCGCCACGACTTTTTACTAAGTTGTTGAAACCGTTTTTTTCACACATGGCTAAACTTGGTCATTGTATGTTTCCATACATTGATGATTCTTTCATTATGGGACAATCTTTCGAACAATGCGAGCTCGCCGTTCAAGATTTATGTCAACTGTTCTCAAACTTGGGTTTCTTCATCCATGCTAAGAAATCTGTGTTTTCTCCTACTAAGCAGCTTAAATGTCTAGGCTTCATTTTGAACACGACGGCCATGACCGTGTCACTTACACAACAAAAGAAAGATAAGCTGCAGGACACAGCGATACAGCTGTTAGACATTTCTAGGCCAAAGATAAGACAGGTCGCAGTCTTAATCGGTATAATGATTTCATACAGCCCTGCTATTCTATATGGGGCCGCACACATTAAGTCCCTGGAAATCGATAAAAATCTAGCTTTGGCCCGCGCCAAGGGTAACTTTGAAAAGACAATGTTTATCTCTGAAAGTGGACTAGCCGACATTTTTTGGTGGCTAAGTCACTTTGATAACTCCCCCAATCCCATTCGAATGGGTGAGCCCAATACTACAGTTACCACTGACGCGTCACTCCAAGGTTGGGGGGCACATCGCAATGATGTAGCAACGGGGGGACGATGGCTAGAATCAGAAATTTCTGAACATATTAATGTTTTAGAATTACGAGCCATTTACTTAGGTTTAACCAGCCTTGTTAAAGTACCCAAAAATAATGTTCGTATCCTTACGGATAACACCACAGCCATGGCTTATGTCCGAAATATGGGAGGTACAAAATCTATTAAGTGTAACGAGTTGGCACTACTCATTTGGAATTGGGCGCAAAAGTTTGACGTCTGGTTAACAATAACACACATACCCGGAACGCAGAATTGCCTTGCCGATAAGATGAGTTGCCATTTCCATGACCACTTAGAGATATAGATTTATTTGCTTCACGTAATAACTTTAAACTGGAGAAATATGTTTCGTGGCACCCAGAACCACATGCTTGGCACATAGATGCCTTCTCGCTAACTTGGCAAAATCATTTCTTTTACATTTTCCCCCCTTTTACCATTATTAGCAAAGTCGCCCGAAAGATACTAATGGAGAAAACACACGCCATCCTCATCATCCCCGAATGGGACACTCAACCCTGGCTAGCGAGACTAGTCGCGACGGCCAAAAGCATGCTATGCTTCCCAAGATACCGAGGAAATCTGAAACATCAGGGACCGTTAGCGCGCCACGGAAACGTGTCGACGACTCCTTTGGTAGCATTCCTTTTTTTAAATAAATATTTGGAACAATTCGGCTTGGATAAGATTACACAACAACGTTTGGTCTCTCACGCCTGGAGGAAGGGAACTGTAAAAATGTATACCACGTATTTAAAGAAATGGGGTATTTATTGCTTACTTAAGAAAGTTAAGCCTATGAACCCAACAATATCCCAGGCAGGACGTTTCCTACGTTTTTTGGAAGACGAAGGTTTAGGGTATGGCGCTATCAATGCAGCCAGATGTGCGCTCTCAATAATCCTACCTAGGATTAATGGCGAAACAATGGGAAAACATCATGTTATTTGCTGGATCATATGATCAATTTATCAGAGGAACCCTCCCAAACCCAAATATAATAGGTTTTGGGATGTTTCTCTTGTGTTTAAACTCTTCACGGACTGGCCAGAGAATAAGTTCCTGGACGTTAAGCTATTAGGCTTCAAAGTAGCTTTGCTCCTTCTGCTCGTTACAGGACACAGGGGCCAAACTATAGTCGCCCTGTCGCTCAATGGTCTTGAAATCGATAGCAAGGAAGCAACGTTTGATCTAACAACTTTGTTGAAATCAAATCGTTTAGGTGATCCCCTGTCGACAATAAGTGTCACTAGTTCACAGAGGATCGCAAGTTATGTGTAGTCTCCGCAATACGGACATATATATCCAAGACACGAACAATACGCAACTCAAGGCAGCTTTTGGTGAGCTTTATTAAGCCACACAAGGGCATTTCGAGGGACACCCTCGCCAGATGGACCATGACTGTGTTAAAACTTTCAGGAATAAACACAAACAGATATTCATCGCACTCTACACGTGGTGCAATGGTATCTAAGGCCAGATTACTTGGCATTTCCGTGAAACGAATCCTGGCTCATGCAGGATGGAAAACTGCTAGATCGTTTGCAAAACATTATCACAAGCGACTAGAGAAGCCTCAACCTATCGCACAGAGGCTACTCACCAACTAAAAGACACAGGTGAGACAAAGTGCACTTTTTCGCTTTTTTGTCATGACAATTGTACAAACATACTTAAATAAGACTTGATAATAGAATAGTAACTAACAGGAATATCAGGATAAAAATGATATTACGTAAAGGTCTCCCTAGCCTGCGGCTAGCCAGAGGCGGTATACCGAGGTAAAATAGATTAGTTAGATGAATCTTACCTGGGTATAGATGATGGATAACTATTGTTTTACCGAGGTAGGAGCCTCGGGTAGACGTGGGCGAGGGCCCACCCACCACGCCCTGCCACGTCTATTCAATCACTTGTACCAAGATTAGGTCACATGACCATAGTTTTTGGGTTTTTTGGAATCATTTTTATCCTGAATTAGTAGGTAAAGATTGCTGGACCCGGATGTGCTTCCTTCTCCCTCGCCCACGTCTACCCGAGGCAGGCTCCTACCTCGGTAAAACAATAGTTATCCATCATCTATACCCAGGTAAGATTCGTCTAACTAATCTATATATATATATATATATATATATATATATATATATACACACACAGTGTAGGCAATATTTTATTTTTAAATAATCACAATAATACATTAATTTTTAAAGACTTTAGTATACATTCGATGGATGATGATTGGTTGTTGGAGTTTCGATGGATGATCTGCTGCTAAAGAATCTCCTGAACACTTCTGAAACGCGTCTGACTGACCACACACCCTCGGTACCTCGAGGCGTGGGCTGGGAAGTGGGGGTGGGGGTGGGGGTGGAGGTCTGGAATGTGGCGCTCGGCCATGCCAGCCGTGGAATGTGGGGTGGGGCAAAGGGCCAAGGCCACGACCACGGGGCTGGACGGGGCAGGTTGTATGTGTCACAGGGGAGGGGGTGTGGTGGGGGCGGTGGTGGGGGCGGGGGGTGGGGCATTTGGTATGTAAGGCAGGGTGGGAAGAGTGGCACTATCTGATACAGACAGGTGTTTGAAGGCGCCCCCTCCTCCCCCCTCCCCCCCCCCCCCCCAACAAAACACACTCTACATCACCACACACCCTGTAGCCACTAAGCGTTCACAATCGGACAGATTGCCCATCATCACTCACATTGGACTTAAATTGATTGGTGGGTTGTTGGAGTTTTACATCCTGGCAACATCTAACGTCATATCAGGACGGGCATTGAACTAAAGGAGGAGTCCAGTCGTCTTAACTTGCTCGTCGGAAAATGTAGGATACCTAATGGGCCTCCCAAAGTTATCAACAATTTTACAATCGTACAGAGCGTATGACTTGGGGGGGGGGGGGGGGAGGGGGCTGACAGTAATAAAATGTTGATATTTCAAAAAAAGTTTGTTGGTTTTTTGTTTGTTTGTTGATTAAAGTTGCATGGTCCAACGAAACAGAATTAAGGGGGAAATTCAACAACTTTAAGCAGGGAAATTTTCAACTGCGGACAATTGGTCTTCCTCATTCCACTGCTCCTTGCCATATCCTCGTAATGCCGAATCCCAGGCTAGACTTATCAAATTGATACTTGTCGCTTCCTAGCCTGGCGCTCGGCATTAATAGGATAGGGAAAGGACTGGTTAGCTCAGTGTCAGGATAATGTGACTGAGTGGGATATTGGATGATAGTGATGTCGGCCTGATTTCCCAGTGGAGCAGCACTATAAAGTCACCATGAGTGTGCACTGTCACAAGTCCGTACCCGTCCTGATGTTAGCTTAGATGTTGCCAGGACGTAAAACTCCAACAATCAATCAATCCTCTGTCTGCACCAGCGAACTAACTGGAGTGATTGAAATCACCTCCCGGGACAAACCTCAGCGCATGACCCAACAAAGCCTGTCTGCTGCCCGCTGAGCAGATGATGTACGTGATCACGTGACCACGTAACTACGTGACTGTTATCGCATGCACAGTCTGAGCAGAATATTCAGCCTTGTAATGTTTGCCATCCACTAGTTGCTTTGTCCGTTTTGTTATTGTTTTACGTCAATAGCATTCAAGGTCATATCAGGACGGGTACCGACTTGTGTCAGTGCACACTCATGGCAACTTTATAGTGCTGCCTCAATGGGAGACCAGGCTGCCAGCACCATGACCTGATATCCCACACAGTCACATTATCCTAACACTGCTAACCCGTCATTGTCCGATCCTATTAATGCCGAGCGCTAGGCTAGGTAGCAAAACGTACCTATTGTATAAGTCATTGGTTTGACTAGGCTCGGATTCGAACTCCCGACCTTCCGCACGGGAAGCCTGCACACTACCGATTCGACCATCGCGTCCTGTCCGGTTTAAAAAATGTTATTGTTCTACACAATAACCAAAACTACGCGACAGCGACAGCCAAATTGTACATCCCTGTAGGGTGCATAGTATTCTGTAGTGGTGACCGGGATGGCTGAATGAGTTGAGCGCCCACTTCCTGTGTGTCACGTCATGGGATTTGTACCCTGGTCGAGTCGAAACAATAACTTCAAAATGTATACTTGTTACCTAGCCTGGCGTTTGGCATTAATAGAATAACACAAATTACGGTGGAATGGTGAAGACCAATTCTCTGTGATTGAAATTTCCCATGCTTAATCAACGAATGTAACAAAAATAGATTTTGTTGTTACCCCCCCCCCCCTTATAGTAAAAAGACGTTGCTACAACTGTTCAACGCAAGCAATTATATCATGAATGCGCTTTAAGAATATTGTAACCGTTCATCGCATGTGTTGTTCTCCCCTCCCCTCCCCTCCCCTCCCCTCCCCCTCCCCCTCCCCCTCCCCCTCCTCCTCCCCCTCCCCTCCCCCTTCCCCCTCCCCCCCTCCCCCACCCCGTTCTCCCCCTCCCCTCCCCTCCCCCCCCCCGCCCCCTCCCCTCCCCCCCTCCCCTCCCCCTCCCCCTCCCCCCCCCTCCTTCCTCTCCCCCTGCCCCCTCTCCTCTCCCAACCCGGCGAAGCACCCAGTGCAATTATTCATTGGCTCTTGTCACTGTTGCGTGTCTGGCCACATCGGGGTGCGCGGGCTGCACTGCGCATGTCCAGCAGTGTTAATGACCGTGTAGTCAGGTGGCGGGCGTGTTTAGCACCACCCCCACATACTCCCGCATACCCCCACACCACCTCCACACACTCCCTCTGTACCACCAATCGTGGACATGTGCATGCAGCCTGCACTTGTTGCTGTTATTGTTTACTAATCACCAAACCCCCAAGTTCCGTCTACCATCCCCGTTGACCAAACGGGATGGTCCGATGAGTTGAGCGTCCGTCTCTGGGTTTTGGGTAAATCGTGGGATTCGAACCCTCGGGTCAAGTCAAGCCAATGTCGTAAAGTTTGACTCGACCAGGGTTTGAACCAATAAAATCGCCATGAGTGTGCACTGTCACAAATCGGTCCCCGTCCTGATATGACCTTAGATGTTGCCAGGACGTAAAGCTCCAACAACCAACCAACTGTTCCCACAGTGCCCCGTGTTGGTACGGCCACGTTGCAACCTGTTCCCTCGGGGCGTGTACTCGTGGACCCACACACCGCAATCACATGCTGATAGTGTTGCCTTTTTTTGTGATTAAAAAAGATAATAACATCTCCTCTATTGATTTAATCGCGTTTTCACCCCCAAATATATGTTTGTGTCAGGATCTCATACGATTTAGCTAGGCAAAAAAAGAATGAAAAATACCAGTTCTGATATGACCTTACATTTTGCCATGACATAAAGTTCCTACACTCAAAGAACTATGTATTTTTT
Organism: Branchipolynoe longqiensis; assembly: GCA_030323885.1. Taxonomy (NCBI): domain Eukaryota; kingdom Metazoa; phylum Annelida; class Polychaeta; order Phyllodocida; family Polynoidae; genus Branchipolynoe; species Branchipolynoe longqiensis. Next base: position 117,923,671 of record CM059188.1, read on the forward strand.
AATTAATATATAATATATATGATATATATATATTAATGTATTGCATGTATTATATGTAGTATATATATTTTATATTCTACATATATTTTATTGCGGGCAGAGTCACTGAGCGCCGCCAGACACGCTACAGCGTTTGCAAGCAGAGGGTGACACAATCGGCCCAGTTGCATAGTCAATGAACAATTAATAACAGATCAGTACAGTAGATGACTTAGAATATAATAAGGAGTGAAAGCTTCCGATTAATTATACTTGTATAATGCTTGTACATCACATATATTCTATATATTCTATATTTTATATGTATTTGATATATATTATATATTATATACATTGGCAATTTGTTAATAAAATTTCTTCTGGGGACGTTGTTGGGTTATCGGTTATCAGCGTCGCTCCCTCAGACAAGTTGCTGCCCAGAACCATCTGACCGGAAGTCGGCTGGAATGACCCATCGCCATTTCCGGTGGCCATTTCCGGTGCCCGTTTCCGGGTAGTCAGCTCAGAAACCGGACCTTGGGCCCGGCGGTATATTATACCAAAAGGGAACTCTCGTTAGATTGTCCATTTGCACTCTGTGTCTGAGGCATGTTGCATGGTTGTGCTTTTGCAGTGTTCAGTGAGGGGAATCATGTACCATTTCGATGGTAGTGTTGGATGTTGATTTATTGGGGTTTTAATACTTTTGTACTCTACGGACATCGGAGGTTATACCACAGCGTGTGCCGACTTGATGTAGTAGGATAATGTGACTGAGTGGGATATCAGGTCATGGTGCCGGTGTTGCAGTTTTAAAACGCACGCGGTATCAAAAATGGGGCTTTTCGCAATGCACATGCGCATGCATTTCTGCCTGATTGAGATTGTACCCATGTTTATTAACTTGTTAATTGCTTGTTAACTTGTTAGGGCAGAAGATAATATATACTATCAAGCATAAAATAATCACTACGATGATTCCTGAAGGAATCCTTGTTTGTCTAGCCCTAGAATTCCAGAGAGTTCCCACACAGACAGAGAAGCAGGCCAGAAATTCCAATAAGTTTTCAGGCTCGGCATTCGACTTTGGCGCATGCGCATTGCAAAAATACCTGTTTTAAGCCAGATCATTTTTAAACTGCAACACCGGAGGCTTGATTTTCCAGTGGAGCAGCACTATAAAGTCCATGAGTGTGCACTGTCACAAGTCGGTATCCATCCTCATATAACCTTAGATGTTGCTAGGACATAAAATAACTACAAACAAGCAAACAAAAACCAAATTTGATGTAGTATGTACTGTGGTTTTTATAGCGTTCCCTTGTTGGGTACCATAATTATCATTTCACTATCCTGACACTTGCTGTAGCTAATCGTTCACCACTTCTATTTCATTACAAAGTATCAGTGGATTTTGTGGTTGTTTTTTTAGTTCTGTTGGTCTTTCAGTAAGGACTTAAGCTAAGATTCCATGTATGCGAATGCGAGAAAAATGCATTCGCACCGATCTGTCCAGTGAGCGATCCACTTTGCCGTCCATGCATTTGCATTCGCAATCGCATTCGATTTCGCATTCGCATTCACATTCGCAACCAGACAATGGAAGCATTACCGTGCCTTTACATGCTTTTCCGTTTTCTGTCACATTCACATAAGACATACCGCATACTGCGTAGATGGAATCTAAGACCCCAGTCACACTACAGCTTGTGACCACGTTAGACCAAAGAACCCACACTCACCAGTGATGCCCAGACATCAGCAACCATTGTTTTGGTAGCAAGGATGTCACAGGTGAGTGTGGGTTCTTTGGTCTAAGGTGGTCGCAAGCTGTGGTGTGACTGGGGTATAAGCTTGAGGCTGAGACCCAGCAAACCAGGGTCACAGCTACAGCTTACATGGTGTACCTGAGACCCAGCAAACCAGGGTCACAGCTACAGCTTACATGGTGTAGCTGAGACCCAGCAAACCAGGGTCACAGCTACAGCTTACATGGTGTAGCTGCGGGGAGGTGGTGAATGCATATACACCATGATACAGGAAGTGTTGTTTGATCTCATCTAGTACAATTTTACTGCAATATACCTGTATGCTAACAATCCTACCAAGGTTGGTTATCAAGAGGAATATGGTTTTCGGTGCAAGGTGAGTGTGAAAGGTAGGGGTGGGAGTAGGCTCCAACCCCAACTTCCGCCATGTAAAGCTGAAGCTGCGACCTGACGTGCTTTGGAGCTGGTTCAGCCTTGACTGAGGAACCAGCGGAACTCTGAATACCCGTGTAGAGAATCAATGCCATACCCTGGCGAGTGCACTGTGACAAAGGGGCGTGCTCCTATGACCAGGGGATGGCTTTTGGGACTACGGAATGGCTCCCATGACCAGGGGTTGCACCACTGACCACGGGAGGGCTCCCATGACTAGTGGATGGCTCAGGTGACCAGGGGATGGCTCTTGGGACTCAGGGATGGCACCCATTACCAGGGAATGCCCCCCCCCCCCATGACCAGGGGATGGCTTTCATGACTAAGGAATGGTTCCCATGGCCAGGGGGTGGCTCCCATGACATGGGGATGTACCCATAACCAGTGAATGTCTCCCATGACCAGGGAATGGTAGCCATGACAATGTGTGCATGGTGTTGACGGGTGTGGGTCTGGGTGTGGAATGTGTGTATGTATGGTGTTGACGGGGTGTAGGTCTGGGTGTTGACGGGGAGGTATGTGGGGTCACAGGTCAACAGGGCCGGCAGTAATGAGGCCGCCCCTCCGGACCACCCACCCACCTGACCTGCGTTCCACACTCACGTGACCTCCACTCACACTTGTGACCCGGGTGCTATACCCACGTGACCCACCCCGCCCTCCGCTGAGTGACTCACCGCCATGTTACCTGCCAGACGTCAACGCACCCGGTGTCACAGTTTAAAAGGGTACCGGTTTAAACCGGGGCTCATCACAATGCGCATGTGCATGCATTTCTGCTTGATTGAGATTGTACCCATGTTTTAATAACTTGTTAATTGCTTGTTAACTTGTTAGTGCAGAGAATAATATATACTATCAAGCATAAAATATTCACTACAATGAATCCTGAAGGAAGTCTTGTTTGAGCTCCTCTACAGACAGAAGCAAGCCAGAAATTCTGACAATATTTCAGGCTTGCCATTCAACTTTGACACATGCGCATTGCAAAAAAACACTATTTTAAGCCGGGTACCCTCTCAAACTGTGACAACGGCACAACCGGGCGCGGTGGCCTAATCGGTAGAGGGTGGACCTCGCTGTGGAAGGTCGGGAGTTCGGTTCCCAGTCGAGTCAAACCAATGACTTATAAATTGATACTTGTCGCTTGCTAGCCTGCCACTTGACATTAATAGGATAGAGTAAGGACTGGTTGGCTCAATGTCAGGATAATGCGTCAGGAGTGGGATTTTCGGGTCATGGTGCCAGCGGCCTGATTTCCCAGTGGGCCAGCACTATATAGTTGCCATGAGTGTGCACTGTCACAAGTCGGTGCTTGTCCTGATATGACCTAACATGCTGTCAGGACGTAAAGCTCCTGACTTATGAAATTGATATTTGTCGCTTGCTAGCTTGGTGCTCGGCATTAATAGGATAGGGCAATGTTATGATAATGCGACTGAGTGGGATATTGGGTCATGGTGCCGGTGGCCTGATTTCCTAGTGGGGCAGCACTGTAAAGTCGCCATGAGTGTTTGTTGTTGTTTTGGGGGAGTTTTCAGTCGTGTTGGCGCGCTGAGGGCTGCAATGTGGTCCGCTTTCAGCGGTGCCCATTCAGTGCTGCAGATTTGCAGCCTTCAGCGCGCCAACGCGACTGAAAACTCCCCAAAAACAACAACAATGAGTGTGCACTGTCAAAAGTCTGTGCCCATCCTGATATGACCTTACATGTTGCCAGGACGTAAAACTCCACCAACCAACCAACGAACCCGGCACCTGACAGCTGACAGGATGAGTACGTCAAAGGCGGCCCGGCCCGCCACATGTCGATACTCTCCCTGTATAATGAAGCCGCAGCCGCCGTGTGGTGCCCGAAGGGGGGGATGGTGGGGATGGGGGTGGGGGTGAGTAGGGTGGGGTGAGTGGGGTGGGGTGAGTGGGGAGGGGTGACTCGGGTGGGGTGAGTCGGGTGGGGTGAGTGGGGAGGGGTGAGTCGGGGTGAGGGATGGGGTGAGGGGGGTGAGTGGGGGGGGGGCGAACCTTTATAAACATTAGGAATATTTATATATCAGGTCCTTTCTGTTGTACACTTTATAGACATCAGAAGTACCGTTATAGGTTATAGTGGAATGGTATGCAAGTTTCAGCAGTAGTACCAATATAACAGAATGGTATGCAAGTTTCAGCAGAAGTACCAATATAACGGAATGGTATGCACATTTCTTCAGAGACCAGACAGGATGGCCGAATAAGTTAGACCGTCTGTCTCCCGTGTTGGTAGACCATGGGATTGTGGGTTCGAACCCTGGTCGAGTCAAACCAATGACTTAAAAATTGATACTTGTCGCTTCCTAGCCAGGCGCTTGGCATTATTAGCTGATTAGGATAGGGCAAGGACTGGTTTGCTCAGTGTCAGAATAATGTGACTGAGTGGGATATCAGGTCATGGTGATATCGGCCTGGTCTCCCAGTGAGGCATCACTATAAAGTCGCCATGAGTGTGCACTCTCACAAGTCGGTACCCATTCTGATATGACCTTAGATGTTGCTAGGACGTAAAACAACAAACAAACAGTTTCTTGATAAGTACCAATATAAAAGAATAGTAATGCAGGTCTCTCATGAGAACGACCCTCACGGATTTGCCTTACTTCCTGTCCCCCTCCCCCTCCTCCATCCCCCGACCTTCACTCTCACCACCATCTTCCAACCTCCCAATGCAATCAGCTTTCATCAAACTATCCATTGTGCCAGTTTATTGTTTGTGGGTTTTGTGTGTTGCTTTCTTTTATAATTTACTCAATGTTTCCCCCTTTCACAAACCAACCGGCTTGCTTCTACACACCATGCTGGTTTTGTGTTGATAAAACATATTCACCTCAAGTAAGGGTGAATGACGACCATGTTTTAAACCCAAAGTATAAAACTGCTTTGGAGGGAATCAATCAAGGGGAGCGGGACGTAGCTCAGGCAGTCGTGTGTCCACCTGTAAAGGTGTCGGTCATCTTACGATCCTGCTCAGTCGACCCATTTGCAGTTTGAGCTATTTTCAGTTCAACCAGTGGTCCACAACTGGTTCATCAAAGGCTGTGGTATGTGATGTTCTGCTGCTTATCGGAAAGAGTAGACTATGTGTTGGCAGCGGGTTTCCTCCAAATAAATAATGTCAGAATGAGCATATGTTTGACATCCAATAACCGATGATACAAAAATCAATGTGCTCGAGAGGCATCGTTAAATAAAACAAGCTTTACTTTTAACTTTTTTTTTTAGAAGGAATCAACTGTAATTGTAAACAAGCTGTGGAGGGCCTGGTTCCAGCACACAGTGTTTATCTATGTTGATGTAGAGTTGATGAACTGGGCGAGAATGCGCCATACCAAGAGAGCAGCCGCGGATTCTCTCCATTCAACTTTCAAAATATATTTATCTACCGGGTTTAATCAATTCTGCAGTCCACAAGTAGCAGTGGAATCCATAGACCATCTGTCCCAACACTGTCTATGCGATACAAGGATGCTTTTTTTGTTTCTATGTTTATTTGTTGAATGACCCCCACCCCCCCCCCCCCCCAAAAAGTAAACATTGGCTATTAGGGGTCATTGGGGAGAGGGGAAGGGGAAGGGGAGGGCAGGGGGGAAGGAAAGTGGAGGGGAAGGAGGAGGAGCGGGAGGAAGTGGGTGGCAGGGGGAGGAGTGGGAGGAGGGAGGGGGGGAGGAGTCGTGCCAGGAGTGCGGGTAATAATGCAATCACTGCACTCGGCCACTGCGGCACAATAACGTGGTTAGGTTACAGCAGCCCGCGTACAGCTAACCAGTTACTATTAGATTAATCATTACCGACTAAAATATGCCAATTCAAACAGGTAAAATATGCCACAGAAATATATGTCAGAAGAGCGTACAATTGTGGTGAAATCACAAGTGGTGTATGATAAATAAAACCAACAGTAAGCTTTTCCAAGTTAAAAAAAAAAAGAGGCTGCTGTGGTAGCTAATTGTGTGTGCGCGCATGTGTGTGCGTGCAGATTTATTTTGTCAATGATGTGTTAACATTGGGAGTCTGGAGACGGCTGCTGAGATAATTAACAGGCAAATCGATAACACTTGGGTGTAACTGGTTAGCTGTACGCGGGCCGCTGTAACCTAACCATGTTATTGTGTCGCAGTGGCCGAGTGCAGTGATTGCATTATTACCCGCACTCCTGGCACGATTCCTCCTCCTCCCTCTCCTCCCTCTCCTCCCTTCCTCCCTCTCCTCCCCCTCCTCCCTCTGCCGCCCTCTTCCTGCCGCTCCTCCCACTTCCCCTCCCCTTCCCCTCCCCCTCCTCCTCCAACCCCTTCCCAGTCTCCCTCCCCCTCCCCGTCCCCTATGCTGGCTGATTCCCTACCACTTACTGTAGGTCTTCGCTAGAGGTTTTATGGCAATCACTCCTAAGTGAGTGAATCTTATAACCCAGGGTTTTTGTGCACTTTTGTTGTTGTAAATTTGGTAAAAATCCACAATTTACAATTGTCTATATTTAATTTTTGTTGGATTCGTTGATTAAGCAATAGAACTTTCAATCGCGGACTTCCATTCCAGTGATCCTTGCCCAATCCTTAGTAATACCGAGCACCTGGATAGGCAGCAGCAAGTATACATTTTTATGTCATTGGTTTGATTTGGCCGGCGTTTGAACCAAGTGTAGTATTATTCCTTACTGACCAATTGTCAGCGATTGATAATTCCTCTGCTTAATCAACTCATGTAACAAATAAATGAAAAAATATGAATCCCTGTTAAATTGGGTTGATTTAAAAAAATGTGTGTAGATGGAAGCAAACTCCTCCTAAAAAAATACATGGCACATAATTAGCTTTAGTCAAACTCGGAGGAAGTAGTACTTAGTAAAGCGTCTTCTAATTTACCACTGAATGAACAATTATCTGAACTCGCAGCCCTGCACCTGTGACACGCTGTTTCGGTCACCAGTGACAATACCTGTGTGTGTGAGGGGAGGGGGCTGAGGGGGGGGGGGGCTAAGGAGACCGTTACATCTGTGGCCTTACAAAGTTACAGTAATGCTGAGCGCCAGGCAAGGTTGCGACAAGTATAAATCTTTATGTCTTTGGTTTGACTCGGTCAGGATTTAAACCCAGTCACATGGGAAGCGGATGCTCGACTCATTCACCCAATACCCGCCTTTATGTTGATGCGATGATTACATTGGCATTATGCACATCAATACAGCATTTGCGCTTTGTTTACGGAAATGTGCGGGGAAGTGTTAGTAACTGATACCCAAAGTGCTTAAGTTTTCTATTAGAGTAAATGAGGTTCACTGATTGATTAATCCGCGAAATAATCACCGGATATTGGACTGAAATAATTGGACATTTCCCTAATCTCCTCTACTGCTTTTATTTTTGGCAATTTGTTGTTGTTGCTTTTCACCATAAGAATCAGAGCCTGCTTAAAGCTGCATGATTTGATGGAAGCACCAAATTTTCAAAAGCAACATTTTTATCGGACTATTCAACTTTAATTCCCCCCTGGTACCTCTCTGGGATCTTGTCAGTAGAAGCTCTCAGTCTCAGGGTATATAGGTGATAATTGAATGCAGCGGAGACGGAACACTTGCCTGCCATGGTCATATTACATTCTACCCCCACGTCTCACCCCCAGTCCCCCACCTCTCACCCCCAGCCCCCTGCCTCACCCCGAGCCACCCCGCCTCTCACCCCCAGCCCCCCTCTCATCCCCCAGCCCCCTGCCTCACCCCCAGCGCCATGCCTCACCCCGAGCCACCCCGCCTCTCACCCCCAGCCCCCCTCTCACCCCCAGCCCCCTGCCTCACCCCCAGCCCCCTGCCTCTCACTCCAAGCCCCACCCCCCCGTCTCGCCCCGAGACCCCCGCCTCTCACCCCCAGCCACCAGACCTATCACCCCAGCCCACATCGCTCCCTAGCCACCTCCCTCTCCCCCCAGCTCACCTCAAGCCCCACCTCCACACCCCAGCCACGCCTCTCACCCCCAGACACCCTCACACCTGCCTCTCACCCCCCAGCCACCTGCCTCTTACCCCTAGCCACCTGCCTCTTACCCCCAGCCCCCTGCCTCTTACCCTCAGCTCCCCGTCTCTGAGTGATCCATTTCCCGATGCTCATTGTCTCAACAAACAATGGCCATGTTTCTCGTTCCTCACTGGAAGCTGGAAGGTCTGGTGATAATGCAATAATCTGCTGCTGTTGCTTCTGCTGCTCCTGCTCCTGCTCCTACTGCTACTCCTGCTCCTGCTACTGCTCCTGCTCCTGCTACTGCTCCTTCTGCTCCTGCGACTACTCCTGCTGCTGCTGCTACTGCTCCTGCTCCTGCTCCTGCTACTGCTCCTGCTACTGCTCCTGCTACTGTTCCTGCTGCTCCTACTGCTCCTGCTCCTTCCCTGCTGTTGTTGCTGCTACTGCTCCTGCCGCCACAGCACCATTACCACCAATAACACCACCATCACAACAACCATAACCACAACCATCACCATCACAACAACATCAACCAACACCACCACCACAACAACCACCACTACCATTATCACCACCACCATCACCATTATGACAATCAGCACTATAACCATCACCATCACAACAACCACCACCACCATAACCAACACCACCACAACCATCACCATTATGACAATCAGCACTACAACCATCACCATTACCACCTTCACTACTACTACAACTCCAACCACCACCACAACATCCACTACTATTACCACCACCACCACCACTACCTACTACCATCATCATCACCACTGCCACTACCATCACCACTATCACCACCACAACAACCACCATTACCATCACCACCACCACCACCACTTTCACCACCACCACCACCACCACAACCACCGACCGAAAGGTGTGATTTGGAATAGTTGTGTTTCCAGTCGCGCACTAGACAGCACAAAATAGTAATTAAGCCGCAGCTTCCAAATTCATGAGACATAATAGTCTTGTGTTACACAGTGTCAGGGGACAAGCTCAAACTGGAACATGGAACAGAATGAGCACACCCCACACTAATCTAGTTCTTTCACTTCTACACATCAGTAATGGTGACCACTATTGGGTGGTTTGTGTAGCAATTCATCCACACTTTTCTAGCATTGCCAGACAGCCAACGTGAAATATCTTCCAATTGATAGTGATTGATTCTGATGTTGAGACCTAGCAACAGCTAAGGTCATAGCAGGACGAGCTATGAGATATTGTGTGTGTGTAATGGTACTGATCCATACACTGATCAGATCAATCCCTACCTACACGGTTGGAGCTCAAGTAACTAATGCTGTGACGTCATACAGGGAAGGGATAGGTGGATCTAAATAATTTATATGGCATAAATAATCAAAGGGCTTGTACGTCACTATTAGTCAAATCAGTCATTGTGATATTTTCCTTGAGGAACTCTATTGCAGAAATCTGTTTTATGTTTTTTAAAAATTCAAAGAAATTCAGCCCTTAGTGATCCATGAGTCTACAAAATATATTTCAGGTTCTTTTTCATAGAGAAACCTACCCAACTGTGTAAGCATTTCCCCCAGGCCTACATCAATCACTCAAACAGCTGAGAAGGGTCATTAAAGATGGCGTCGCTCTAATAGTCACAGCTTTACCACCGTGGCCATCGGTCTTGATTTGACCATAAATATATTTGTTCACGTCCTAGCAACATCTAAGGTCATATCCAGGGGCGTAGCTAGGCATATGTGCGTATGCCAAAACGTCCACATCGTTTTGTCAAAAAAAAAAATTATTAAAAAATAATAAAGAGAGAGAGAGAGAGAAATGAGTAGTCCAGAGTGTCGAAAACTCAAGTCTAAAATGTGTCAAATCCGCCAGCTTAAGCTTAAGCGGCCCCCTAAATCCCCTGCTGAAATTAGGAGTACACATCGTTAAAGGTCTAGCTACGCCCCTGATATCAGGACGGGTACCGACTTGTGACAGTGCGCACTCATGGCGACTTTAAAGTGATGCCCCACTGGAAGACCCGGCGACCAGCACCATGACCTCATATCCCACTCAGTCACATTATCCTGACATTGAGCCAACCAGTGCTTGTCCTATCCTAATAATGCTGAGCACCAGGCTAGGAAGCGACAAGTATCTATTTTTAAGTCATTGGTTTGACTCAACCAGGGTTCGAACCCACGATCTACCAACATGGGAGACGGATGCTCTAACTCATTCGGCCATCCCGTCTGGTGACCATAAATCACTTCCCAGAGAATAGCCTGTTTGAATTGTCGAATTCGATCATAGTAATTGTGAATAAGCAAAGTTGTATTAGTCATGTTACTGCCTCTTTATGCGTTAGGGTGTTGGTAGATGGGGTCCATATGGGTTTTATGGGGGGGGGGGGGAGGGGCAGCTACTTCTACTGGGGATGGGGTGGGGGGCTTAGGTGAGACACATTTCTAGTAATGGCGCCTAGCGTGACCAGTAAGCCTCACATAGCTGTGTAAAGGTGAACATTCCGTTTATAACCTGACCTTTTTGCATGATCCTCCCTTCAGCAATGAGTTGAACCGAGGACATTTTCATTTAAAATGTTTTCCATGTGTCCCTCTTTTTAATTGTTCCTAGTTGAAATGTTTAAATTGTAACTTGTTCCAGGAAAGACAATTGTAATGAGATTATAAAGCGCATTAAATAAATCGCTGAGGTGATAGTGTATATACTAATATAGTGTTTTCACTGTACCAGATTGGGCTACTTGGTACCGCTTTGTATCGTCCTCCACTGTGTATAAGTGTGTGTCTTTTTGTATTTGACTGCGTGTGTTTATGTGTTTCTAGCTGTCTATATCTGTTTATGTTTGTCTATTGTGTCTATGTGTGTCTGTGTTTGTGTGTGTCTGCCTGTCTGTATCTGGTGGTCTGTGTTTGGTGGTCTGTATATCTGTCTGTAGGTGTCTCTGTGTTTCTCTGTGTCTGTCTGTGTGTGTATCTGTATGTATGTCTGTGTGTATCTGTATGTGTGTCTGTAAGTCTGTCTGTTTGTCTGTGTCTGTCTGTGTGTGCACCTGTATCTGTATGTATATATGTGTATCTGTATGTGTCTCCGTAAGTCTGTCTGTTTGTCTGTGTCTGTCTGTGTGTGCACCTGTATCTGTATGTATATATGTGTTTCTGTATCTGTATGTGTCTCTATAAGTCTGTCTGTTTGTCTGTGTCTGTCTGTGTGTGCACCTGAATCTGTATGTATATATGTGTGTCTGTGTATCTGTATCTGTATTTGTCTTTGAAAGTCTGTCTGTTTCTCTGTGTCTGTCAGTGTGTCGTTTGTCTGTCTATATGTGTGTGCGGTATATGATTGTGTGGTTGTCTGTGTGCCTGTGTCTGTTTGTGCCTGTGTGTGTCTGTGCGTGTTCTTGTTCCTGTCCCTGTTTGTGTTTGTCTCTGTTTGTATGTCTGTTTGTATGTCTGTGTATGTCTGTGTATATGTCTGTATGTTTGTGTCTGTCTGTATGTGTGCACCTGTGTCTGTCTGTGCCTGTTTGTGTCTGAGTGTGCCTGTGTCTGTTAATGTGTGTTTGTGTGTGCCTGTATGTTCCTGTGTGTTTGTGTGTACAGGACTGGTGCACAGATGTACAAAGCGTTCTGTCCTATGTGGGTGAGTACGGCAAGCCCGTCAGACTGTGTTACATCATAGACTACACAGTGCCGGTACTCCTATTTTCACATATGGGGACTTAGCTATTCGCCATAACCACTACCACAGCCAGTCACTGGTTATGGTTATGGCACAATCATAGTCACAATTGCAGTAGGAACATCAGCAGCAGAAGTCATTGACCACGCACAGCCAATGACTGGCTATGGCA
>CM059188.1:117936193-117958219 GCA_030323885.1 Branchipolynoe longqiensis
ATGGCCTGAATGTGTGTGATAAGGTAAAAACAGCTGTTTAAAAGGGTATATTGGCCTGAATGTGTGTGATAAGGTTAAAACAGCTGCTTAAAAACGTCTATAGGCCTGAATGTGTGTGATAAGGTAAAACAGCTGCTTAAAAAGGTATAATGGCCTGAATGTGTGTGATAAGGTAAAAACAGCTGCTTAAAAACGTATATTGGCCTGAATGTGTGTTGTAAGGTAAAACAGCTGCTTAAAAGGTATATTGGCCTGAATGTACGTGATAAAGTACAAACAGCTGCATAAAAAGGTATATTGGCTTGAATGTATGTGATAAGGTAAAACAGCTGCTTAAAAAGGTATAATGGCCTGAATGTGTGTGATAAGGTTAAAACAGCTGCTTAAAAACGTATATTGGTCTGAATGTGTGTCGTAAGGTAAAACAGCTGCTTAAAAGGTATATTGGCCTGAATGTACGTGATAAAGTACAAACAGCTGCATAAAAAGGTATATTGGCTTGAATGTATGTGATAAGGTAAAAACAGATGCTTAAAAAGGTATATTGGTCTGAATGTATGTAATAAAGTCCAAACAGCTGCTTAAAAGGGTATATTGGCCTGAATGTGTGTGATAAGGTAAAAACAGCTGCTTAAAAGGGTATATTGGCCTGAATGTGTGTGATAAGGTAAAAACAGCTGCTTAAAAAGGTATATTGGCCTGAATGTGTGTGATAAGGTTAAAACAGCTGCTTAAAAGGGTATATTGGCCTGAATGTGTGTGATAAGGTTAAAACAGCTGCTTAAGAACGTCTATAGGCCTGAATGTGTGTGATAAGGTAAAAACAGCTGCTTAAAAAGGTATATTGGCCTGAATGTATGTAATAAAGTACAAACAGCTGCTTAAAAGGGTATATTGGCCTGAATATGTGTGATAAGGTTAAAACAGCTGCTTAAAAAGGTTTATATTAGCCTGAATGTGTGTGATAAGGTTAAAACAGCTGCTTAAAAAGGTATATTGGCCTGAATGTGTGTGATAAGGTAAAAACAGCTGCTTAAAAAGGTATATTGGCCTGAATGTGTGTGATAAGGTTAAAACAGCTGCTTAAAAAGGTATATTGGCCTGAATGTGTGTGATAAGGTAAAAACAGCTGCTTAAAAAGGTATATTGGCCTGAATGTGTGTGATAAGGTAAAAACAGCTGCTTAAAAGGGTATATTGGCCTGAATGTGTGTGATAAGGTTAAAACAGCTGCTTAAAAAGGTATATTGGCCTGAATGTGTGTGATAAGGTTAAAACAGCTGCTTAAAAAGGTATATTGGCCTGAATGTGTGTGATAAGGTAAAAACAGCTGCTTAAAAAGGTATATTGGCCTGAATGTGTGTGATAAGGTTAAAACAGCTGCTTAAAAAGGTATATTGGCCTGAATGTGTGTGATAAGGTAAAAACAGCTGCTTAAAAAGGTATATTGGCCTGAATGTGTGTGATAAGGTTAAAACAGCTGCTTAAAAAGGTTATATTGGCCTGAATGTGTGTGATAAGGTAAAACAGCTGCTTAAAAAGGTATATTGGCTGAATGTGTGTGATAAGGTAAAACAGCTGCTTAAAAAGTGTATTGGCCTGAATGTGTGTGATAAGGTAAAAACAGCTGCTTAAAAAGGTATATTGGCCTGAATGTGTGTGATAAGGTTAAAACAGCTGCTTAAAAAGGTATATTGGCCTGAATGTGTGTGATAAGGTTAAAACAGCTGTGCATAGAAACAAACAATAAACAACATTTGCACCAAAACCAAACAGCACCAGGCGTGTGCCATTATATAAACATAAATCTGCATCTATCTTCACAGATGCAATAGGACAGGTCAGTCTTGCAAAAGCTCCTTGCCCCTCAGCAGGCCAAACACGCACCAACAGTGCACCAGCCAACACGGGGTCAACAGTCTGTGTCCAAAGGAAACATGATATTCTGTAAGCACGCACAAACCAACGGCATACCTGTCAAGTCTCCCGGTTTGGGTGGGAGCCTCCCGATTTTAAGTACCTCTCCCGACCTCCCAATTGGGTATTCAATTTAAGCCTAATCTCCCGCTTTTAGGGGAGTCAGGAAGTTTTATGTGGCAGCGGTGAAGAAGATGATGGGGAAAATTCCCATTCAAAGACCCAGTGATCAGATATTTTGTATTTATTTGGCATGGTACATGAGATTATGCAGATAATTTTCTTTACAAGTTTTAATTATATTCTTTCATGTTTTATGGCACAATAAAATGTTGGCACTTTTGTTACGTGTTGCTGAACGCGTGCGCGAATGGCATAAAAACTGAGTTCGCGCATAATCCCCCCCAAGAGAATTTTAAAATGTTGACAGGTATGCAACGGTCTGCTCAGTTACAAAGTCAACCAGAGAGGAGCTAGTGTGAGATAATATTCTCACTCCCATAATAAAGTGACTCCCCAATCACCTCATTATGCATAATAAAGTGACCCCCCCTATCATATTGTGATTGTAGGTCAATTGATCGGTGTGGCTTTAGCGTGACTTTAACCCTAACCCTAACTGCCACTTTCTCCCTAGCCCTAACCATAAGCCTAACTTTTTAGGGTTAAGGCCGGGTTGAATTTCCGGCAGATCGCACGCTAAAGTAGCACCAATGGATCTTTGAGATGGGTCAGGGGAATATGTCAACCTTTTATTATTTTAAAATATGATATGTATAGCTAATCATTTTCATGTATATTAATGTACATGTGTGTATGTATATTATATCAGATGGTTTAAAAAAAGAAGTGTTTATATGTCTTTGTGATTCTTTTAACCAAAAGTAACTATTAATTCATATTAGAAAAGAATTCAACATTGAAAGAAACTTGGGTGTGGCGTCACAATGTGACAATAGTGTGATGGTTCATGGTCTTCCACACTGCCACACACTCACGGAAGAACGCCAGGATTTAGTACAGTATGCTTCCAACTGGTTTATTACCAAAACCTAACCGCTCTCCGCGTCAACCGAGTCGCCCCCTAACTCGCCAGGTCCCACGTCACCTCTATAGGTGGGTGTGGGGTGTGCTAGCCACACGCAGTAGAGGGCAGCCCAGTTGGGGCTCCGCCCTGTGGCTAGCGTGCCACCACCTAGCGCAGTTCAGTGTAACTGCGTAGGTCTCCGGCATAGTGTCTGCCGCCACCGCATGGTAGTGGGGCTCATGTACAGACTACTACAATAGCATAGTTTCAATATTCTTTCTGTGCTGCTCCCAAGTCATTAGTTAGTGGAGGATGTCGATCTGGAAGTGACGGATGCATGCTGTAAAGTGTGCCTTTGGTGGGCAGGAAGGTAGACCAGATCTGCAGGGAACATGGCCATGCCCTGTCGGCTCGTTCAACATTCAACAGGGCCTACATATATAACATACATACTGACCCCGCAATAAGGAGCCGGAGCGAGTCAAGGTGTCGCCTTCCGGCCACACAGTATGCACATGCTGTAAAGTGTGCGTTTGGCGCACACACGTGGGAAGGCAGAACAGACCGGCAGGGAACATAGCCATGCCCCGTCGCCTCGTTCAACATTCAACAGGGCCTACATATATAAAACACTGGCCCCGCAATAAGGAGCCGGAGTGAGTCAGGGTGTCCCCCCCCCCCCGCCTGCCCATCCTCCCCAATCTTGTTAATGCGCTGAGTGGCCAGGCAGTGACCTTTAGCCTTTTGTCCCCACAGGCTTACCGCCTAAATGTAAGCCCCCCACCCCCACCCCAACCCACCCTCCACCATTACCGAGCTGTGCAGTGGCTGGAGTGTGCTTGGGGCGCCCACCACGTGGGTGCTAGGGGGGGGGGGGGGAGGAGTGGCGGGTGGGGGCTGGACCATGAGGTTTTCGGCCACCCCGAAGACGGTTAGCAAATTGGAAAAGGCGTTCACTGAGTGGAGTGAGGAGACGTTGAGCAGCCACCACAAGGCCACACTTCACCAACAGCTCACTGACCGCTTCCGGCTGAAATAGGTGAAGCCACATGGGATGACCAATTGAGCCCCCGCCACCTGCTTCCGGTGTCGAGAGGTTGCACGATTCCAACTCGCAGCCTACTCAAACCAATGACTTAAAAATGTATACTTGTCACTGTCTATCTTGCCTGGTGCTCAGCATTACTAGGATAGGACAAGGAGCAGTGAAATGAGGAAGACCAATTGTCCACAACTGAGATTTCCCTTGCTTAATCAATAAATGTAATAACTAACAAACACATGCTCAGCTTCTGATGGATCTAGATGACTACAATATTCCGCTTTTTTTCTCTTCTCCTCTCCTTACTACTTACTATACTAGAATTTTGGCCAGCAAAGGGTTCAAACGTTAAACGTTAATTGTTGAAATTGCGTGAAGTTTGGGTGGTGGGTTAGTAAAAGGTGTCACTTATCCTAATAGAGTGTGTAATGGTCGGATCCGGCTTGGAGATCCATGCATGGAGGTGTGGAGCTGGGGATGGGCATATGTGGGATGTAGATGGAGATGTAGATGTGCAGGTGGTGGGGGAGGTACGGATGTGGATATGGGGAACGTGGGGGGATGGAGATGGGAATATGGGGGATGATAGAGTAGATGTGGGGCGGTACGGATGTGGAGATGGGGAACGTGGGAGGGAGGGGGGGGGTGGGTATATGGTGGGGTGTAGATGTGGATGGCGTTGGATGTGGAGATGGGGAACGTGGGGGATGGGGGGGAAAAAGTTTATGTAGGGTGGAGAATACGCATATAAGGGATGTGGAGATGGGGAACAGTCGGGGATGGGGGTTGGAATATGGGGGATGGGAACATGGAGGATGGGGGTGTGGATCGTGGATGGGATGGGGGTGGGATGTGGGGGTGTTAGGTGAATTGGGTGAGTGGAAGAGAGTGGAAGTGAGATGTGAGGGATATGGATGTGGGGTGTGTGGATGGGGATATGGATGTGGGGATGAGGGAATGTGGGGATGGGGATGAGGAATGTGGGGGATATGGGATGTCAAGGATGGGAATATGCCAATGGGAGGTGGGGGTGTGTGAGGATGTGGATGTGGTGATATGGGTGTGGACGTGGTGGATGTGGATGTAGGGGATGTGGATGTGGGGGATGTAGGTGTGGGGGATATGAATGTGGGGGAGTGAATGTGGGGGGAGTGAATGTGGGGATATGGATGTGGGGGGAGTGGAAATGGGGGATATGGATTTTTGGAATATGGATGTGGAGATGTGGGATGTGGGGATGGGGAATGTGTGGATGTGGCGGATGTGGATGTGGGGGATGTGGGTGGCATGGATGTAGATGTGAAGGGTGTGGATGTGAGTGATCTGCATGTGGTGAATGCCCTTTGTTATTTACATTTTTTTAATATATATTTGTTATAGTGGCCCCCATTTCATGATGACCACCCAACAGCCAAACCACTAAGTGGCTTTGGCAGCCCATTTAGGCACTCAAACACGCTGGGCTTGGTGGCCTAATCGATAGAGCGCAGGCCTGGCGTGCGGAAGGTCTGGAGTTGGGTTCCCGGTCGAGTCAAACCAATGACTTTAAAACTGATACTTGTCGCTTCCTAGCTTGACGCTCAGCATTAATAGGATAGGGAAAGGACTGGGAGGCCCAGTGTCAGGATAATGTGACTGAGTGGGATATTGGGTCAAGGTGCCAGCGGCCTGATTTCCAAGTGGGGCAGCACTATAAAGTTGCCATGAGTGTGCACTGTCACAAATCGGCACCCGTCCTGATATGACCTTAGATGTTGCCAGGACGTAAAACTTCCAACAGCCAACAACAACCTGGTGTGATATGCATACCCCGCATTTGTTTTGTCTCTAAGAGTTTCCTTTTAAAATAATGTTAAATGGGGAAAGATATCTTCATGTTGAGAAGAAGGCGAGGTGGATGCGGGGAGAGGTGGCAATGGATTAGGAAGCAGGGAGGGCGAACTAAGTCTGCTTCACCATAGTTGACTGAGAGCAAGACAAGGGCAACTTAGTCTTTCAACAAATTCCCTCTAGCAAAACAAGGCGCTTGAAGTAAACTGAGTCCCTACGATTCATTATAGATAAGCGCAAGCCCAATGAGTAGACAATGGACCATCCAGTACTTTCGACAATTTCAGTGTCCACACTAAGGGTTGCTCAGCATTCTTGACTTTTTTGGGGGGAGTAAACCTGCAACCGCATGACCAGCATAGCAAGGTTACTGGTTTGTTTGTTGGGGTATAGCGTCCTAGAAACATCTACGGTCATATTGCAATGGGTACTGACTTGCCATGTGCACTAATGGCGACTTCACAGTGCTGCCCCGTTGAAATACCATACTGCTAAGAGCCCATGACTTTGATATACACAATCACTCACATTATCCTGATACCGAGAAAACCAATCCTTACCCTATCCTAGAAATGCCATGCACCAAGTAAAACAGCGATAAGTAGCTTATTATTTAACTCATTGCTTTGACTCGGTCGGGGTTTGAACCCACGACTTCCCGCATGTGAAGCCAGCCGCGCTCTTGCGGACCAGCCATCGCAGCCATATTGAGCTCATAATTTGGAAGACTTACGTAATTCTTCTTGAGGTCCGGGTGATCCTTCTCGATGCCATCGTCGAGGATGGACACGACGACGTTCTTGCCAGTGTACCCCTTCTTCCACGCCGGTTTCACGTTCATGTCCAGGACGCCGCCACGCCGCTGGAACAGAGCGGAAAGGGAACATGACCTTCAACCCCTGACAATAACAGAATAACAGTTCATGGGGAAAGCAAAGCTTGTTTTATTTAATGACGCCTCTAGAGCACATTGATTTTTATCATTGGCTATTGCCTTATTGGACGTCATTCTGACATATTTCTGTGGAGGAAACCTGTTGCCGCCACATAGGCTACTCTTTCCAATAAGCAGCAGGGGGTCTTTTATATGCACTTTCCCACAGACAGGACAGCACATACCACAGCCTTTGATGAACAAGTTGTGGACCAGGGTTAATTCAGGGGAAGAAGAGGGAGGAACAATATACCATAAACGGAATGTTTGCTTGTTTGTTGTCTTACATCCTAGCAGCATCTAAGGTCATATCAGGACGGGTACCGACTCGTGACAAAGCGCACTCATGGCGACTTTATAGTGCTGCCCCACTGAGAGACTAGGCTGCTGGTAACATGACCCAATATCCCACACAGTCACATTTTCCTGACACTGAGCTAATCAGTCCTTACCATATCCTAATAATCAATTGTCATTGATTTTCTTCAACCGGGAATCAAACTCCGGACCTTCTCTTTGCTTTGTGATAATAAAAAGAAGTGTTTCCAACCCGACAGAGGCAGACTGTTTAGTATCCAATGAATAATTGCTTCTACTAATACTTAGTAATAGTAGTCTGTACTGACATCCCAGACAAGGAGCCACATAGAGGTAGGCGTGGATAGGCTGATGACATCAGGGAACCTAGGTAGTGTAATGGTTAACACACTAGCCCAGAATGCAAGGTGTGGGTTCAAGACCTGCTCTAGGCACAATTTATCCATTTTCATCACCATGTTAGAAGTGCAGGGTCCGTACACATGGGAAGATATGGAATTCAAGGCTATTTCAAGGCTTTTCAAGACTGTTTTTAATAGGAATTCAAGACTATTGTCATTTGGATTTCAGGGGGGGAAAAGGCAAATGGCAATTTCAGACTAATTTAGATCAGTGGGGAGAGTTTAATGGAATTAAAGGCTTTTCAAGACTAATTATCCAAAATAGGTTAAATGCAAGGCTTTTCAAGGCCTTGAAATGGGACAAATGATGTTCAAGACTTTTCAAGTCTTTCCAGGCCCTGTACGGACCCTGTAAGTGTCAATGGGTTGATGTGCCTAGAGCAGGATTCGAACCCACACCTACAAACCACGTGGCACTGGCTAGGAGGCAAAGCCGTCCCTAGGATTGTGCCAGCGGTCAGCGGCTTACATCCTGTGTTTATACGCTAGACATAACAGCCTAGCGTGCAGATAAAAGTGACATTTGGCTTCCTCAGTGGTTTATTAATCACCTCAGCCCCCTGGGTGCTTCAGCTCTGTGTGAGATCCAACATTAAGATGATGCCCCACATGATCAACAAATCAACACCTGAAATTCCACAAGCACGACACTAACAACTAACAACTAGATTTGAGCACCGGCTTCCCACATGGCAAGTACAATAGCGGAGTACAACTAATGACTTAAAAAGTTATACTTGTCATTCGGCATTACTTGGGTTTGCAATTGAAATTTCTCCCGTGTGATCAATAAAAAACAAACAAGAACAATAATCACTTGAAGCCAATGTTGATAGCACAATGTGCAGTTCTCCACTGAATGCGTACTATTGTGACACAAGCTAGGGTCATGTGAGCGACTATTGTGACACAAACTAGGGTCAGGTGAGCAACTATTGTGACACAAACTAGGGTCATGTGAGTGACTATTGTGACACAAACTAGGGTCATGTGAGCAACTATTGTGACACAAACTAGGGTCATGTGAGTGACTATTGTGACACAAACTAGGGTCATGTGAGTGACTATTGTGACACAAACTAGGGTCATGTGAGCAACTATTGTGACACAAACTAGGGTCATGTGAGTGACTATTGTGACACAAACTAGGGTCAGGTGAGCGACTATTGTGACACAAACTAGGGTCATGTGAGTGACTATTGTGACACAAACTAGGGTCATGTGAGCAACTATTGTGACACAAACTAGGGTCATGTGAGCAACTATTGTGACACAAACTAGGGTCATGTGAGTGACTATTGTGACACAAACTAGGGTCATGTGAGCAACTATGGTGACACAAACTAGGGTCATGTGAGCAATTATTCTGACACAAACTAGGGTCATGTGAGCAACTATTGTGACACAAACTAGGCTCATGTCAGAAACTATTGTGACAAACTAGGATCGTGTGAGCAACTATTGTGACACAAACCAGGGTCATCTGAGCAACTATTGTGACACAAACTAGGGCCATGTCAGCGACTATTGTGACACAAACTAGGGTCATGTGAGCAACTATTGTGACACAAACTAGGGTCATGTGAGCGACTATTATGACACAAACTAGGGTCATCTGAGCAACTATTGTGATACAAACTAGGGTCATGTGAGCAATTATCCTGACACAAACTAGGGTCATGTGAGCAACTATTGTGACACAAACTAGGCTCATGTCAGAACTATTGTGACAAACTAGGAACATGTGAGCAACTATTGTGACACAAACTAGGGTCATGTGAGCAATTATCCTGACACAAACTAGGGTCATGTGAGCGACTATTGTGACACAAACTAGGCTCATGTCAGAACTATTGTGACAAACTAGGAACATGTGAGCAACTATTGTGACACAAATGAGGGTCATGTGAGTAACTATTGTGACACAAACCAAGGTCATGTGAGCAACTATTGTGACACAAACTAGGGTCATGTGAGCAAGTATTGTGACACAAACTAGGGTCATGTGAGCAACCTCCTGAAGGACTGACTTGGGAATGATAAACCAAGCTTATATTTTGATATAAATATATATTTACATTTGTTGATTAAGCAGGGGAAATGTCAATCGCTGACAATTGGCATTCCTCATTCCACTGCTCCTTATTCTATCATAGCAATGCTAAGCACCCGGCTAGGTAGTGACACTAATACATTTTTAAGGCATTACTTTGACTCGGCAAGAGTTCAAACTTGGGGTTTGAATCTCATGACCTGCCACATGCAAAGCGGATGCTCAAACAAAGGTATCGGCCACCCCATCTGGGTGAATCTTTAGTAATGCGTTCCCAGACAACATCCTGAGTCCAGTCTCTCAAGCCAATCCACCCACTCCTATTATGTTGCCTACACAAATATGCAATCATGTCTTCCATTTGTTTATTGCACATGTAGTGAGTAGCTTGGTTTCCCACCAAAGTTGCGTAGACCTTAGGCATTTACATTACATTAGCGGGGCATTTACATTTGATCAAAATGACTATCAAAGTATGATGTGCGGATTATTATTCAAAGTTTTCTGTCTTTTAGTTCAGTGCAATTATATTTACATAGGTCAAAAAGACTAGTGGTGTATTGAACTACTGGGCCTATTTAGGGGGGGGGTCTGGCAGGGCCATAGGAATGGATATGTTTTCTGTCATTGGTAATGTTGTATTCACTAAGAGGTGAACCTGGTTTCAGCTGGTACTTACAATATCTAGGCTAGCCTAGTTGTATTCTGGGGTCTAAGGGTCCATATTCAGGGGCGTCTGGCACCATTAACGCAATGCACAAATTTTCTGGAATAACCTGTTTTACATTCAATGGACAGAACTTGATCATTTGGCACCAATTTTATCTGGTACCTCGCTTGTCTATGCTAGCCCAATTTTTAGGCCCTTTCAGTGGGGTCTGTCGATTGCCCCGTTAACATAGATTTAGTAGTAAGCACACAATGGCAGCAATTTTGAGTAGTATCTTGCTAAACTATTTCAGACCCAATTTTAGGCCCCTTTAGGGGGTCCCTAGGCCTACACGCAATGGGTGGTCCACGGCAGACTACCATATCTGTGCATCCCAGCACACCCCTAGCGCATTCCCACACTCATATATTGATACCTCGTTTGTCTACCCTGAAGCTCCTGGGCTGCCGCTCTACAAGCTAATGTACAGAGCTATTTTGCTATTGACTGCGGAGTTATATTGTGATCACTTCCCATGGCACTAGTTTCATTAGGCCGAGCAGAAAGTACCCCTGTAATAAAATAAACTCATGTGCAATAAATGCCACAAATGGAAACTTTGGAAGGTGTGAACATGTATTTGTTGTTGTTTTACATCCTAGCAACATCTAGGTCATATTGGGACGGACCAACATGCGTGGTTTATTTCATAGCTGCAAAGGCGAAAAATAGGGGATGGAGGGTTGTGCCAATACATGTGTACAGTCGACGGCTGGCGGTTTGAGTGGTGTAGACAGGCTAATAAATCAATACAGGCAAGGAAGGAAAGTAGATAAAGAGCGAAAGGTAGGAGAGTGAGACTCCCTAATTTATTGTATATATAGTTTCAAGAAACAAGATGGTGGTGATCACATGATCCAGTCTTCCAATCACTAACAGGCATTCTTCTATCCACCAATGAGGGTTCCATATCCTTGTAACCAAGGCATAGTTACATCTGGCTACAGTGCCCTGTTGTGTCTGGTGCAGTGATCCATAAATAACACTTGGAGGGGAGGGGATATGTGAGGCGACTTCCCAAAGACTGTCCCACATGTCAAGAAGTGACCCTCTCTCAGGTCAAGAAGTGACCCTCTCTCACTATCTATATTGATTTACAATTTCTATCTTCAATTAGTAATGGATCACCAACTCCACATATACCTTATATGCCTTTGGTTTTACATACCATTTACCATTTTATAGACGAGTTGCAATTTATTATAGTATAGTTCTCCATAGTCCATATCTCATATATCGGAAAATTGTACACAGGGTTCATGACCATTTTGACATCAAATTCCAGGACTTTCCTGTGCAAAATTCCAGGACAATTTTAAAACGTATATTAAATTAAACCAGCTATTTATGATTAAAAAATAAATATAAATTTTGTAATGAGTATCCATTTTCCAACAAATTCTATGACTTTCCAGGCCTGCATTCCTGAATTATCAAACCCCAGGACTTTCCAGGTTCTCAAGTGCGAACCCTGTAATACGGGTATTCAGTTCCGCTGGTCCTTTAGAATGAATTATCGCTCATGCCAAACTATTTCTTAATTAGTTTTAATGTTCTAGCAATACCCAAGGTCATATAGGAATATGATTCAAACTGACCAATTGCTGTCATATATATCTTGGCATTTTGTGAAATAATCTGTGAAAATAAAATATCGTAGAAATCCACAAAATTACCGAGATCTTTCATCCCTGTTAATATTGTAGTGGTCGGCACTGACCTCTCAGGCAAGGAGCCGCATAGACAGGTAGGCATGGGTGGTGTGTTGATATCAGGGAGCCTAGGTGGTGTAATGGTTAGCACACTGGCCCGGAATGCAAAGAGATGTGGGTTCGAGTCCCGCTCTAGGTGCAATATTTCCCATTTTCATCACCCCCATGACACTGGTTGCCGTGATCAGGATCCTGTACAAGCTTTGCGCTGTACGGTTGTTGAACCTACCCTGTGTATGTATGTGTTAGTGCATTGCCTGTATGTATGTAATTGTAAGCATTACAAGACTTACAATTCCAGGGGACGAGTGTAGTGGTCTGCACTGACCTCTCAGGCAAGTAACCACATAGACAGGTAGGCGTGGGGAGTGTGTTGATATCAGGGAGCCTAGGTGGTGTAATGGTTAGCACACTGGCCCGGAATGCAAAGAGATGTGGGTTCGAGTCCCGCTCTAGGCGCAATAATTCCCATTTTCATCACCCCCATGACAATATCAATATCAAACTAATTCCTTCAAATAAACGTAAAGGAGATTATAATGATCAGCCAAATATGTTCATCTTAAAACTATTCCAGAAACTCAAAATCATTTAAGTGAACTGAAAAGCCTGGCATCATGCCATAATGCTACACAGATGTCATCACTGCCACCAACGCTACCCAACTTCTGCGTATGTCTACACTAAGCACCACCAGCTGGCTACAGGCCTGCGTAAGTAGTCCTGCAACCAAGCCCTGTCTGAAAAGCCGCCTTCGGCTAAAGGATTCATCAGTTAGTATGCTAGCAGAGCACTAAGTGTTACACTGAACAAATCTACACCCATTTCTCAGCCATCTGACTGGGCACCATGACAAGAAACAAGCCTTGCAACCATCAACTGCAGCCGTCTCCAATTTGCATGCCCACATCACTGATTGGTTGTTGGATTTTTTGTTGTTTTACATGCTAGCAACATCTAAGGTCATATCAGGACAGGTACCGACTTGTGACAGTGCACAATCATGTTGACTTTATAGTGCTGCCCCACTGGGAAATCAGTCCACTGGCACCATGAGCCGATATCCCACTCAGTCACATTATCCTGACACTGAGCTAACCAGTTCCTGCCCTATCCTATTAATGCTGAGCTCTAGGCTAGGAAGCGACAAGTATCAATTTTATAGGTCATTGGTTTGACTCGACCATGAACGAAACTCCCAATATCACACACGCGAGGCCTGCGCTCTACCGATTCGGCCACCGCGCCCAGTCCCACATCACTGATGTCATCAAGATAGGAAGCTAATTAATCACGTGGCCTACCAATGGGGGCGCGTCGCCGGGATTGTGATAATATAAATAATAGGACAAATAAATTCTTCCGACATCCGACATTGCCATCCAGCACCAGAAGGCCCCTTTGTGAATGGCTGGCAAACATGGCTCCCAACAAAGCCTTCTTACTGGTAAAGGCCCTGTCACACTACGACGTACAGCGTCAGCGCGTGCTCAACGTTTGAAAATTTGCCAGTATGTTGGCATTCGTCAAACTTTTCAGCGATGAGGGGTAAAAATGGGCGTACACACAACATAGGTAATGTATGCAGAACATATCTCTGAAGTATTGCTAGCATATGAGACTATTTTGAGAGCGTTCATGTGCCTCACAAAACGTTCGCATACGCTCACGGAACACTGACCAACATTACTTACGTTACTCCATCGCTAGAAGTACGTTATGAGTATGTAATGTATCCGTTGGCAGTACGCGGACTGTACGCGGACTGCACGTTTCCACTGGCTGAAGGTATGGCTAACATGCAGCAACGTATACCAACGTATGCTGATGTATCCCTAACGTACATGCAGCTTACGTTCAACGTATGAGCCACATGTTGACAATTTTGAGCATGCACAAAATCTTTTCAGAGCCTGACGTATCCAGAACATATACACCGCATGCCCAACGTAACGTAACATATGACTACGTATGCCGATGTGTTGGTTGAAAATCACATACGTCGACATATGCTAAGGCTATACATTGTAGTGTGACAGGCCCTTAAGGCGCTTTCCTAAGGAATCATCACCCTCAGGTTGACAGTGTTAGATGGAAAACAATAGTAGGTTGGTGATCAGCCAACTGGCAGTAGTGGTACTGGCAGTGTACTCTTAGGGAAGGAATGTGGGTGGAAGGGAGGGAGGGAGGGAGGGAGGGAGGGGGAGGGGGGGGGGGGAGGGAGGGAGGGGAGGAGGGGAGGGAGAGGGAGAGATGGGCGAGAGGAGAGAGGGAGAGGGACAGAGAGGGACAGATAGGAACAGAGAAGGGGAGAGGGAGGGAGAGAGGGAGGGAGGGGGAAGGAGGAGGGAGGGAGAGAGGGAGAGGGAGAGAGGGTGATCGGGAGGGGGAGGTGGGGGAGTGATCGGGATCGAGAGGGAGGATAGGTAAGTAGGTAGGTAGGTAGGTAGGTAGGTAGGAAAGGAGAAAGGGAGGTACCGAGCGAGGGAGAAAAGGAGGTATGGATGTGGAAGGGAGAGGGGGAGAGGGTGGAGAGGGAGGAGAGGTAGGGAGAAAGGGGGTAGGGAGGAAGGGAAGAAAGGGACGGGAAGGAAGGATAGAGAGTTTGTTGTGGCTTGTTGCGGCTTGTTCTCATGCGGCTTGTTGCAGACTGTGAAACTACTAGTACTACCCGTGTGTGGGTGGAGTCAAGCTGAACACACGTTTCTCAAGATGAAACACCTCAGATAATCTTTTTTCTCCGCTACTGTGGGAACCAGTACCATGAATAAATTATTACTATTCTATGTCTAGAAGATGAAACAAATAACAGCCAACAACAACATGGAGGTGAGCGGGCAGGGGTGTGTGGAGCGGGAGCGGGAAAGGGAGGTGCAGGGGGAGGGGGAGGGGAGGGAGAGGGGAAAGGGGAAAGGGGAAGGTGAGGGGGAGGGAGCAGAGGAAAGGGCTTGGCGGAGGGATGGGGGGGGGGAGGAGGAGGAGGGGCGGGGAGAGGAGGGGGAGAGGAGAGGAGTGGAGAGGGGGAGGGATGGAAGGGGAGTGGAGAAGGGAGAAGGGAGGAGGAGGAGGATGGGGAGGGGAGAGGAGGGGAGAGGGGGAGGGATGGAAGGGGGAGTGGAGAAGGGAGAAGGGAGAAGGGAGGAGGAAGAAGAGGAGGAGGAGGAGGAGGAGGGGAGGGGATGGGGAGAGTGGAGAAGGGGTGAGGAGGGAGGGGGGCAATGCCCCTCAATAAATGTACATCATAGGTCTTACTTGAAGCACTGAGACCCCCTGAGAATGTCTTGACCCATATGTCCCTAGACAAAGCGTATTCTCCAAATTCCCACCAGGCGCCTCCTGTTGGAGCGGTGATTATCGACTGTGCACCTGCCAGATTCACAGTACTTTGTAAACCCCAAAACACAATTAAAGCGGCCATGATGGCCTACTGCTGGCTGCCTCCACGACCTTCTCTCACCGGGCGCGGTGGCCGAATCGGCAGAGCGTGGGCCTCGTGTGTGGAAGCTTGGTCGAAAGTTTGGTTCCCGGTCGAGTCAAACCAATGACTTAAAAATTGATATTTTTCACTTCCTAGCCAGCCACTCAGCATTAATAGGATAGGGCCAGGACTGGTTATCTCAGTGGCAGGATAATGCGACTGAATGGGATATCGGGTCATGGTGCTGGCGGCCTGATTTCCCAGTGGGACAAGTACTATAAAGTCGCCATGAGTGAACACTGTCACAAGTTGGTACCTGTCTTGATATGACCGTAGATGTTGCTAGGACGTAAAGCAACAACCAACAACAACGTCCACGACCTTCTCCGGAGCCCATCGCCGGGGTTTTGCGACGGTTTTACGACAGATGTCTGACAGACACCGCAATAACGCACACCAACACAAGCCGATTGGTTGGTTGTTGGGGTTTTACGTTCTGGCAACATCTAAGGTCACATACCGGACGCGGTGGCCGAATCGGTAGAGCGCAGGCTTCCCGTGCAGGAGATCGGTAGAGGCAGGAGTTCGATTCCCGGTCGAGTCAAAGCAATGACTTATCAAATTAATAGTTGTCACTTCCTAACCTGGCACTCGGCATTAATATAATAGGATAGGACAATACTGGCTAGCAGAGTATCACGATAATGTGGCTGGGTGGGATATTGGGTCATGGTGCCAGTGGCCAGGTCTCCCAGTGAGGCAGCACTATAAAAGTCGCCATGAGTGTGCACTGTCACAAGTCGATAGCTGTCCTGATATCACCTTAGATGTTGCCAGGACATAAAACAACAACAAACAAAACAAACAAACCAGCAGTGTCAAGTAACAAGGGAGTCGGGCTAACAGGTTGGTATTAAAGTGGCATAGGCCGATGGTTTTGAGTTTCTGCCATTTTTCTGAGATAAATATATTAAATTGATTGTTATAAGATACCTTACTTCAATTTGAAGGAACTGTTATTTAAAATGCAAAAATGTCAAATTAGTTTTGGCAAGCTTGTCAAAACTCTGGCACCATAGGCTTCAGCAGTAACAGGTTCTATTAAATTGACTCGGTATTCCCTTGTATGTGGCAACAAATGTTTAAGAAGTGCATCATTATCTAAGTTAGATATGTAGAATCAAATTTAGATAATTGTTTTGGTTTATAAAATGTGATGCTTCATCGGACTATGCAGCTTTAATATCATCCTCAATTTATACCCAATGTCGCGCTGAGACTGACTCAGTTGGGGGCGGATTCGTCGGAAAATGCAGCACATGCATGCACGTGCATGCACTGCGTGTGTGTGCGTGCGTGTGTGTATGTGTGTGCGCGTGTGTGTGCGTGTGTGCGCGCGTGTGTGTAGCGACTCTTTGCACAGACTGCATTGTGGGCCGTCAGTGCACCTGACACTCGGTATTCAGCTGCAAGTGGCGCCCCCTACATCACGATCAGCGCACTGTTTGAGTGGATGTTCAACACATATGGTGGCCGCTTTACTAGGCTCTGGCACAGCACAGTTTGTAAAGCGGCAGGCACACAATGCGACTCCAGAACCAATTCCCGAGTCAAAGCAATGACTTCCAAAATGTATACTTGTCGTTACCTAGCCTGGTGCTTGGCATTACTAGAATAGGGCAAGGAGCAGTGGAATGGGGAGACAAATTGTCAGTGATTGAAATTTCCCATGATTAATCATCTGAATCAAAATATAACCAAAACAAAGAAATGAACTAAAACTGAACGCTCACATCTTGTCCAGTACTAAATGCCATAAGATTGCATAATACAACAGGCTTGTCTTGTGATAGTGCACACTCCTGGTGACTTCACAGTACTGCCCCACTGGGAGACCAGGCTGCCAGCATGAAGACCTGATATCCCACTCAGTCACATTATCCTGAAACTGAGCCAACCAGTCCTTCCCTTATCCTAACAATGCCGAGCGCCTGGCTAGGAAGCGACAAGTATGTTTAAGCCATTGTGCTTTGACTCTACCAGTTTTCGAACCCATGACTTCGAATCCCACGATCTACCAAAAGGGGAGACGGACGGACGCTCAACTCATTCGGCCATTCCGTCTGGTCGGTAAGGAGAGAGGATGTGAAAAGCTCGTTAGGAGGGGGTTGTCGGCTCTGTGGTAATGGTGTAACATTACCACAGACTGCAGTAATACAGGACGGGACGTCCGGGTCCAACACGCAGCACGGGCCGCACACAAAGAACAGCCCTGCATTCCACACTCACAAGGGTGGGGGCTGGGGCCGCACTGACAGCATCAGTTAATTCAGGGATGAAAGTGGTCTCCGGGAAGAAAAGCGGAAATGCGGATATTCTCCCATATGCTTAGCATTGTCAGGGAATCGCGGAAAATTTCCGGAAGTCGGGTTTCATATATATTGGTATACGCTGATAGTGCTGCGGCGTTTGAAGCATTATTAGTAGAATATGCTGATAGTGCTGCGGCGTTTGAAGCATTTATTAGTAGTGTACGCTGATACTAGTGATAGTGCTGCGGCATCTGCACCACGTATTAGCATAGATCTTCACTGATGGTTCTGTGGGATTGAAAAAATCCCCGAAATCCGCGGAATAACGGAGATCTTTCATCCCAGGTTATATAGTGGGAACGGTGTGTGGGTGAGTTTCTGTGTGAGAGTGAGTGAGTGAGAGTGAGTGAGTGAAAGTGAGTGAGTTTGAGGACGAGTGTGTGGGAGTGTGGGGGAGTGTGTGAGAGTGAGTGTGAGAGTGCATGTGTGAGAGTGCATGTGTGAGTGTGCATGTGTGAGTGTGAGAGAGTGACAGTGTGTGAGTGTGACTGTGTGAGTGAATGTGAGAGTAAGTGTCTGTGTGTATGTGAGTGTGTGTGAGAGCTTGAGTGTGTGCGTGAGTGTGAGTGTGAGAGAGTGTGAGTGTGAGCGAGTGAGAGTGATTGTGTGATAGTGTGAGTGTGTTAGAGTGTGAGCGGGTTGGGGTTTCAGGGTTAGCGGTAGGAGTAATCAGACACAGACACTTGCACTTGGGTAACAGCAATTGAGGAGCAGACTGGTGAGAGTAAATAAAACGCTAGTGCTCAGGAAGAATAGAGAATTAAGTTAGCTTGGCGGGTACATGAAAGGCAGCGTCAAAATGGGGCAGCGCGTTGCCAGGGAAGAGATGGGGCATTGCAACACTAGGATTAGGAAGGGATGTGGAAGGGATGTGGAAGGGATGTGGAAGGGATGCGGAAGGGATGTGGAAGGGATGTGGAAGGGATGCGGAAGGGATGCGGAAGGGATGTGGAAGGGATGCGGAAGGGATGTGGAAGGGATGTGGAAGGGATGTGGAAGGGATGCGGAAGGGATGTGGAAGGGATGTGGAAGGGATGCGGAAGGGATGTGGAAGGGATGCGGAAGGGATGTGGAAGGGATGTGGAAGGGATGCGGAAGGGATGTGGAAGGGTGTGGAAGGGATGCGGAAGGGATGCGGAAGGGATGCGGAAGGGATGTGGAAGGGATGCGGAAGGGATGTGGGGGCCTACCAGTTCTTAGACGCGGGAAGGGATGGCCGATTGGGAAAAGGGGTGAGAGGGGAGTGGAGGTAGAGGCGGAGGAGGAAGGAGGGAGGAGTAGGAGGAGGGAAAGGAGGGGAGGAAGAGGGGAGGAGGAGGGGAAATGAGACGGAGGAGGGGGGGAGGAAGTGGGGAACGAAGAGCTGAGGGGGAGAGGAGGAGGAAGCGTGGAGGAAGGAGGAAGGAGGAAGAACGAAGGGGGGTGGGGACGGGGAGAAGGAGAGAGGAGGAAGAGGAGAAGCCTCGAGTAGGAGGACAAGGAGGAGGGGAGTGGAAGAGGGGAAGGCGGGGAAGGAGGAGTGGGGAAGGAGGAGGGGAAGGAGAAGAAAGAGAATGAGGGGACAAGGAAGGTGAGGAGGAAGAGGAGGAGCGGAGGAGGAGGAGGAGGAGGAGGAGGAGGAGGAGGAGGAGAGGAGAGGAGGAGAGAGGATGGGAAAAGGGAAGGGAGGGAGGGAGGGGCGGGGGGAGGAGAGGAGAGGAGAGAAAAAGGGAAGGAAAGAAGGGAAAGAGAAGAAAGAGAATAGAGGGACAAGGAAGGTGAGGAGGAAGAGGAGGAGGTGGGGGAGGAGGTGGTGGGAGGAGGAGGGGGAGGAGGCGGGAGAGGATAGGAAAGGGAAGGGGGGGGAGGAGAGGAGGGGGGGAAGGGGGGGAAAGGGGAAAGAGAAGAAAGAGAATAGAGGGACAGAAGGTGAGGGGGGGGGGGGGGGGGGGGGGGGGGGGGGGGGGGGGGGGGGGGGGGGGGGGGGGGGAGGAAGGGAGGAGGAGGGGGGAAGGGGAAGGGGAAGGGGAGGAAGAGGAAGGGAGTGGGAGAAGGAGAAAGAGGGGAAGGAGCGGGGGAGGAGGAGAAGTGGCGGGGCTCAATGTGATAAGCCTAACAAGATGTGCTATTTATGGTTCCCCTGGGGGTCGTGAGCAACTCGCGTCGCCAGCTATCACTATCAGTGCCTTATCGGGTGCTATCTGTTATGGCTCATGATGAGTTTTGTCTAGGGCTGGGCAATGGTGGTACGGGGCATGCAGATCCATACGCAGCGCAGTGTGCATGCAGTGTGCACACACCGTGTGCTGTAATACGCCAACAGCCCAGTGCACGCAGGGTGATGGGGATGTAGCTCAACCCACACGGGGTAATGTCCGAGCAGCTCACCCGCCCTTGTGTAATAATGCACGAGCAGCTCAGCACAAGTAACCAATCCCACTCAGTGTAATACACGAGTAACCAATCCCACTCAGTGTAATACATGAGACATCAATCCCACACAGTGTAATGCACGAGTAACTAATCCCACTCAGTGTAATACATGAGTAACCAATCCCACCCAGTGTAATACATGAGTAACCAATCCCATCCAGTGTAATACATGGTTAACCAATCACACTCAGTGTAATTAATACACAAGTAACCAATCCCACCCAGTGTAAATAATACATGGTTAACCAATCCCACTCAGTGTAATTAACACACAAGTAAACAACCCCACCCAGTGTAATTAATACACAAGTAACCAATCACACTCAGTGTAATTACCACTCAAGTAAACAACCCCATCCAGTGTAATTAATACACGAGTAACCAATCCCACTCAGTGTAATTAACACACAAGTAAACAACCCCACCCAGTGTAATTAATACACGAGTAACCAATCCCACCCAGTGTAATTAACACACAAGTAAACAACCCCACCCAGTGTAATTAATACACGAGTAACCAATCCCACCCAGTGTAATTAACACACAAGTAAACAACCCCACCCAGTGTAATTAATACACGAGTAACCAATCACACTCAGTGTAATACACGAGTAACCAACCCCATCCAGTGTAATACATGGGTAACCAATCCCACTCAGTGTAATTAATACACAAGTAACCAATCCCACCCAGTCTAGTTAATACACAAGTAACCAATCCCACCCAGTGTATGTAATACATGAGAAATCCCACTCAATGTAATACATGAGAAATCAATCCCACCCAATGTAATGCACGAGTAACCAATCCCACCCAGTGTAATTAATACACAAGTAAACAATCCCACCCAGTGTAATTAATACATAAGTAACCAATCCCATCCCGTGTAATTAAAACATGAGTAACAAATCCCACCCACTATAATAAATGAGTAGCCAATCAGTCCCAGTGTAATACATGAGTAACCAATCCCACCCAGTGTAATACATGAGTAACCAATTCCTTCTAGTGTAATACATGAGTCACCAATCCCACCCAATGTAATAGATGAGTACCCAATCACACTCAATGTAATACATGAGTAACCAATCACACTCAATGTAATACACGAGTAACCAATCACACTCAATGTAAGACACAAGTAACCAATCGCACTCAGTGTAATACACGAGAAACCAATGTAAGACACAAGTAACCAATCCCACCCAATGAGCAACCAGTCCCACCATATACAATATACAGACAGCTCAATACACGCACATAGAACCCAGATTCAGACAGAACTAACCAGTAGTATATACCACACACAATACGCAAGCAGATCAATAGCCTCACATAGAAGCCAAAACTTACAGACAAAGCTAACCAGTATGACACCATACACAATATATAGGCAGATCAATACACCCACCTAGAACCCAGACTCACAGACAAAACTAATCGGTATGAATCTGTATTACAATATACAGGCAGATCAATACTCTCAACTAGAACCCAGACTCATATACACAATTAATCCCAACAATAGGAGGCTTCCCCCGGGCACGACTCCCCCCCCCCCCCCCGCACGACTCCCCCATACCCCCACCCCGAACACCGCATAACTCCCGCTACCCCCACCCCCCGCAGGACTCCCCCCCCCCCCACCCATCCCCCATCACCGCAGAAGTCCTCCCCCCCATCCCCACGCCGACCACTGCATAAACTTCCCCTACCCCCTAAAACCACACCACCTAGAAACAAACCTCTTGGAACACATATAGAAAACACATTCAACGAACAGACTATATAAAATTTATGAGGTTAGTCTTCAGCATTTCTATTCATTTTGAATAAAATAGACTTTTTGCACTGCGCCTACTGGCAAACTCAATGGGAGTGT
>CM059188.1:117958718-117993458 GCA_030323885.1 Branchipolynoe longqiensis
TCACTACCACCACCTGCCACACCTACCTCACCTCTACAACCACCTTCACTACCACCACCTGCCACACTTACCTCTACCACCACCTTCACTACCACCACCTGCCACACCTACCTCACCTCTACCACCAACTTCACTACCACCACCTGCCACACCTACCTCACCTCTACCACCACCACCACCTTCACTACCACCACCTGCCACACCTACCTCACCTCTACCTCCAACTTCACTACCACCACCTGCCATACCTACCTCACCTCGACCACCAACTTCACTACCACCACCTGCCACACCTACCTCACCTCTACCACCAACTTCACTACCACCACCTGCCATACCTACCTCACGGGAACTCTACCACACCAACCGGGTTCACAACCACCGGGGGAGGCCTGCCACACCTACCTCACCTCTACCACCACCTTCACTACCCACCTGCCACACCTACCTCACCTCTACCACCACCTTCACTACCACCACCTGCCACACCTACCTCACCTCTACCAACCAACACACACCAACCACCTGCACACCACCTACCTCACCTCTACCACCAACTTCACTACCACCACATGACCACACCTACCTCACCTCTACACCAACTTCACCTACCAACACCCCCCCCACCAAACCCCACCCACCCACCAACACACCACCACCTGCCACCCTAAACCCCAACCCCCACCTCCACTACCACCACCTGCACACCATACCTCACCTCTACCACCACCTGCCACACCTACCTCACCTGTACCACCACCTGCCACACCTACCTCACCTCTACCACCACCTTCACTACCACCACCTGCCACACCTACCTCACCTCTATCACCACCTTCACTACCACCACCTGCCACACCTACCTCACAACTCTACCCCCACTTCACTCCCACCACCTGCCACACCTACCTCACCTCTACCACCAACTTCACTACCACCACCTGCCACACCTACCTCACCTCTACCACCAACTTCACTACCACCACCTGCCACACCTACCTCACCTCTACCTCCAACTTCACTGCCATCACCTGCCACACCTACCTCACCTCTACCACCAACTTCACTACCACCACCCGCCACACCTACCTCACCTCTACCACCAACTTCACTACCACCACCCGTCACACCTACCTCACCTCTACCACCACCTTCACTACCACCACCTGCCACACCTACCTCACCTCTACCACCACCTTCACTACCACCACCTGCCACACCTACCTCAGCTCTACTTACTCACCCACCACATCTACCTCGGCTCTAACTACACCACCACCTGCCACACTTACCTCACCTCTACCACCACCCGCCACATCTACCTCACCTCTACCTACACCACCACCCGCCACACTTACCTCACCTCTACCTCCATCTACACCAGCACCCGCCACCACCACCACCACCATCACCACCACATCCAATACAACTAAAGCTGTTGCTGATTCCCGGCAGTGCAGTCATGTCTGTGCTCACAATAAAGGTTGGTCATGCTGAGTCAGTCCCGCTTGGTACTGTGTCACTGGTACCCGGCTGGAAGACACCACAAGGTGGCAGGTCAGTCCTGATTGGTGCTGCGCCACTGGTACCCGGCTGGACGACACCACAAGGTGGCAGCTCAGTCCCCCTTGGTTCTGCACCGCTGGTTCCTGGCTGGAAGACACCACAAGGTGGCAGGTCAGTCCGGCTAGGTGCTGCACCGCTGGTTCCCAGCTCAAAGACACCAGAAGGTGGCAAGTCAGTCCTGCTTGGTTCTGCGCCGCTGGTTCCTGGCTGGAAGACACCACAAGGTGGCAGGTCAGTCCCGCTTGGTGCTGCACCGCTGGTTCCCGGCTCAAAGACACCAGAAGGTGGCAAGTCAGTCCTGCTTGGTGCTGCGCTGCTGGTTCCCAGCTGGAAGACACCAGAAGGTGGCAGGTCAGTCCTGCTTAGTGTGCCACCGCTGGTACCCAGCTGGAAGAAATAGGTAGGTGACAGGTCAGTCCCGCTTGGTGCTGTGCCGCTGGTTCCTGGATTGGTGCTGCACTGCTGGTTCCCAGCTGGAAGACACCAGAAGGTGGTAGGCGCCTCCATTTCTTCTAATCGCAGAGTTCTTTGTCGATTCGAGACGTGTGAGCTGTGTTTTTGTGTTTTTACTTCTTCACTCATACCCCAGTCACACGAGGCCTGCGTTCACTAACGATCGATTCGCGATGTCAAAACTTCCTCCTTGCGCCCTCCCTACGCCCTGATTGAGTGCTGTCGCCGTGAGGACGCCAACCTCCCGGCGTCCATTTCGGGAATTTTGGACGCAAGGAGGTTGCTGCTGCTGCACGTGCAACCTCCTTACGCCCTGTTCCGGCGGCGCCATTCAAAATGGTTGGCGCCCTGGCGCCGCCCTGGGTTGGTGCTAACACATGCGTTGCTGCAGTCACCATGTGGTCAGCCCTGACATGGCGCCGACATGGCGCCGACATGGTGCCGACATGGAGCCGACATGGCGCCGACATGGCGCCGACATGGCGCCTACAACGTATTTGAATCAGTGTATCGAATGGAACGCTGGGTTGTTGGGGTCCTTTTGGGCGTAGGGAGGTTGGCGGCGAACGCTGGCTCTCGTGTGACTGGGGTATAAGGCAACACTCAGGTCTGCTGAAAACCTACTGTAGTAGTTACTGTTAAAACACACCTCCAGAACCTTATACCCCCATCACACCAAACTAGTTCTCACTACATTCTTGTAAATGTTGATGAACGGGCTCAAACTGTGAGCAAACGGAATGGATGTAGTAGCCCCTTTTTAGTCTTTTTATGAATGGAATGGATGGGCTAGGACGGAATAGTGCTCAAAATTGTCTTCCGACCATCCTGTTCATCAATTAGACGGGGTGACAGCGTACTTAAAACAAGATGACGTACTACAAACGGAATTGCCTACTTCGATCGTACTAGGAATGTGTTACGACATGGTGCAATCGGGCATCAATTGCATGAACGAAGTAGCATCAAGGCCAAAGTTACATGTACTACCCCGATCACAGCCTGTTTTAGAACAGGGTCGGATGTTTTGAGAACTACTTTGGTGTGATGGGGGTATTACATGTTCTACCCCGACCACAGTCCGTTTTAGAACGTGGTCGGACGTTTTGAGAACTAGTTTGGTGTGATGGGTGAATTACCTGATACCTCGAGATGCTGATTTCGCAACTTTAGATGGGATTTGCTTTAGCCGATCAATAGGAGACAAATTATCGATATGTCGTCCTATCCACTATCACATGCACACACCATGACTTCTAATAACATCATCCGCGAAAGGGGAAAATAAGTGTTAAAACCACGCTCTAACCACCACCACTACTACCGCCACTACTACTACCACCACCACCACCACCACCACCACCACCACCACCACCATCATCACCACCACCACTACTACCACAAATACCACCACCGCTACTACAACCACTACTACCACCATTACCATCACTGCCACCACCACCACTACTACTACCACCACTACTACCACCACCACTACCACCACCACTACTACCACCATAACCACAAATACCACCACTAATACAATCACTACTACCACCATTACCATCACCACCACCATCACCACCACTACCACCACTACTACCACCATAACCACAAATACCACTACTACTACCACCATTACCATCACTGCCACCACTATCAGCACCACAAATACCACCACTAATACAACCACTACTACCACCATTACCATCACCACCACCAACAACACCACCACCAACACCAGCCAATACCACCACCACCATCATCACCACCACCACCATCCCTACCACCACCACACCAAACCACTACGACGACGACGACCACCACTACTACTACTACACACCACCACCACTACTACACATTAGCACCCCACACACCCACTCACCCCACATGAATCTGCCTGGCTGTCTGACTGCTGCACGCGACATCTCCAGACACATTTATTCCTCCCTCCATCAGGACGGTTCCCGGCACGCCCCGGCCTTGTCTTCCGCCGCCAGATCTTCTCCGGACACTAGCCCTTCTCCCCACCCCCTTCCCCTCCTCCCTCCCCCCTCTCTCCTCAACCCCCTGCCTCCCTCATTCCCCCCACCCCTTCCCCATCTTCCCCCGCATCCCACTCCTTCCCCTCCCCCTCCCCCTCCCCCTCCCCCTCTCCTCACCCATCCGCTCTATCCTCCCCCTGCCCCTCCCCCTCTCCTTTCCCCCGCCCCCCACCCTATCCTTCTGCTCTTGTCCTTAATCCCCACCCCCCACCCCCAATTCCACCACTCCCACCACCTCCGGTCCCCGCGATCCCTTCCTTCCGACTTTATCCAAAAGCCTGGGCCTCCTCCATCAGTCCCTCACGCACCCCCGCACCCCCTACCCAAGACGGCCACGCCGCCACCACCACCACCACCACCACCACCACCACCACCACCACCACCACCACCACCACCACCACCACCACCACTGCCCTGCCCTGTCATGTACTGCAGCTGTACAGGTCTGGACTGATCAGTGGCTTCAGGGTTCTTGTTTGTTTGCCTGGCGTTTTACATCCTGGCAACATCTAAGGTCATCAGGATGGATACCGACTTGTGATAATGAATTTATAGTGCTGCCCCACTAGGAAACTAGGTAGCCGTCACCATGATAAGATTTCCCACTCAGGCACATTATCCTGCTCCTGAGCTAACCAGTCATTGCACTAGCCTATTAAAGCCGAGTACTAGACGAGGTTGCGACAAGTATCAATTGTAAGTCATCGGTTTGACTCGGCTGGGATTCAAACTCCTGACCTCCCAGGGGCAGCACTATAAAGTCACCATGTGTGCGCACTATCCCAAGTCGGTGCCCATCCTGATCTGACCTTAGATGTTGTTAGGATGTAAAACCCAAACAAACAAGCAACAAACAAATAACAGACACACACACAAATCGATCTTTTACTTACAAATCGATCTTTTACACACAAATCGATCTTTTACTTACAAATCGATCTTTTACACACTAATCGATCTTTTACACTTTCTTTTGCCTTGTTTTAAATAGTTGAAAGCGTGGGGGCGTGGACCGGGTTAGAGTGTGGAAAGAAAGTCTGGTGTGGAGGAACTGGCAGATGTGGGGGTACGGGTGGGGGTGGGGGTGGGGGGGTGGAGGGTCAGGGAGAAGGTCACCAATGGTTGGCGAGTAGACAGACCACGTGCAACTGGAGATGTCAGCTTATATCTCTTCAACCCCCCACTTGTTATCTATAAATACAAAAGGTAGTAGAGGCTTGTCTAACAAATTACCGTGCTCCTCACAACATCAGAACAGGGTTATAGGACAGTTTAAAAGAAGTTCTTTGCGGGGGGAAGGGGGAGGTCAACAACAAACAAACAGCTATTTAACAAGTGTACTACCAGTATCTTATTATGATATTCCCGCTGTGAATATGGCCTATGCTGCCGACATGCTGATCAATCAATGAGTGTGCACTGTCTCAAGTAGGTACCCGTCCTGATATGACTAGATGTTGCTGGGACGTAAAACAACAAACAACTGACAGATGGTGTTGGTTGTTGCAGGCACGGGACGCGGTGTGCGGGGGAGGTGGCTGCTGAGGCGAACAACGGCATCTGCAGCGTCGGTGTGGCGTACGAGGCAAAGATCGGAGGTAGGCATCCACTCTTCCAGCCCAGTTCTACTTGCATCATCTCAGTTTTATTGTTGTAGTTTTTATTGTTTTGCTTTTTTTCCTAACTTGTTTGTAGTTTTGTTGTTTTTGTAGCTTTTATGTTTAAAACAAATATTTGGTTATTTGTGTGTGTGTGTGTGTGCGTGCGTGCGTGCGTATCTGTGTGTGTATGTGTGTGTGTAGCTTTTGTTGGTTTTTGGGGGGATTTTGTGTTACTGTTTTTGGTTGTTTTTTCCTTTTTGTTATTTTTTGGTTGTTTTTTTGTTTGGGGTTGGGTTCAGACTTTATTGCTGTCTTTTGTTTAGGGTTGGTTTGAGATTTCTGTGAGATTTTTTGAGGGGGGTGAGTTTTTTTTGTATTTTATTTGTTTTGTTTTAAAACAATTTTTTTAAATAAATTTGTTTTTGTGGGGGGAGGAGTTGTCATTTTCGTTGATTAAAATTGCATAATCCGATCAAAGCAAAAACTTATCTAAACCAAATAAACTTATGGTTTAATATATTGATACTTGCAATCAATATGCTAGAGCAAGGACTGGTTTGTTCCGTATCAGGATAATGTGACTGACTGGGATATCAGATCATGCTGCCAGCAGCCCCGTCTCCCAGGGGGGTGGGACACTATAAAGTCGCCATCAGTATGCACTATCTTGATATAGATCGTCCTGATATGATCTTAGATGTTGCTAGGACATAAAGCTTCCAAGACACCAACCCCCTCAGTAGTCCACAGAGTTCACCGCCTCTCTCCCCCCCCCCTCCCCCCCTCCCCCCTCCCCCCCCCCCCTCCTCCTCCTCCTCCTCCTCCCCTCCTCCTCCTCCTCTCCTCCTCCTCCTCCTCCTCCTCCTCCCCTCCTCCTCCTCCTCCTCCTCCTCCTCCTCCTCCCCCCCAATTCCCCCTTCCCGTCCACCTGCCTTTCCCTCCCCTCCCCTGCCCTCCGCTCCCCTCCCCACCCTCCCCTCCCATCCCCTCCCCTCAGTAGTGCACAGAGTTCACCGCCTCTCTCCCCTTCCTTCCCCCCTTCCCCTCGCCTCCCCCCTCCCCATCCCCCCTTCACCCACACTTCCCCCTCGCCCCCCTCCCCTTCCCCGCCACCTGCCTTCCCTTCCCTGCCCCCCTCTCCCCCTCCTCCCCCCCTCCCCCCTCCCCCTCCTCCCCCCTCCCCCTCTTCCTCGCCCCTCCCCCTCTTCCCCCTCCTCCTCCCCCTCTTCCCCCTCCTCCTCACCTCCTCCTCCACTTCCCCTCTCCCCCTCCTCCCCCTCCCTCCCTCCTCCGTCCTCACCCTCCCTGCCCCTCCCCCTCCCACTCACCCTCCCCACTCACCCCTCCCACTCACCCCTCAACCCCACCCCATGGAGTGGCCAGTGAGTGTTGTTTTTGGCTAGAGTTGGTGCACCCCCCCCCTTTTCTCCCCCTCCCTCCCCCCATTGTATCGCGACCTGTGAGGGGCGGCGGCAGGCGGGCGAGCGGGACTGGCGGGCGGGAGGGAGGGCAGGCGGGACGGCGGCGGGCGGGCGGGCGGGCGGGCGGGCGGGCGGGCGGGCGGAACGCCCCCGTGTAGCGAACAAGAGAGATTGTGAGAGGAGATGCAGCGACATGCCATCCACTGATTGCTGCCCTACACCAGCGATCCGCAAACACTGCTCCCGCGCTTTTAGACGTGCAAGCACGACGCGCACATGCTCTACAAATAGCCTGGGAAACTGCTCCCTGCTGCATACATTGTGGGGCGAGGAGGCGAGATGAGGGAGGGGGGGAGGGGTGGCCGGGGGCGGGGGGGGGGGGGTAAGTAAAGGAAGAAGACCAGCTGCCCAAACATGAAGCAGTCAGTTTTAGAGGCTGCCCTTTGTCCTACTCTCTCTCTCTCTTTCCTCTCTTTTTTCCCCCTTTCTTCATTCTCACCCCCCCCCCCTTTTCTTTAGCGGACGTGGTGGTCGAATCGGTTAGAAGAATCGGTTAGAGCGCAGGCTTCGCATGTGGAAGGTCGGGGTTTAGAATCCAAGCCGAGTCAGACCACTGACTTACAAAATTGACAGTTCTATAAAGTCGACATGACTGCGCACTGTCACAAGTCGGTCCCCTGTCCTGGTATACCTTAGATGTTGACAGGATGTAAAACCCAAACAAGTAACAACGCCTTTTCTCTTTTTCTTCTTTTTTTTTCTTCTCTCCCCGCCCATGCCGCTTTTTTTCTTGTCCTTATTTCGCCCTTTTTTCCCTCATAATTATTTCTTGTTATTTTTGTTCTGTTGTTATGACCGTCTGCATATGATGTGGCAGCCCCCGGTACTGTTGTTTTGTATTCCCCTGTATAGATTCCCCGATTCCGACCGGGGGGGGGGGGGACCGGGCGCGGTGGCCGAATTGGGCCTCGCATGTGGAAAGTCTGGAGTTTGGTTCTTGGTCGAGTCAAACCAATGACTTCTACAAATTTATACTTGTCGCTTCCCAGCCTGGCGCTTGGCATTAATAGGATAAGGCAAGGACTGGTTAGCTCAATGTCAGGATAATGTGGATAAGGGGAAGAGGGGATGTAGTCTTGCAGTGTGCACATTTAATGGCTGTATTACACCCGGTGCCCAGTGTAGTTAGCTGCCCGCTGATACCCCCGCGTCTCATAAATAAGCTGCTTCGGTGGCAATGCTACCGAGTTTAATTACATCGCCAGCCAGCGTGTTCTGGAAGCGCTGTCACGGTAAATCAGCCAATAACTGCGGGGCTTCGCGGAGGAAGGTCTGTGCAATAGCAACAAGTATTCTCTCACTGCGATTGGTTGGTTGGTTGGTTGTTGGAGTTTTGCATCCTAACAACAGCTAAGGTCATATCAGGATGGGTATCGACTTGTGACAGTTCGCACTCATAGTCATAGTGACTTTATAGCACCATGACCTGATATCCCCACTCAGTCACATTGTCCTGACACTGAGCCAACCAGTACTTGCCCTGTTCTAATAATGCCGAGCACCTGGCCAGGAAGCGACAAGTATACATTTTTAAGTCACCGGTTTGACTCTACCAATTAGTACCAGGGGTCGAGCCTATGGGTTCTAATCCCATGATCTACCAACACGGGAGACAGATACTCAATTCATTCGGCCATCCTGTCTGTTCCGAGCCCATGCGGAAGGCTGGGAGTTCGACCCCGGCCGACTTATATCAATGACTTATAAAATTGACACTTGTCGGTAACTAGTCTGGCACTCTGCATCAATAGGATAGGACAAGGACAGGTTTGCACAGTATCAAGATAATGTTGACTGTGTGGGATATCGGGTCATGGTGCCGGTGGCCTGGTCTCCCAGTGGGGCAGTACTATGAATTCGCCATGAGTGTGCACTATCACCAATTGATACAACCCGTCCTGATATGAAATTAGATGTTGCTAGGATGTAAAACAACAGAACAAACATGTACTGTCACAAGTTGGTACAACCCGTCCTGATATGACCGTAGATGTTGCTAGAATGTAAAACAACAACAAACAAACCCAGTCTGAGTGTTATATGTAGTTGCCCTTTTAGATTAGGGTCTAACCAAGCTATGCTGTCAGTCGCCAATCGTCTCCCTACCACGCCCCCTCCCCCCGGAACCGCCCCCCCCCCACCCCACCCCCTCTACCACACACTGCTTGTAAGTTGTATATGTGCCACCCCACCATGCCATCATAAATACACCCAGGTGGCTGAATCGGTAAGAGCGCTGGTTTCCCATGCAGAAGGTCGTGAGTTTGAATCAAACCAAACGAGTCAAACCAATGACTTACACAATTGATACTTGTCGTTACCTAGCCTGGCATTTGGCATTAATAGGATGGAATAAGGACTAGTTAGCGCCATATCAAAATAATGTATCTGATATCAGGTCATGGTGCTGGTGGCCTGGTCTCTCAGTGTGGCAGTACTATAAAGTCACCATGAGTGTACACTGTCACAAGTTGGTATGCTGTCCCGACAGTGGGAAAGTGCATTTAAAAGACCCCTTACTGCTTATCGGAAGAGTAGCCTATGTGGCGGCAGTGGGTTTCCTCCAAAGAAATATGTCAGAATGACCA
The DNA here is from genome assembly GCA_030323885.1 of Branchipolynoe longqiensis. Classification (NCBI taxonomy): domain Eukaryota; kingdom Metazoa; phylum Annelida; class Polychaeta; order Phyllodocida; family Polynoidae; genus Branchipolynoe; species Branchipolynoe longqiensis. Next base: position 117,968,453 of record CM059188.1, read on the forward strand.
TATATTTTATGTCCAATAGCCTATGATATGATGAAAATATCAATGTGCTCTAGAGGCGTCGTTAAATAAAACAAGCTTTACTTTGTCACAAGTTGGTGGTACCCGTCCTTATATGACCAAACACAAACGCACACACTGCTTCCACTTACCCACCACCACCACCACCACCACCACCACCACGCTATCACCACCACCACCTCCACCACCGCCACCACCACCACCACCACCACCACGCCATCACCACCACCACCTCCACATCATCACCACCACCACCTCCACCACCTCCACGCCATCACCACCACCACCACCTCCACACCATCACCACCACCACCACCTCCACATTATCACCATCACCACCACCACCTCCACATCATCACCACCACCACCTCCACCACCTCCATGCCATCACCACCACCTCCACCACCTCCACACCATCACCACCACCTCCACACCACCACCACCACCACCACCTCCACGCCATCACCACCACCACCACCACCTCCACGCCATCACCACCACCACCTCCACGCCATCACCACCATCATCACCACCCCCACCACCATCACCACCACCTCCACGCCATCACCAGCACCACTCTTCGCCATCACCCCCCCCCCCCACACACACACACACTACTTCTGCCTGTCACTGGCATCCAATCATTTACCCAAACCCACACAAGCAACCGTCTATGATGAGCCCCACACCCCCCTCCCCCACTCCCATCTACTCGTATGTAGGTAGGTCGTGGGATTCGAACCCATGGGTTCGAACCCTGGTTGAGTCAAACAAATGATTTTAAAGGTTATACTTGTCGCTTCCTAGCTTGGTGCTCGGCACTATTAAGATAGGACAAGGACTGGTTGGCGCAGTGTCAGGATAATGTGACTGAGTGGGATATCAGGTTATGGTGCTGGCAGCCCGATTTCCCAGTGGCACACCACCATAAAGTCGCCATGATTGCACAGTCATTCGACTGATTCATCGGGGCCGTTTTCTATTGCTGCAGTCCTGCAGCCTGCAACTGTCAAGGTTACGAACCACCCCAAAGCAGGCAAGCACTGTCACAAGTCGGTATCCATCCTGATATGACCTTAGATGTTGCCAGGACATAAAACTCCAACAACCAACAACAACTCGAGCTGGCCCTCTAGCCGCATCACGGCCGGCCATCGAATCACTGGTGCGGTCGAACCTTGTTAATGATTCTCGGCCGTGATTGTTTGATGCGTCGCCCCCCCCCCCCCTCCTAGCGGCCTAATTGTAATTTGCGTGTTCGTTGATTAGCAGGCGGCACGTGTTTTATCAACAGCCCGCCGTCCGTTTGTGACAAAAATGTCATTTGGGTCCAGCGACGTCTCTGTGAATTTGTGTGTGGTCGATTTGTTAGCAAGCCATGTCTTTGGGTTGGGCGATTTGTTAACAAGCCGCGTCTTTGGGGTGGGCGATTTGTTAGCAAGCCGCATCGCAATCCAAAGGCCGCTGATTGGATGATTGGATGATTGGACGAATCTGGTTCAGGCTGCTGATTAGATGAGTAGATCAAGCGCCACCAGTGCCTCCACCTGGCGACAGTCGAAGACACTAAGCGTTTATGTGGATATGTCTGTTATGTGCTTATAGAGAGACACAAGTTTGTGGATGTTTCCGCAATAGTCTCAAATAATACACTCTGAGCCAGATATTACCCGCCTCCACCTAGTACACACCAGGGAATATCTCTGATACTAACAAGGACTACGCACGGTATTAATAGAAGATTACTCATTGTACTAATAGAAACTACTCATGGTACTAATAGAAACTACTCATCATACTAATAGAAACTACGCATGGTACTAATAGAAACTACTCATGGTACTAATAGAAAACTTCCCCTGGGACTAACAGAAACTACCTTTGGTATTACCAAACTATCCCTAGTACTAACAGAAACTACAATTGGTACTATCAGAAACTGCCGCTAGTAGTAGCAGAAACTACCTTTGATACTAATAGAAACTACCACCATTTGTATTAACAGAAACTACATTTGGTAGTTGGTAGTAATAGAAAACTAGCTTTAGTACTAACAGAAACTATCCCTAGTACTAACATAAGACTACCCTTAGGTAGAACAAACATAGTCCGGGGTAGTGGTGATAGTAGTAGTAGTGGTAGTAGTAGTGATGCTAATAGTAGTGGAGCAGTGACAGTAGTAACAGCAGCAGCAGTATCAGGAGCAGTGACAGTAGCAGCAGCAGCAGCAATGTCAGTAGCAGCAGCAGTCACATCAGCAGCAGGAGCAGTGACATTAGCAGCAGCAGTGACAGTAGTAGCAGCAGCAGCAGTATCAGGAGCAGTGACAGTAGCAGCAGCAGGAGCAATGTCAGTAGCAGCAGCAGTCACATCAGCAGCAGGAGCAGTGACATTAGCAGCAGCAGTGACAGTAGCAGCAGGAGCAGGAGCAGTAGAAGCAGCAGTAGCAGGAGCAGGAGCAGCAGGTAGTAGTAGTGATACTAATAGTAGTGGAGCAGTAACAGTAGCAGCAACAGTGACAGTAGCAGCAGCAGTATCAGGAGCAGTGACAGTAGCAGCAGCAGCAGGAGCAATGACAATAGCAGCAGCAGTAGCAGCAGCAGTCACAGCAGCAGCAGGAGCAGTGACATTAGAGGGCGCAGCAGCAGTAGCAGTAGCAGGAGCAGTATCAGTAGCAGGAGCAGTAGAAGCAGCAGTAGCAGGAGCAGGAGCAGCAGGTAGTAGTAGTGATACTAATAGTAGTGGAGCAGTAACAGTAGCAGCAACAGTGACAGTAGCAGCAGCAGCAGTATCAGGAGCAGTGACAGTAGCAGCAGCAGCAGGAGCAATGACAATAGCAGCAGCAGTAGCAGCAGCAGTCACAGCAGCAGCAGGAGCAGTGACAGTAGCAGCAGCAGCAGTGACATTATCAGCAGCAGCAGTAGCAGCAGCAGCAGCAGAAGCAGTGACAGCAGTAGCAGTAGCAGTGGCAGGAGCAGTAGCAGGAGCAGTAGCAGGAGCAGTAGCAGTAGCAGGAGCAGTATCAGTAGCAGGAGCAGTAGCCTTAGCAGGAGCAGGAGCAGGAGCAGGAGCAGGAGCAGTACCAGTAGCAGGAGCAGTAGCAGTAGCAGTAGCAGTAGCCTTAGCAGGAGCAGTAGCAGTAGCCTTAGCAGGAGCAGGAGCAGGAGCAGTAGCAGTGGCCTGAGCAGGAGCATGAGCAGGAGCAGTAGCCTTAGCAGGAGCAGTAGCAGTAGCCTTAGCAGGAGCAGTAGCAGGAGCAGTAGCCTTAGCAGGAGCAGTAGCAGTAGCAGGAGCAGTAGCCTTAGCAGGAGCAGGAGCAGTATCAGTAGCCTTAGCAGGAGCAGTAGCAGGAGCAGGAGCAGGAGCAGTAGCAGTAGCAGTATCAGTAGCCTTAGCAGGAGCAGGAGCAGTAGCAGGAGCAGTAGCAGGAGCAGTAGCAGTAGCCTTAGCAGTATCAGTAGCAGGAGCAGGAGCAGTAGCAGGAGCAGTAGCCTTAGCAGGTGCAGGAGTATGAGTATGAGTAGTAGGATGGTTCCACTACAAATTCTACTGTGTAGTGCCACGGTCGCTCTTCCCGCACCAACTGTGTGCTCAGCCACTCCGAGGCTGCTCCTCCTAAATCCCCTCAAGGATCTAATTCAGGTTTGATAATTGAGTACAAGACACTCAGTTACACGTAATGGCATTCAGGGATCAACCACCTGCCAGTTCTCATCATTGCCGGCTTTCTCCGCCAAAATCAGTATTGCCTTTGCGCACTCACAGAGTTTCATGGGGACTTTATCGCAAGTCTATGTATGTTGTGTTTGTGAGTGTGTGGTTGGTTGTTGGAGTTTTACATCCTGGCAACATCTAAGGTCATATCAGGACTTGTGACAGTGTGCACTCATGGCCACTTTATAGTGCTGCCCATTGGAGACCAGGCCAACAGCACCATGACCTGATAAGTGCAAGGACTGGTCAGCTCACTGTCAGGATAATGTGACTGAATGAGATATCAGGGCATGGTGCCGGCGGCTTGATTTCCCAGTGGGGCAGCACTATAAAACAGGGATGAAAGATCTCCGCGATTTCGCGGATTTCCGGGATTTTTCCTGTACCTACTGCAATCCTGCAGCATGATCAACGTATATGCACTACTAATACATTGTTTTACGCTGCAGCACCATCAGCGTATACTAATATGTGGTGCCAAGCCATAGCACCATTAACGTATACTACTAATATATGCTTCAAACACCGCAGCACTATCAGTATATACCAATATATATGAAACCCGACTTCCGGGAATTCTCCGCGATTCCCTAGCAATGCTAAACCTATGGGAGAATATCAGCATTTCCGCTTTTTTTCCGGGAGACCACTTTCATCCCTGAAGTCACCATGAGTGAGCCTTGTTACAAGTCGGTACCTGTCCTGATGTGACCTCAGATGTTGTCAGGACGTAAAACTCTAACAACCAACCAAGACCCGGCTCACAGCAGGGTGTGTAGTAAGGGGTGCTTCAGTTTGCAATAGTTGTCTGAGCTTCTGCTGTGAGACAAGTTGCTTAGTAATAAGAGGACATGGGTGAAGGTGGTTTTTAGCGAAAAGCCAGACATAGCTGGGTGTTGATGGCTCAGAGCGCACTGAACCGGCCGTGTGCCGATGAGTATTTCTTATCTGGGTCCATTTGTGACTTCTCTATCTACTTTATCTATGGGTATTTCTGATTTGGGTCCATATGCAACTTCTTCATACACTTTATCAATGGGTATTGTTAATTTGGGTCCGCATGTGACTTCTCTGTCCACTTTATCGAGGGGTATTTCCAATTTGGGTCCATGCACGACTTCTCCGTCCACTTTATCGATGAGTATTTCTGATTTGGGTCCATATGCGCCTTCTTCGTACACTTTTTTTTTCTTGAAGATTTATACTGCCTCTCATGGATAAGTCTGAATAGACTTGTTTTCACCATTAGCCAGTTTGTCGATAGAAAGCCCGAGTCTACACTTTTACCGACCCAAGGGATTTTTAACCTCCCACACCACATAGACATGGTATGAGAGCAACTGGCTTTTGTTGACGCTGTAAGTTATCAATGGATATAGTTAATTTGGGTCCGTATGTGGATTCTCTGTCCACTTTATCGAGGGGTGTTTCCAATTTGGGTCCATGCGCGACTTCTCTGTCCACTTTATCGATGAGTATTTCTGATTTGGGTCCATATGCGACTTCTCCATCCACTTTATGGACGGGTATTTCTGACTTGGGTCCAAATGTGACTTCTCCGTCGACTTTATTGAGGGGTATTTCTGATTTGGGTCCATGTGCGAATTCTCTATCCACTTTATCGATGGGTATTTCTGATTTGTATCCATTGCGGCTTGTCCGTCCACTTTATCGACGGGTATTTCCGATATGGGTCCATGCGTGACCTTTACATCCACTTTATCGAGGGGTATTTCTGATTTGGATCCATGTGCAGTGGCTTTATCGGGCTGTGTGTGGTTGGGTTTGAGTGGGAGTGGGGGGGGAGGTGTATTTCTGATCGGAGAACCTGACGGGCCGAATTTGCAGTTACCCCATTGATCCGCTACAGCGCGATTACACGGCCGGCGTTCCGTTAGGGGGCGCTGTGGGCGGGGCGGGGCGGGGCGCTGTGGGCGGGGCGGGGCGGGGTGACGGGCAAGCCCCTGTTTAACCCATCACATCCGGCGCCCCTCACCCCGGCGCACACCGGCGCACATGTGCGCAACCACTCGGAGCGCTATATTAGACACGTCCCGGGTCGCCGGGGTCTGTTTGGGACGGCGGCTTCGCGAGTGTGATCGCATGGGTTAGATATTATATGGGTCATTCTCAGGGTGTGTGTACCACATATTTGGTTTCCATGTTACATTGTTAATGATTAAGCCTCTTTTTCTTTTCTTTTTTCCCTTGTCCTTTACAAACTACCACATATTTGGTTTCCATGTTACATTGTTAATGATTAAGCCTTTTTTTCTTCTTCCTTCTTCCTTTTTCCCCGTCAGAAACTGTACCACATATTTGGTTTCCATGTTACATTGTTAATGATTAAGCCTCTTTATTTTTATTTTTATTTTTTCTTCGTTCGTTAGAAACTGTACCACGTATTTGGTTTCCATGTTACATTGTTAATGATTAAGCCTTTTTTGTGTCCGTCCTGAAGTGACCTTAGAAGTTACCAGGACGTAAAACTCCAACAACCAACCTATTTGGAGGGATGGGGGGGGGGTAGCAAGTGAAATAGTTATTGTTGCCTGTATGTATTTAAGTACTACTACATTATTTAATCTATCCCACAACATGTATTCGATATATATCAAAATTAGTATATAATGATTATATATATATATGTATATGTAGTAGTGTGCCCCTCAGGTCAGGGACCCTAGGTGGTGTAATGGTTAGCACACTGGCCCGGAATGCAAGAGATGTGGGTTCGATTCCCGTTCTATGCACAATATTTCCCATTTTCATCACCCCCACGACATATATAATAATTATGTATATAATGCTTATATAATTTTGTGCTGAAGTGAAAATGTGAATATTTGCATATCGACACCATGGATCTACCCAGACTTTATTGTATTGGACATGTCGTGACTTCCGGTCGTGAACACGTCAGCAATGCCTACCGGAAGTTGTGAGTGTCCTATTGAGCTGCCATGGCTTATAGCTGGAGGTGAGCACGCGAATATAGCCTTGCGGTTTTATGGCTTATAACTGCACCCATTTACAATGACGGGTAATTGCAGGGTCTGCACGGGGCCTGCAAAGTTTTGAAAAGTCTTCATTTGCCCCATTTCAAGGCCTTGAAAAGCCGTGAATTTAACCTATTTTGGGTATTAAGTTTTGAAAAACCTCGAATTCCATTAAACTGTCCACATTGATATCAATTAGTCTGAAATCACCATTCGCCATTGGTTTTTTTTTCCTGAAGTCCAAATGAAAATGGTTTTGAATTCCTATCAAAAGTCTATCCTGTCAGTGGTGGGAGGAGGCAGGGTGGGAGTGGGTGGACCCCCACCACTCTTCACATATGAGTTTTGTGAAAAGGAGATATTTTAGATTTTCAAGGAGATATATTTAAACTATTATTTATTTATGAACCAGACATAAAAAGTCTGAATATTTTACACCCTGACTGGGGTATTACCAAACACTTCCTCAGCACGTCATGCCTCGTACCCAGAGCCTGTGCACGTACATGTATACATCCTAGGTGGGTGGGTGGGTTGACCCCGCGCACCCTCTAGGCGCCCCCTGGTTGCGGATGAGGGTCACTGAGGTGTCACATAGCGTCACGCACGGCTTGTCAGCACTCTGAGCAGCTTATCCGATGTGAGCTGCTCAGGGCCGTCTTACCCTACATCCCTCACGCGATGTGGTGTACATGGGGCTCAATTCCTGTGACGTCACGCATTCCTGTGACGTCACGCATCTTACACGTCTTTAGTAGCTGGAATCAAAGAACTCTTTAGTTTTTTGGGGTTTTTTCTTTTGTTTTTGTGTGTGCTGATTTCGTGTGATTTTTCATTATTTATTTCCACCTTTGAACAACAAGATAACCCTCCCTCATTACCCCCTATTGGGCTTAGAAGTTAGAGGATTGGACGTAGTGGCCGAATCGGTAAGAGCGCAGGCTTCCCATGTGGAAGGTCGGGAGTTTAAATCCCGATTTGTAAAAATTGATACTTGTCACTACCTGACCTGGCGCTCGGCATTACTAGGATAGGGCTAGGAAGGTGGGTGGGTGGGGGGTCTGGATCGTCCCCCACCTTCCACTGAAGCTGAAACTCGGCCCACTGAGTCTCCGCTTTAGTCCTTCATTATGGACCAGCAAACCCGCAATACCTGGATTCACAAATACGCGCCACTGTGCCAACACTTCACTTGCGCTGATGAATATGTGAGCAAGAATACAGTCGGAAGCAGTTCTCAGCTTCTTATGCAGCACATATACACATAGTTTAATACGTGGTTAAATACTGGTATATATATATGTTCTTCTTGGTTGTCCGTCATTGGCGATGATGACAGCAACTCATCATTTATTGTGAACTCGTCAAGGACCAATGAGTCCAATTTGTACTCGGAATGTGTGGTGGCATGTTGGGCATGAGTGCGTAGCTGCAGTCAGAGAGTCTGGTGGGTAAAGAAATGATCTTTCCTCTGCTGATGTTATTATTTTGCTTGAGCTATACGATCAAGTTTAAACTGAACTGTGCCTTTGCGAATGGAAGCACGCCATGAACTCCTGTCTTTGACCACTGTTTCCCAGGTTTCTGTGTTGAGATAACATCTCTTCACGTTGTATTTAATTTTATGGCAGTCCTTGAACCTTTTCTTCTGACCATCTTGATTTCTGTGTCCTTTAACAGGGTCACAGTAGAAGAGAGATGTGTACATCTATGCCAGTATATATATACTGATGTATACAAATCTATCTAACTGTGCACATATTCAGAATTGTGTGCTTGATTTGTTTGTTTGTTGTTGTTTTACGTCCTAGCAACATCTAAGGTCATATCAGGACGGTTGTGTGCTTGAAGGTGATGAACTGAAGTTATGATGCGGAAGATGAGATTAAGTCATGACCTAACATATACATGTAGTACAATAACAGTCAGTTTATTTAGCATTAACCAAGCCCAACCAAGCAATGGGTGTATGACTGCACCAAAACGCGACATAGTTATAGATTTGGATTCTTTGTCTACCACATAAAATAGTTAAATATACTTATGTGATGTATAACGCATTATGCCAGTTTAAAAATACAGAAGAGGATTGTTATTATATTGCTATCCTCTGTAACTTACAGTGTAATACCCCTGTCACACTATGACGTAATGAGCCAACGTAAGTTTGACATGCTCACGTTTCGTCATTACGTTGATGTACGTTGGGTTACGTTATGATGACGTCAGACGCCGTACGTTCTGTACACATTCGGCGAACATCAATGACGTTAGACGGACGTTAGTCAAATGATGCTCACTACATTGCACTAAGTTGACCGACATTAAAGCCGGTGGAAACTTCCATGCGGCGTAATGGGAACGTCAGGAGAACGTATGCCCAACCTACGTTCAGCGTTTCGCCACCGTGTCATGACGTATGTAACATCACGTAACGTAACGCAACGTAGTTCTGGCCATGGAATAACGTACATGACGTTCCGTGAGGGTAATTACGTTGTCCTCTCTCGTTGAAAGACGCTATCACTACGCTTTACCGACGTTACGCTCTCGTCAACTACGCTGCGTCCACTTTCAACTTGTGCCCAAATTTGCATACTACGCCGAGAAGTTCGACGTTTTTCACGTTCTCCCTCGTTACATCATAGTGTGACAGGGCCTTTAGACCCAACACTGTACCGGTGGCGCCACCTTCAATCCACCTCGCCTCCACCGGATGTTGACCAGTGTCAATCGCTCCGGAGGATTTTTCATACGTATTATGTTTAAGAGGAGTGGCCAGATATTTAGATTTTTGTTTATTTGTTTGTTTGTTAGTCACCGTATATCGATGTAACTCGACGTATCTCGACGTAGGCTTAACGAACGAGTAACGTCTCTCGACGTATCTAGACGTAATGGCCAAATTTCACCTACGTCGGCTTACGCTACCACGTTACGTCGTAGTGTGACGGGTATAATTCAGATGGATTGTGTGTGTGTGTGCATGTGTGTGTATGTGTGTGCATGTGTGTGGTTTTGTTGTGAGAGTGTGTTGGAATAAAACACTACCCGTTATAATACCAAATCTGCTGCCTAATCAAGGTGGATTGTGTGTTTGTGTGTGTGGTTTTCTTGTGAGAGTGTATTGGGAAAAAGAACTACCCATTATAATACCAAATCTGCTGCCTAATCAAGGTGGATTTTGTATGTGTGTGAGAGCCTGTGTGTGTGCGTGTGTGTGTGGGGAGGGAGGGGGGTGTGTGTGAGAGTGTTGGAAAAAAACACTACCAGTAAGGGGACTGCATACCTTGGCCGTCCCTTATTTATTTATGTAAGCAGGTGGTGACGCGAAAGTCTGCTGATAATGCGCATTAGTAAAGAAAACTGGTCTGTTGTGTAGGGCCTATGCCTCCAGTCAGCGCACCAAGCAGTCCGCTCCCATACCGCCGTCTTTTTAACACCTTTAAAGCTGCAGAGTTTGTTGCTTTTGAGACCCTGTCTTCTGTTTGTTTGTTTGTTGATGGTTTACGTCCTAGCAACATCCAAGGTCATACCAGGACGGGTACCGACTTGTGACAGTGTGCACCCACGGCGACCCCACAGTGCTGCCCCACTGGGAGACCAGGGGCCGTATGCACCAATCGGGGTTAGGGCCTTAACCGCGGCTTGGTTAGCTCCACACGGTTAAATGTGAGAAATCGGTATGCACCAATCGGTGCCACCGCTAACTGCCGACCATAGCCTAGGCTAAGCTAAACCATTTTCAAATCAGGTTTTACTGCTAGCCGGGGTGGTTTGTGTGCGTGTGTGGCTCTCAATCTATTGAATGCGATCATATTTAACAGAATTACATATGCAATAAGTGACATTTTATCAATTTAACCCTAAATTCGAAGCGTTATTAAGGCTACTGCCGCATTGGCGGCGATATTAATAGTTATATTTTCGAATCGACGAGCGTAAGGTAAACAAACCGCCGCCGCCGCCAGTATGGAAAGCGATGTCGAGGCAGCGGCTGCAGCGATTTGTTTAGCTTACGCTCGTCGATTCGAAAATATAACTATTAACATCACCGCCAATGCGGCGGTAGCCTTAATAACGCTTCGAATCCAGGGCTAAATCGATAAAATCCCACTTATTGCGTATGTAATTCCGCCAAATATGGTCGCATTGAATATATTTAAGCCTAATAGATGGGTACAGATGCAGAGGGATTTCCCAAATCTATAAATAAACTCACGGTTAGCTATCCGCCGCGGCTAGAACATTGGTGCATACCGATTCACACATCTCTCCAACCCGCCGCTACCCCGGGGTAGCTATCCGTGGCTAGCGCATTAGCCCCGGCTAAACCTATCACCGATTGGTGCATACGGGCCCAGGCCGCCAGCACCATGACCCAATAGCCCACTCAGTCACATTATCCTGACACTGAGCCAATCAGTCCTTGCCCTATCCTAATAATGCCGAGCGCCTGGCTAGGAAGTGACAAGTATCAAATTTCAAGTCATTGGTTTGACTCGACCACGGTTCGAAACCACGATTCCATGGTCTACCAACACGGGATATGGACGCTCTAACTCATTCGGCCATCCCGTCTGGTCCAGTCTTCTTTTTACAAAAATTGTTTTTAGATAAATCTATTTGTTGATCCGTATAATCTACCTTACTTTTGTTTGAAGTGACTTGTGTTTTAAATCTCTAACTTTTGAGATATTAGAAGTGCAAATGAGCTGCTTTAATTTTGGCGTGCACGTAAAAATTATTTATTCCCTTGGTGTTGTTCCCCTCCCTCACCCCTAGCGTACAATTGGTGCAGTTTGACGCCACCAGTGTGTGTGTGTGGGGGGGGGGGGATAATGTGACTGAGTGGGATATCGGATCATGGTGCCAGCCCACCGGATTTCCCAGTGGAGCAGCACTATGAAGTCGACATGAGTGTGCACTGTCGCAAGTCAGTACCCGTCCTGATATTACCATAGATGTTGCTAGGACGTAAAACAACAAACAAACAAAACAAAAACAACAACAATCGCCTCCCCCCAACCCAAACCCAAACCCAACAGGCTAGCCTACTCGGGTATGAAAGATCTCCACAATTTTTGATAATCCCCAATTAACGTTAACAAAACGATAAGAATATATATCGGACGGCAATAGGTCAGTTTGAATCCCGTTCTTATATGACCTTTGATATTGCTAGGACATAAAACTCAAACAAACACAAAAGCAAGGAGTGCTTGCGGAGAGATAAAAGGGGAATTTGTGGCATGGGCGATAATACAGTCACAATAAGGACAGTGGAACGCTCTCCAAGGATAGTCTGTAGAGACTGGTCAGTGGAATGGGGCCAGGATAGTTCTTGGAAGTTGGAGAGTAGTGGATGAAACGTAACTTTTGAAAATTGTCCATGATTGCCTGACAATGCTAAGCCCACGGTAAAATATCCATGTTTTTGAAGAAATTTGCCATCAGGTTCCCCTCTTTTAATAATAGTAACGATACTAGGATAACTATGCTGGTTCTTTCTCCTTTATTTCTTGAATATGTATGCTGCCTATCCTGGAGAAGTCTGAATAGTGTTGTTTTCACCATTAGACAGTTGGTCGACAGAAAGCCCAAGCCTACACTTTTACCGACCCAAGGGATTTTTAACCTCCCATACCACATAGACATGGTATGAGAGAAACTGGCCTTTGACGGTGCTGTGAGTTATACACAGCGGTGGAAATCAAAATTGGCAGAAGTGATGGCATTGGGAATCGAACCATTATTGGAGTAATATTATTTACAGATAACCTTGCCATAGATTTCCACTTGTTTAAATTCCGGAGACCAGTTTCACCCCTGTGTAAAACTGGCACACTTGTAGGTTGGTTGATTGTTGGAGTTGTACGTCCTGGCAACATCTAATGTCATATCAAGACAGGTACAGACTTGTGACAATGCACACTCATGGCGACTTTATAGTGCTACCCCACTGGGAATTCAGGCCGCCGGCACCATGATCTGATATCCCACTCAGTCACATTATCCCGACACTGCGCTAACCAGTCCTTGCCCTATCCTATTAATGCTGAGCACCAAGCTAGGTAGCGACAAGTATCGGTTTTAAAGTCATCGGTTTGACGCGACCTGCCCTTTCGCACGTGAGTTCTGCGCTCTACCGATTAGGCCACCGTGCACTTTGTAAGGGCGGCTTGAACACGTCGCACAGTCAGCAGGGCGGAGACAGGTCGCCTATTGCCTAGCACTAGTAACACGAACAGGTGGCTTTGGTGGCGCCATGCTGGAAGCCGGGGTTAGATTACCCGCCCTGCCTGCCCCACTCCGGCACCGGCACCGGCACCGGCACCGGCACCGGCACCCTGCCCCCGCCCAACTAACGCAGCGCCACCTATGTTTTGTGTTGTGAACAAGTTGTATTTACGCTGTGTGGCCGAGATGGCGGCGCGCTCTGGACACGTGGGGCGTGTTCTATCACCGCCTGGGTCTTTGTTGTTGGGTTTCTTTTGTGTATTTGTTCTTGGAGATTTTTTCCATATATTTCCTTTCTTTTGAAAGAGTGGAGGTACTCGATAACCCTTTAATAGAATAGTTCCCCTCCTCTCCCCTTCCACTCCCCCTCCCCCCTCCCTTCCCTCCCTCCCCTCCCTCCCCTCCCATCCCCTTTTCCCTCCCCTCCCCTCCCTCCCCTTCCCCTCCATCCCCTTTTCTACCCTTCCCCTCACCTTCCTCCCCTCCCCTCCCTCTCATCCCTGTCCCTCCTTCCCCTCCCTCCCCCCCCCCCCCCCCCCCTCCCTCCCCCCTCCCTCCCACTCTCTTCCCTCCCCTCCCTTCCCTTCCTCCCCTATCCTCCCTCCCTATCCTCCTCCCCTCCCTACTCCCTTCTCCCTATCCTCCCTCCTCCCTCCCTCCTCTCCCTCCCATCCCTCCCCTCCGCTGCGCATCTCCCCTGCCAATCCCCCTCTCCCCCCCCCTCCCTCCCCCTCCCCTCCCCTCCCCATCCCTCCCCTCCCCTCCTCTCCCTCCCTCCCCTCCCCCTCCCTCCCCCCACCTCCCCTACTCCCCTCCCCTCCCCTCCCTCCCCCCTCCCCTTCCCTCCCCTCCCCTCCCCTCCCCTCCCCCCTCCCCTCCCCTCCCCTGCCCCCCGCCCCTACCCCCCCCCCGCCCCGCCCGCCCACGCCGCGCCCCGCCGCCCACGCCCCCGCCCCACGCCCCCCCGCCACGCCCGCCCCCGTCCCGCCCCCTCCCGCCCTAGAGGTGCTATCACCCGCACCTGTCGCTAGGGGAGCTGCTATCTGCGGTCTGAAACAACATGCCGTCTCCCTCCTCGGCCTACACCACCACGCCTCCATTCCATTTGAAATTTACTGCCTTCACCTAGATCTGGTATTATATTAGCTACTTCTCTTTGTTGGGATTTTACATCCTGGCAACATTTAAGGTAACATCAGGAGGAGTACCGAATTGTGACAGTGCGCACTTATTGTGACTTTATAGTGCTGCCCCTCTAGGAGACCAGGCCCACCAACACAATGACCCAATTCCCCACTCAGTAACATTATCCTCATACTGAACTAACCAGCCCTTGCCCTATCCTAGTGATGCTGAGCGATAGGTTAGGTAGTGACAAATATACATTTTCTAAGTCAATAGTTTGAATCAGCCGACTTGAAACTGACAACTTTCCGCAGAGGAAGCTTGCGCTGTAGCAATTCGGCCACCATGTCCAGTCAGCTATTTTTGTAATCCTACCAATTTATCACAGAGAAATAAACGGGAATTTGCTTTCAAAATGGAAGACATTGAAGCGATTGCGCATGTATCTGTTTGTAAGCCGATTTGATTTCTAACCCACATTAAAATATATAATTTAAAGCTGATGAAACCATCAAATTTTCTATCCCAAACCACTTACCTACATTTGACTGTGCATATCCAACTCAGAACCGGGTACACATTTTGAGTATTTGTTTCTGCACAAAAGGGAGTGCTAAGTCAATTTAACAGAACCTGGTACTGCTAAAGACTATTATGTCAGGGATTTGATAACTTATCACATGAGCACTTCAAATGTCTCCAAAGTTAGCCATTTCAAATAAAAACGTACTCAAGCTAAATTTAAAAACCTACTTCAAGCTCAAGTTTGGTAGATTATAAAGATCAACCTCATATATTTATCTTTAAAATAAAAGAAGAAAAAAAGTTTAAACTATCGGACTATGCAACTTTAAGTTATACTATTGCATGTGGCTGTTATTTGCCACAAAAACAGGGGGCAGGAGACACTGGGAGGGGTGGGGGGGGGAGGCGGGTGGAGGGGGGGGGGGTTGTTATCGGGGAGCTGCACCCCTCTATCTACGACGCACGGTTAGCTCCAGGTGCAGAGCGAGTGTAGGGACGTGGAAATAGAACAATAACTGAATGGGCTTCCGGGATGTTTATGCTGATAGTGGTAAACACTGATAGCGGTGGGAGGAGGGCCTTGTTCTGTAACAGCTCATAGTGGTAAACACAGATAGCGGTGAGGAGGAGAGATGTGTACTGTAACAGCTGGTAGTGGTAAACACAGATAGCCGTGGGGATGAGAGCCCGTTTCTGTAACAGCTCATAGTGGTAAACACAGATAGCGGTGGGAAGGAGGGCTGTGTTCTGTAACAGCTGATAGTGGTAAACACTGATAGCACTGGGGAGGAGGGTTGTGTTCTGTAACAGCTGATAGTGGTAAACACTGATAGCACTGGGGAGGAGGGTTGTGTTCTGTAACAACTGATAGTGGTAAACACAGATAGCACTGGGGAGGAGGGCCTTGTTCTGTAACAACTGATAGTGGTAAACACAGATAGCGGTACATAGGAGGCTTGTGTTCTGTAACAGCTGATAGTGGTAAACACAGATAGCGGTACATAGGAGGCTTGTGTTCTGTAACAGCTGATAGTGGTAAACACAGATAGCGGTACATAGGAGGCTTGTGTTCTGTAACAGCTGATAGTGGTAAACACAGATAGCGGTACATAGGAGGCTTGTGTTCTGTAACAACTGATAGTGGTAAACACAGATAGTGGTAGGTAGGAGGCTTGTGTTCTGTAACAGCTGATAGTGGTAAACACAGATAGCGGTACATAGGAGGCTTGTGTTCTGTAACAGCTGATAGTGGTAAACACAGATAGCGGTACATAGGAGGCTTGTGTTCTGTAACAGCTGATAGTGGTAAACACAGATAGCGGTAGGTAGGAGGGTTGTGTTCTGTAACAGCTGATAGTGGTAAACACAGATAGCGGTAGGTAGGAGGGTCGTGTTCTGTAACAACTGATAGTGGTAAACACAGATAGTGGTAGGTAGGAGGGTCGTGTTCTGTAACAACTGATAGTGGTAAACACAGATAGCGGTAGGTAGGAGGCTTGTGTTCTGTAACAACTGATAGTGGTAAACACAGATAGCGGTACATAGGAGGGTTGTGTTCTGTAACAGCTGATAGTGGTAAACACAGATAGTGGTAGGTAGGAGGGTCGTGTTCTGTAACAACTGATAGTGGTAAACACAGATAGTGGTAGGTAGGAGGGTCGTGTTCTGTAACAGCTGATAGTGGTAAACACAGATAGCGGTAGGTAGGAGGGTCGTGTTCTGTAACAACTGATAGTGGTAAACACAGATAGTGGTAGGCAGGAGGGCCGTGTACTGTAACAACTGATAGTGGTAAACACAGATAGTGGTAGGTAGGAGGGTCGTGTTCTGTAACAACTGATAGTGGTAAACACAGATAGCGGTACATAGGAGGGCTGTGTTCTGTAACAGCTGATAGTGGTAAACACAGATAGTGGTGGGTTATCTAAAAACCCTGCAGCAACTCAAAGCTATGGATTATACAACTGTAATGTACCACTTAATGACCTTTATTACCTTTAAAAAAAAGCCTTTCATAAGTGTGTCCTGGTTGTAGTCAGTTCTGAATGGCACAGTCTGCCTTACATAGGCGCGCGCATGCGCTGTATATAATCCTAAGTAGTGCACTAAATCTAATGTGGTTATGGGGCCGGACACATGGTACAATAGATACTGCTTCACTGCGATTACACCATAGTATTATATGACAGTTGATGGAGATTGTAGCTTCGAAATAAAGCAGTCAGAATTAACCCAGAGGAGGTGGGGTGGGGAGGGGGTGGTATTAATGTAACGCCTTCCACAACAACAGCTTTGGGAATATATATACCAACGAGGTTTTGAAGCTGCATAGTCCCATAAAGGTATGGAATTTTCAGAAACAAAACCCTGACCTAGTTTTGATCTTAAGTATCCAACTTAGATACTGTTGCACTTATTAACTTATCCGTTGCTACATAGAAATATGACTAGTAGAAGTGGGATGGTAAGCCAATTTATTAGAACCTGTTACTGCTGAAGCATAGTGTCTGAAAATTGACATGCTTGTGGAAATTAATTTGGCATGTTTTCACTTCAAATATATTCAATGTTAGCCATTTAAAATAAACTTCACAGGAACAGAAAGTAGATTATTACGAAGGATCTAATTTATTGATCGCAGACAAATTGCAGCTATTCAGAGTAAATTTGATTATAAATGCCTAAGTTTGGAGATGGAGATTGTTTAAATGAAAATATAAATTTGGTGTGCACACCACAATGCTGGCCAGTATAGGCTTGCACGACTTCCAACAATATGTACCTTCTATGAAATAACACATCCTTAATAACTACACCAGTATTTAAGTTGCATCTCACGGCTCAAATCTAGTAAAGTGCTTTAGTTTCGAACACGTCCATCGGACCATGCAACTTGGACAGCAGACCTTTAAACTATCTGACTCCTGGTTCAGTTTTGTATCAATCTGGTTGGCGAGTCTGGCAGGTTGCCTCATGGCCATGTGACCAGTCATGTACAAGTCCTGGATGTGATAAACTGCACCCTGTCTCCCCTACTTTCCCCTCTCCCCCCCCCCTCCCCCCCCCTCCCCCTCCTTCCCCCTCCCCCATCCCCCTCCCCTTCCCCCTCCCCCTCCGCTCGCCCCCCCCCCCTCCGCTCGCCTCCCCCTCCGCTCGCCTCCCCTCCGCTCCGCTCGCCTCCCCTCCCCTCTCCTTCTATCCCTTCCCCTCTCCTTCTATCCCTTCCCCTCCCCTCCTCTCCCCTCCCCTTCCCTTCCCCTCCCTTCCCCCACCTCCCCTACCCATTCATCCACCGTTCCCCTTCCATCCCTACTTCCCCTCATCCCCCCCCCCTGCGAACCCGCTCCCCTTCCCTCTCCCCTCCCCCACCCAGCGACGCAGCACCCGGGTCTCTCTGTACTAACAGAGATACCGTACCGGGGGCTTCTGGAACATTTACTCAATATGCCACCAACCATTTTTGCTCAAAGAATGTACCAACGTGGATTATCTATCTATCTATCTATCTATCTATCTATCTATCTATCTATCTATCTATCTATCTATCTATCTATCCATCCATCTATCTATCTATATATGTGATGTATAACGCATTATGCGAGAGAGAAAATACGGAAGGGAATTGTTTCTGCTTACATTCTAAATACTATGTAAATACTCAGATTGATCTGACTAATATTGATCGAATTATATGACACTACTGTTACCATATTGCTATGGAACTTTTGGGTTACAGAATTTCATTGTGTTACATGCAAATTGTGTATTCAAGTTATTGTACACCTTATTCTATATACCTTTTGTCTAAATAACCCTGAATTGAAAAATGGCTGGAAGACCAGTGCTTCGGCACTGACAAAAGACTTATTCAGCAGAATAAACATATTTAGCACGCACACACACACACATTATTTATATTAATTGATATTACCAATTGTTATACTCTGTTGACAGGTGGTGCCACCTGCGGCCCACCTCGCCTCCAACGGGTGTCGACAAGTGTCAGTCGCACCGGAGGATTTATATATATATATATATATATATATATATATATAACATATATATTATATATATATACTATATATATATATATATATATATATATATATATTTGTATTTATATGTATTTATATGTATTTATATGTAATATATATAACTTCTCACTGTGGCTGAAAAAGTACTGCATCCGTTTGGTTATGTGTCGCATCACACTAGTGCAGCGTTCCAGTGTGACATTTAACGAGGATGAAGGGCGGCGGAGAAGTGTCTGTTTACACAAGCAGCTGAAGCACATAGCATGTGTTCCGGCTGGAGTGTTGGTTGGTTGTTGAAGTTTTACGTCCTTGCAACATCTCAGGTCATAACCGGTACCAACTTGTGACAGTGCATACTCATGGCAACTTTGTAGTGCTGCCCCACTGCAAAATCAGGTCACTGGCAACATGACCTGATATCCCACTCAGTCACATTATCCTGACACTTGGCTAACCAGTCCTTACCCTATCCTATTAATGCTGAGCGCCAGGCTAGGAAGCGACAAGTATCAATTTTATAAGTCATTGATTTGACTTGACTCGGAACCCGAACTCCCTCACACGAGGCCTGCGCTCTACCGATTCGGCTACCGCGCCCGGGTCGGCTGGAGAGTGTGCAGGGCGCCTTGTCGTTATCACCGCCTCTTTCTGGCAATGCCAAAGTCGAGAACCATACAAGTCGCAGCCGTTATTTTAAGTTTCTCAAGTGTTTTGGCTTCCCCTTTTCCTCTCCCCTCCTAATCATTATTTTAGGGGATGCAATTTGATGTATAATTACAAATTTGAAGAATTTATGGTTGATAGCAATGAGTAAAAAAAGCAAATCCTGCGAGGTACTGATGATATGCAATTGAGACCCCAAAAGAGAGAACGCCGCCAATAATTGACGCAAGTCTTTTTTTGTTGTTTTGAAACCTCGTTATTGGAGCTCTTCACTTGACTGTGCTAATTAGTACATGTCCTGGAATTAGTATTTCACTCGACACAGCATGCATATGCATCATATCATCTCAGAACGCACAGTTTAGATACATTTCTTTTGAGGTCCATCGGCACAGTTTACATACATTTTTCTTGAGGTCCATCGGCACAGTTTACATACATTTCTCGTGAGGTCAATCGGCACTGTTTAGATACATTTCTTTTGAGGTCAATCGGCACAGTTTACATACATTTTTCTTGAGGTCCATCGGCACAGGTTTACATACATTTCTCTTGAGGTCCATCGGCACAGTTTACATACATTTCTCTTGAGGTCAATCGGCACAGTTTACATGCATTTCTCTTGAGGTCAATCGGCACAGCTTACATACATTTCTCTTGAAGTCCATCGGCACAGCATACATACATTTCTCTTGAGGTCCATCCACCGATTGATACCTCTGGTTTCATTTGAGTTGAACCAATAGCTTAGAATTTTGTTCCGAGTTTGGAACTTTCTTGCACCGCAACATTAGGAAAACGATATCACTGCGCACTGCGTCTCATGTCACGGGACTTGCAGCATGAATGAGATGTGTGCGCTGATGAATTCCAAATTGGATGCGGCTATCCTGAGCACTCAGGTGTAAGTAGTTCTGATGAGGTGCTCACCACGAATCACACAGCGCTCTGGTGTGTTGTGAGCCTGACAGTAGTTACTGACTGGTGCGCACCAAGCTCTGTGGGATAAGATAATAGCAGATCTGGGGGATAGTGCAAAAACTATTTTGAGATAATGCATGAACAGCTCTAGGGGGATAATTCATGAGCAGCTCTGGGGGATAATATAATAGCAGCGCTGTTGGATAATGTAAACAATAAGCTCTGTGGGATAACGTAATAGTGCAGTTGCAGCTCTGTGGGATAATGCCCGAGCAGCTCTGTGGGATAAGGGCCTAGCAGCTGTGTTTATATGTTGATCCTGTTTCGGCAGATACCTGCTCTCTGGGAGCTGCTCCCACCTAACATTCACTTGTTATCTCCTCTCCCCCCGATTCTACATGATGAGCCCACGTGAGAGTGACAGGCAGCATGTGACAGGTGGCACATGACAGGCGGCTCATGACAGGTCACATGTGACAGGCGGCTCAAGATACACCACATGTGATAGGCGGTTAGTGACAGCTGGCCCATGACAGGCAGCTTGTAGTGGACGGCTCATGACAGGCGGCTTGTGACAGGTGGCTTGTGACAGGCCGTATGTGATAGGTGGCTCCTGACAGGCCACACATAGCAGGCTTGTGACAGGCTGCACATGACAGGCGGTTTGTGACAGGTGGCCCATGACAGGCAGCTAGTGACAGGCGGCTCGTGACAGGCTGCCTAAGACAGGCTGCTTGTGACAGGCTGCTCATGACAGCCGATTTGTGACAGGCCTCACGTGACAGGCTGCTCGTGACAGGCCGTAGGTGACATGCGGCTCGTGACAGGCTGCTCGTGACAGGTGGCTCGTGACAGGCTGCTCGTGACAGGCAGCTCATGACAGGCTGCTCATGACAGACCACACGTGACAGGTGGCTCATGACAGTTGGCTCATAACATGCAGCACATGACATGCTGCACATGACATGCTGCACATGACAGCAGCTCATGACAGGCGACTTGTGACAGGCTGCACGTGATCGTAGGTTCGTGGAAGGTGGCCCGTGAGAGGCAGCTCTTGATGGACGTCACGTGACAGGCTGCCCATGACAGGCAGCTCATGACAGGTGGCACGTGACAGGTGGCTCGTGACAGACGGCTCATGACTGGCTACCCATGACAGGCCACACATGACAGGCGGCTCGTGACAGGCCGCACGAAGATGCATAGGGTCGTAGCTCGGAACCAGTTCACCCTAGTCCTGTCAACAACAGTTAACTTGACAAGGTACCAGGATAACTGCTGACCTCATATCAACCCCCACCCCCTCCCTCCACCCACCACCCACCGGACAGCTACTTACAACTTACAGAACTTACAGATCCTCTTCTGGCTGATCTAGGCCTTATTGGGCCTCTAATGCCTCCTCGTTATGGCAAACAGTCCTCGCTGTATGACGGGGAACCCCATTTCCAATGTAACAAGTTTACGTACATTTTTAATACATGTGTTCCAGCTTACGCTGGTCCCCCAGGAATGCCTGCAGCTGAGACCCAGCACGCCGGGTCGCAGCTACAGCTTCCACGATGGAAGGCGCAGGAAGTGGTTAATAAACATAAACCATGATAAGCCTGCGTCGAAATATCATCACTTTCTGTCTCAGCTACAACCCTGCATGCTGTACAAGTTTGTGCTCTTGACACAGAAATGGGATCATGTAAGAAAAATGAAAATGACTGACAAAAATATAGTGATTATAGAAGGTATATGGGGTACAGGAAATTATGAGTGAAATCAAAACAATGATGGTAGTTGTTGCTTGTAATTTACAACCAAGCCTTGATTGGGTGATTAGGGAGCGGTATATAGCTTAGGCGGTAGAGTGTACACCTCATCGGATCAATGGGGGACATCCGGGGTAGTTCATTTGTTGACACTAGATGGCGCATCGGTACCAGTGGTCCTAAACGGCCATTGACAATGCACTGAGTTCGCCGGTACGCGTAGTGCAATACGTATATTTTATTCAAAATTAATAGAAATACAGAACCCTAACCTTAGAAATTTAATATAATCTATTCGTTGTATGTTTTCTATATGTATACCAAGCGGTTTGTCTCTAGGTCTTGTGGTTTTAGAGATATTTGACTTCTTCTGTATGAAGATTGCTCACGGCCATTGACAATGCACTGAGTTCGGCGGTACGCCCAGTGCAAAACGTTTATTTTATTCAAATTAATAGAAATACAGAACCCTAACCTTAGAAATTTAATATAATGTATTCGTTGTATGTTTTCTATATGTATACCAAGCGGTTTGTCTCTAGGTCTTGTGGTTTTAGAGATATTTGACTTCTTCTGTATGAAGATTGCTCACGGCCATTGACAATGCACTGAGTTCGGCGGTACGCCCAGTGCAAAACGTTTATTTTATTCAAAATTAATAGAAATACAGAACCCTAACCTTAGAAATTTAATATAATGTATTCGTTGTATGTTTTCTATATGTATACCAAGTGGTTTGTGTCTAGGTCAGGTGGTTTTAGAGATATTTGACTTCTTCTGTATGAAGATTGCTCATAGCCATTGGGTTTGCAGTGTGACAGTGTGCCGAATAGGCCCACTGGTTCAGTGGCGATGCGAACGGCAGGAATTTGAACTAAAAAGTCGGAGGTCCCCCATTCTGCTCAGTGGACACATTTGCAGTTTGGGCTATTTTCCGTTCCAACCAGTGGTGCACAACTGGTTCGTCAAAGGCTGTGGTATGTGTTGTCTTGTCTGTAGGAAAGTGCATATAAAAGATCCCTTGCTGCTTATCGGAAAGAGTACCTACCCTATGTGGCGGCAGCGGGTTTCGTCTAAAGAAATATGTCAGAATGATCATGTGTTTGATGTCCAATAGCCGATGATAAAAATCAATGTGCTCTAGAGGCGGGTGAGAAGAGGTAGTGGTCAGGTATGTGGCAGAGTGAAGACTGACCAGGAAGGAGGTTGCGATGAAGCAGGAGGGCGGAAAAGGAGAATGGTGAGGTGTGATTGGTCGAGACACGGACTAGATGGCGAGACTAGCCAATGGGCGAGGTGTGAGGGAAGTGAGAGGTTTGATTGGTTGGCCAACCTCAGTAAGGGGCGGGGATGGAGGGGAGAAGGGTGCCCCAGCTTTGCAGTTCCCTCGCTGGCCCGCAATTACACACTTATATAATAATAGCACTCAGTCGTATATCGTCATCAGCAACCTTCATATACTAATTAACCCTGCTGATATACAGTAACAAACATATATATGGTTAATAGCAGACAGTCAATACAGGTGGACTCCATTCAAAATAATATTTGCATAATAAGTTGTCTTGAATGAGTGAGGTCGCTCATTCGGTGTCATTGCTGGACATGGCAGGCTCAAGGCCGAAGCCCTCCCCTCCTGCCACTACTGTGG
The DNA here is from genome assembly GCA_030323885.1 of Branchipolynoe longqiensis. NCBI lineage: Eukaryota > Metazoa > Annelida > Polychaeta > Phyllodocida > Polynoidae > Branchipolynoe > Branchipolynoe longqiensis. The sequence continues at coordinate 117,992,106 of CM059188.1, forward strand.
TGGTGGTGGTGGGGGGGGGGGAGTGAGTGATGAGGGGGGGAGAGAGGGGGGGAAGCCATCTTCCCCCCTCCAGCCTATATAACAACTCCTGCCAGCCATCATGGCCAGGCACTATCCTGGGGTCTTCCGGAGCCACCGAAGCTGGTCAGTCTTCTCCAAACGCCCGCACTGACCACTTCCCACCTCCAATTTTACCCACCCACCCACACCTGCAGTTGATTGTGCCCACAACAATCAACAAAACCAAAAACCAATCAAGCATTTAAACTAAAAAATAAAGAATACCATCTAATGAGCGACTGACACCCGCGCAGTTGACAGATCACACCTACTTAAATGTCACATTTCTGATAATTTACCCTCTACTGTTATCTCATATTTTTATCATTAACTATTGCTATTGTACTTTAACGTAATTGATTACTCGTTTGTTAAATCGTTCACATGACTCATATGCCCTCATCACATTTCATTTTCCCAATATATCGGGGCCTTCGCTCGTTCGCTTCTTGCCCGATGATACACAGTCAATGTACATGCCGCCGGGCGGGCAGCGCCCGAATAAAAGCCTTGATTAACCCACTCATGCCTCTGAGTCAGCTGTGTCTGTGAGCAATGATGCACCAGAATGACCATGAATGAGCATCCCATTAGAACCAATTCGCATTTAAAAAAACAACGCTACATCTATTGAAGCCCGCTGACTAAGCTAACTAAGCCTCTGCGAGTGGCTAAAACACTACGCAGTTACCACTGGGTGTAGCTCTAAGTAGCAGTGACTGTGAATTCTCATGTATAGAGATGTAAAGGCACTCATAATGCACTGTGCAGAATTAGCCTCGCCTTAGATCCTCAAGAGCAGTGTGAGCAGCTCTGAGCAGAACCACATGACGAGTTTGTTAGAGTTAGAATCAACCCAGCGGCTGGGCATTTATTAAGTGCACGTGAACACGCCCAGCCCGCTGCATTGCGGGTAGCTGGGCTTGTAGCTGTGATTCTAAACTGTGAGTGAGCAACTTGGAAAGAGCAGCTCGGTGATGCGCTTTGGTGAGCTGCTCGGTGTGAATGATGCCAGAAGCAGCTTTCTCTGAGCGGCTCGCTGTGAGCCCATGGATGAGTGTGAACAAGCCTCGCCGCCCTTTCTCCACTCGCCGATCCATCAGGCTGGTTATTATGGATACCAGCCACATCCAGTTGAGCAGCTCTCAACTAGAGCTACTCACCGGCCCTACCTGCAGCCCCCGGCCTGCCCCTAGCCTGACGCCAGCCTGCCCCCGGCCTGCCCCCCAGCATGTCCGCCACCTGCAGCCCCCGGCCTGCCCCTAGCCTGCCCCCCAGCATGTCCGCTACCTG